>CM060433.1:71641307-72241307 GCA_030545235.1 Helianthus tuberosus
ATGGATCGTACTAAGTGACAATATCGTTCAATTAGCTTCTTTGTATCTTCCCCGGGCAAACTAGTAAATAGATCAAATTCTTTCTTAAGAAGTGCCTTTTTACTCTTAATCATATTATCACTACCCTCAAACTTAACTTTAAGAGCATCCCAGATTGACTTTGATGTCTTGTCATGTTGAAGAAACATAAAGACGTCTTCTTTAATAGCTTGCTGTAACAGACTAATCATCATCTTTTCAGCTCGGTACATTTCCCGTTTTTGGTCATTAAATTCTGAGATTTCTTTTATAACTTGCAGATCTGTACGCGGTAGAACATACTTCTTCAAAATACATTCCCAACATCTCAAATGATTGGCTTGAACCCAATTTTCGAAGCGATCTTTCCATCCGTAATATTCTTCAATGCTCATTAGTTTCAGGGGTTTTTGAGTTGTTCCGGTTTCATTTTACAGATTCATGTTTTGTGCAATGGAAGCTGGAGTAGTCGGGGATGTTGTGTCACACCCCCAAAATCCACATGCGGAGTACCACCGCTTGGAGGCGTGACTGACCAGGATCCAGCCACCAATTACACCGAACATTAGTAAATAGTGAGAATGATCACCAACCATAATAGTTAGTAATACATCGTAGTTTTAAGTTCAAAAGTTTAACTTCAAATAACAGTTTAAGTAAGTCGCGGAAGCATAGGCAAAACAGTTTAAACAAAGTTCATAGTTCAAGATTTATCTAGAACCCAACACACGGGTTTAGACGACCACTACACTTCCCCAAGCCGCAAGCTCCTGAGTTATTGGGTACCTGCAAAGCATGCAGTAGGGTGTCAACAAAAATGTTGGCGAGTTCACGAGGTGTCCAATTTTATCTTTTCGAAAACGTAGGTTGTTTAGATAAAACATTTATAATCACGGCATGGGGAGCTACCCCATATGAAAGCTACTAAACTGAAGTTACCGAAACTATTGACGAGAAGATTTTTGTGCCCCAGGTCAATGTCTATCGTCATTGACCAAGATGCAAGGTCTACTAGTTCACGCCCGATCTCCCCCGGTCACGGTGTGAGGTTGTCAAACCTAATAGCGCTATCAACTAATAACCCGTTCGCCCCCGGCGATTAATCGGTACTGTAAGCAGGGACTTTAAATGATAGAGATTCGTTTAGTTTTGCTAGTTGTGATTTATAAATAATACCCAAACGCATTTTTCCCCCGGAAATAGTAGTTTAAAAGTTGTTCTTGAGTTTGTTCGTGTCCCTCCCTGGGACGCATGCTTTTAGTGTGTGAACTCACCTTGGGTTGCTCGGCAGTTTAGTTTACTTGGTTAAATATGCTGGTCACCACGTCCTAATATGGTTACCAGTATGGGTCAGGCTTGGATATAAGTAATCACGTATATGGTACACGTATCTAACACATAGCATACAACACATTCAAAGCTATTGGGCCTGCCCTAATACTTGTACAGTTAATCAGCAACACTTAGTCCGGATAAACAGTTAACAGGAAATCATGCAGCCCAAACATTAAGTGCGGCCCAACAACTCAGTTGAACATCCTGATCGAGACTAAGCGGTCTCGAATCGAGACTATGCGGTCTCGAGTCGCAACCTAGTGGTCTCGGGTTG
The DNA here is from genome assembly GCA_030545235.1 of Helianthus tuberosus. Taxonomy (NCBI): domain Eukaryota; kingdom Viridiplantae; phylum Streptophyta; class Magnoliopsida; order Asterales; family Asteraceae; genus Helianthus; species Helianthus tuberosus. The sequence goes on from CM060433.1 coordinate 71,642,935, forward strand.
TCAAGCATAAGTCGCAACCTCTGAGGTCTCGAGTTAGATATCGAGTCGAGACCATGAGATCTTGAGTCCTTGAAGCTTGTTTCGAGTTGTCATGGGATGGTCTCGAGTCGCAATTACTGCGGTCTCGAGTTGTGGCTTAATGGTCTCGAGTCGAGACTAGGGGTCTCAAGTTGTAACACGATGGTCTCGAGTCGAAACCTGGGGTCTCGACTCGCATTCCTGTCGCTTCTAGAACACGTGCCAGCTTGTATTTGTACTAGCCAATGACATTGCATAATCGTGTTTTGGTGTACTATCCTATGAGAAATCACAAACATGTTTTCTTGTCTAACAATTAACCAAAATGGATCAAACATCAGATTTTTCAAATATTCATGTCACATTCAACAAGTTCTTCATCTAGGGTTTTCATCACTTTGCAAACATGATCATTTAACTCTTGAATCTAGCATGAGTTCAACTCAAAACAGGATTATGTATTCATACAATCTATATATCATGACTACCATGCATTAAAACACATTTGTCCTATAACTTCTAACATAAATCAGATGATTATAAGCACCTCATTATTCAAGCAACTCATTATCATACAAGAGTTTTCATATTTAATCATTCAAAGCAAGTAGCACCATTGTTCACATAAGCACCTAGTGAGCATCTAATAACACTAACCGGTTGATAAAAACTCATGACTTATCATTCATTTTAACCAACAAATACAAGATACTAACCGGCTAGATGAAAGGGTATGAAGGATTGATGAACTAAGTTCCGAGCGATGGTCTCGAGCTAATCCGAGAGTCTTTCGGTTGCCGCCGATTTGATCCGAGAAAGGAAGAGAGGAGAGGTTGTGTTTAAGGTTTCAAGGGTTTTCTAGAGAGAGGGAGAGTGAGGATGAAATGAGAGAGAGTGAAAAGGAGAGTGTGTGAGGGTTTTGGGTTTATATATAGAAGATGATGCACCCTTAGTGGGTTTCCGAGTGGGCTAAGGGAGTGCACGGCCCAACTGATTTGGTTCACTCGAGACCGGGTGGTCTCGAGTCGGGTCCATGGTGGTCTCGGTTCACTATATATATATATATATATATATATATCTATACTACATATACATACTCAGTGCAAGGATCACATAGAACATGAAGATAAAACACAACTTTCATTTAATAACATATATACACACAGTGTAATTACAAGATATTTGCTCGGTTAAACCTAGAGTGTCACATTATCCCCAAGTTTTAAGAACTTTCGTCCCGAAAGTTAAGGCAGTCACTGTCAAGCTAGTATAAGTGAGAACGTTTCAACGGGGTGTCACATCACCTCCCGTTAGTTTGGAATTTCGTCCCGAAATTCGGTTGTAGCTTCAGTGTTGGGAGTTTCATTTGGGAACAACTGGGGATACTTGCGCTTCATCTGGTCTTCCCGCTCCCAGGTAAACTCTGGGCCATGGCGCGAGTTCCAACAAACTCGTACGAGAGGTATCTGGCTACGTTTGAGGGTTTTGATCTCTCGATCCGTAATCTCAATCGGTTCCTCAGTAAAGTGTAGCTGTTCGTCAATGGTGAGTTCTTTAAAAGGAATGATGAGTGTCTCATCTGACAGACACTTCTTATGATTAGACACATGAAAGACGTTGTGCACCGCACTCAGTTCTTCAGGCAGATTCAATCTGTAAGCGACCTTACCAATTTTCTCGGTAATTTCAAAGGGTCCGACATATCGCGGATTAAGCTTGCCCCGTTTTCCAAAGCGAACCACACCCTTCCAGGGTGAGACTTTAAGTAGAGCCTGGTCACCAACCTGGAACTCTAGCGGTTTCCTATCCTTATCAGCGTAGCTCTTCTGGCGGTCACGAGCTGCCGCCATGCGTTGCCTAATCTGGGCAATCTTTTCTGTAGTGTCTACCACAAGTTCTGGGCCTGTGATCTGTCTGTCACCAACCTCCGCCCAGCAGAGAGGCGATCGGCATTTACGACCATACAATGCCTCAAAGGGTGCTGCCTGGATGCTGGTGTGGTAGCTGTTGTTGTAGGAGAATTCCACTAACGGTAGGTGCTTCTCCCAATTCTTGCCAAAGTCGATCACACATGCCCTAAGCATGTCTTCTAAGGTTTGGATGGTGCATTCGGACTGCCCATCCGTTTGCGGATGATAAGCGGTGCTCATGTCTAATCGTGAGCCAAAAGATTTGTGCATAGCTTGCCACAATTCAGAAGTAAAACGCGCGTCTCAATCGGAAATAATAGAGGTTGGCACTCCGTGCTTCGAAACCACTTCCTTTAAGTATACCTCAGCTAAGGTAGAGAACTTGTCTGTTTCTTTAATAGCCAAAAAGTGGGCAGACTTAGTTAATCGATCCACTATCACCCAAATGGTGTCATTTCCGCGTTGAGATCTGGGCAAGCCAGTAACAAAATACATTGAAATTTGCTCCCATTTCCACTACGGGATCTCTGGGTGTTGGAGTAGGCCCGATGGTTTCTGATACTCAGCCTTGACTCTCGCACAAGTTATACATTTTCTGACATAGGTTGCTATGTGGGCTTTCATGCTAGGCCACCAGTATGTAGTCCTTAAGTCATGGTACATCTTATCCGAACCAGGATGTACTGAGTAACGGGACTTATGGGCTTCCTCCATTACCAGCTCGCGCAAATTCCCATAAAGTGGGACCCATATACGCCCGTTTACGTAGTAAGCACCATCTTCTTTTTGTTCTAGTCGTTTCCTTGATCCTCGCCGGGACTCAGCCCTGACGTTCTCGGTTTTCAATGCTTCGACCCGAGCGTTTCGGATTTGCTTAGGGAGGTTCGAGTGGATGGTGAGCTGTAAGGCACGAACACGCTTGGGTTTGGTTTCCTTCCTGCTAAGGGCATCTGCCACCACATTAGCCTTGCCTGGGTGATATTTAATTGCACACTCGTAGTCATTTAGGAGTTCGACCCATCGGCGTTGCCGCATATTCAACTCATTTTGTTCCATTATGTGCTGGAGACTCTTGTGATCAGTGTAAATCGTGCACTTGGTACCGTACAAGTAATGTCTCTAAATCTTGAGTGCGAAGACCACAGCTCCGAATTCCAAGTCATGTGTCGTGTAGTTCCGTTCATGGATCTTGAGTTGTCGCGAAGCGTAAGCAATAACCTTCTCGCGTTGCATCAGCACGCAACCAAGTCCTTGAATAGAAGCGTCGCAGTAAACAACAAAGTCGTCGGTACCTTCAGGTAAGGAAAGAATAGAAGCACTACAGAGGTTCTTCTTTAGTTCCTGAAAGGCAGATTCCTGAGCATCACTCCATTTGTAAGCAAAACCTTTCTGAGTGAGGGTCGTGAGTGGTTGAGCGATCTTAGAGAATCCCTTGATAAATCTTCGATAGTATCCTGCCAATCCCAAGAATTGGCGAACTTCGGTCGGAGTCTTAGGTATAGGCCAATTCTTAATGGATTCGATCTTAGCGGGGTCGACATGAATCCCATCCTGATTGACTATGTGCCCAAGGAAATGGACTTCTCTAAGCCAGAAATCACATTTTGAGAATTTGGCGTACAGTTGCTCATTGCGGAGGAGTTCGAGAATAAGACGCAGGTGTTGTTCATGCTCCTCTTGACTCTTCGAGTAAATTAGGATGTCGTCAATAAACACAATCACGAACTTGTCGAGGTAGGGTTTGCACACTCGGTTCATGAGATCCATGAAGATCGCAGGTGTGTTGGTCATTCCAAAAGGCATGACAAGGAATTCATAGTGACCATAGCGGGTTCTGAAAGCAGTCTTAGAGACGTCCTCATCGCGGACTCTCAGCTGGTGATAGCCCGATCGTAGATCGATCTTGGAATAATAGCTCGACCCTTGCAGCTGGTCGAACAAATCATCGATACGGGGAAGTGGATAACGATTCTTGATGGTAACCTTGTTCAGTTCGCGGTAATCAATGCACATTCGGAACGTGCCATCCTTCTTTTTGACGAAAAGCACTGGGGCTCCCCAGGGTGACGAGCTAGGACGGATAAAACCCTTGTCCAAAAGTTCTTGTAATTGAGTAGAAAGTTCCTTGAGTTCCGCGGGAGCTAGTCGATAAGGTGCACGAGCTATAGGTGCTGCTCCGGGAGCTAGCTCGATTTGAAATTCGACCTGACGGTGAGGAGGGAGTCCAGGTAGTTCTTCAGGAAATACCTCAGGATAGTCGCGTACAACTGGAAAATCTTCAATCCGGTTTTCCTTTTTCTGCTTGTCGGCAACAAGTGCTAAGATAGCGGTGTGCCCCTTTCGTAAACACTTCTGGGATTTTAAGAAAGAAATGATGCCTGTGACTTCTCCGCTTTTGTCCCCTTGGACGATAAGGGGTTTGCCAGGAGGACGGGGAATACGAATAGCTTTCTCTTGGCAGAGGATTTCAGCTCGGTGCTTGGATAACCAATCCATACCAATGACGACGTCAAAGCTTCCGAGAATGATGGGGAAGAGATCGATACGGAAGGTCTGACCAGAAAATTCTAGTTGGCAGTTACGAATAACGTGTGAGGCCTCGAGGTTTCTACCATTAGCTAATTCAACGATGTGCTTAGAGCTTAGCGGTGTAAGAGTGGACTTAAGCTTCTTACTAATACGCAGGGATACATAACTAGCATCTGCTCCAGAATCAAACAATACGGAAACATAACCATCATTAAGTAGTGGTGCACTAAATGTCTGCTGATTACGTCATAATCAAGTCTTGTGTCTAGATTGTTTGAATGTACACACAACAGGGTCTTAATTAGGGTTTGTACTTGTTTTACTTGAAGATTTCGCTTGAAATCAGTTCAAGCGAAATCAACATCATGAGATTTAGCTTAAAACAAGTTCAAGCGAAATCAACAAGTGAAGATTTCGCTTGAAACCAACTCAAGCGAAATCAACATGGTTATAAATAGTGTTGTGTAGTTCATTTGAGAGAGAGATGGTCATTGTATGAGACACGAAGTGCTGCCGGATTTGTATCAGAATACGTTGTAAAAGCACAAATATCAATCAGAAAAGAAGGATTAAAAGGATAATAGCTGTTATAACTTTGTTTATGTTGATTCCGCCTTCGTATGCAAAGATGAACTGCCTTAACTGACATTTTAAGGTCGTAGAACGGTCCAACAAGTGGTATCAGAGCTCAGGACGAGGAGTTCATACCATAGCAGCGGATTCTCTTCTTTCTACTCATTTCTTTTTATATTTTTCTGATCTGAACGAGTTTCAACGGTCGAAATGGTCTGATTTTCGAGTATATCGTGTATAACAGTGTTTTAACAAAGCCTACAAAGATTCGGACTAAAATTCAGATTAAAACTTGTTAAAAATGACCTAAAACATAATTTCGCTTGAAAGTGTTCGAAATTAATAGTTGATTTCGCTTCAAAACAGAAAATTTTGGCTGGTTTTCGCTTGAAATTGTTGAAGCGAAATTGATTAACTGTGAATTTCGCTTGAATCAGATCTGGTCTCGGATTTCGCTTGAAATCAGTTGAAGCGAAACTGATCTTGTGGTTTTCGCTTGAATCAGAACTGTTAGTAGTTTTCGCTTGAGACTGTTTGAAGCGAAATTGTATTGCTGGATTTCGCTTGAAACATAACTTGGATCAGATTTCGCTTGAACAGTTATATAGTGCTGATTTCGCTTGAAGTTGTTTACACTTCAAAGGATTTCGTTTGAACTTGCTGAATTTTCAAAACTTAAAATTTTTCTAAGTGTTTGCTGATTTTGCAGGAACATTCACAATGGATGATCTTTTCATGAACCCATTCAGCGATATGTACGCGTTCGCTGGAGATTCCGGAAACAATGACACTTCGTCAAGCAATGTGAATGATAACCCGCCAAAAGAGAAGAAAAAGGAAGCTTGGGAATCGGAAAGTGCTTTCGGAACGTTCAATAAACCTCCAAAGCTAATGGCTATTGAGGAGTATAGTCGGTGGTCAAGAAAGTTTGAGGACTGGATGATGGCATTTGCATTTCCAAGTTGGAAAAGTCTGAAGAATGGTTATGATCAAGGAAACAAGAATGGTGAAGTCTTAACAGCTACTGATGAGATTGAATCATTCGTAGCCGAACAAAAGTGTGTGGCATTGTTATTTCAGTCTGTTCGGGAGGATATCATCTCATTGATAGACTATTCAAATGCTAAAGATCTTTGGGCAAAGTTAGAAAAGAAATGTATAGGTAGTGAAGAAATCAAGAAAAATAAAATAAAACTACTTAGGAAAGAGTTTGATATGTTTGGATGCTTGAAGAATGAATCAGTGTCAAAAATGATCGAGAGGTTTGGGCACTTGAAGCTGGAGTTAGTTAGACATGGAATTAAGTATTCTGATGATGAGCAAGTAGACAAGTTGTTCGATTCGTTACCAGACGAGATGGAGTGGAGATATTATGCTCTCATGCTTAAAAATACTATTTTGCCGAAAGATCTTACTCCAGATTTGTTGATTGAGAGACTTGAAAGTCATGAGCTAGAGTTGAAGAAGACGTACAAAGTTAATCATTCATCTTATCAACAGAATTTGGATTTGTATTATCCAAAGAGCATGATGCCAAAAGCAACTTCTCCAAAACCTGCGTTTTCTGCTGAAAATGTGTCGACAGCTGGCAAAGAAAGTCAAAGCAATCAAAGCAGTGGAAGTCACAGTGGTTATCACAGTGGATCTTCATCTTCTGGAAATCATCCTGATGTAAAGAATCGTTTTAATGCAACATTGCAATAGACTTGAAGAATGCTCAGAATTTTGATGAGGAATCGGCCAAGCAGCATATGATCTTCCTAGCATCGGTGTTGGAATCGTATGAAGGGTTAGTAGCTGGGAAGATAGGCAACACAAATCTGACGAAAGAAGATTATGATCAGATTGATCCGGAGGAAATGGAACTGATTGATATTCATTGGGCTATGGCAAGTGTTGTTCGTCGTGCACAAAGATTCATGGAAATTACTGGAAGGAAAACAATTGGTGGTGCATCTACTAAGTTGGGGTTTGATAAATTGAAGGTGACTTGTTTCAAGTGTAAGCAGAAGGGTCACTTCAAGAGAGAATGCCGAAACGCTTATGTTGATGAGTCGGAGAATCCTTTCAGAGATGATTACTACAAGAAGGCGATTTATCACCAGAATAAATCCGAGCCGCCTAGATTGAAGCAGGTTGAAGACAACAGAGAGAAATCTAGAGCTCTTGCAGTGATTTACGATGATGAGGGGTATGATTGGAGTCAAGAGGTTCTACCAGAAGAAGATGCGGTTGGTTACGCATTCATGGCGAAAAATGAACCTATTCCATGGAAAGATGATAGAACTGAAGAGCAGAAGTATAGATACAGAAAGATGATTTCGGAAAACAAAATTACTAGACTTTCTGGTATCTATTTGGAAGCTAAGAGAGCAAAAAGATGGGATCCAGATAGGGAGTGTTATCTTGATGAGTATGGAAATATTGCAATCGATCACAAAACTCTCGATCTGGAAGCCTTAATCAAGGAAATGAAAGAGGATGATGAGTATTGGCAACTCAAATGGTGGGGAACTCCAACTGAGAAAATGAAAGAGGAAGCTAAGAAAGAAAAAGAGATGAAGGAGAAAGAAGAGATCGAAAAATCAAAGAAGATTGATACGGGAGTTATCGATACTACGCAGGAGTTGAATGCAGAGAACCTGGGAAAAATGGCTGACAAAGTGCTGGCTGCTAAGGCACTTGAGGTAGACTTTAACTCCGTGTCTGAGTCAAAAAGCCAGGTCAGTTCAGATGTGTCAACAAATGCGTCAGGTAAAAAGATCGAAGGAAATGCTGATTGCAAAAATTGCAACAAAGAGTGCAAATTTTGTAATACTGTCACGTATCTCAACGGTGAGAAAATTAAAGATCTGACAGCAAAGGTCAGAAGCGTTGAGAATCAAATTCTTGGTCGTGACAAAATAGTTAAAGCTTCAACTGAACGGATAAGAGAATTAACTAGTCAAATTGAAAATGATAAAATTGATCATGATAAAGTTAAAAATGAAAATGAAAAGTTGATTCTTGAAAACCGTCAGATTTCTGAAAAATTTGAAAAACTCAAAAGCACAATGAAAGATTGTGATGATCGAAATGGTAAAACTTTTAAAGAGAATGAACATTTAAAAGCAGTGCTTAGAGTCAAAGAAGAAGCAATCAACCAACAACTGGATGAAATCGCTAAATTGAAACTTAAAGTTCAAGAGGCTGTAATCGAAAACGAGGGAATCCAGTTGAAGCTTAACAGTTACAACACCGCAAGCTTTGTATTGCAACATATTATTCCCAAACCCATCGGGAAAGACAAAGCGGGCGAAGATGTGTATTGTGATGGAACTGGGGTGGGGTTTCATCAAGTTCCACCACCTGTTCTTGATAATTACACAAAAAAGCAATCTGGGTTGGTTGAAATTGAAGAAGAGAGTGAAGTTAAACTTCCAGAGAACATTGATGTTACTTTTTCTACATCATCTGATGATAGTGTTCAGACAGAGATTGATAAGAGCACAGCTAAAAGTGTTTTGTTATCTGATTCAGCTGAAGATGATGAATGTTTCTTGGACAAATACATTCAGAAATCAAAATCCAAAAACAACTTAAGTGATGAACCGGGTCTTGTGATGTACAAGATGGTTGGATCTGATAAGTTGTATTCGGATTCTGAGTTTCCCATTGAGAATGTTAATGTGAAAAAGTTGACAAATGTTTTCAAATTGGTTGAAGTTGAGTTGTCAGAAGTGAACAGTTTGAAACAAACAAAAAGGCAAATGAATTTTGAGAAAGATAAAGCTTACTACAAAAAGCCTGTTGTTCCACCACGTTTTTATAATAACAATCGAAACAATTGGTCGGGTGGTTATAGGGATGGTAAGAGTTATCAGAAAAAGAGTTTTCAAAACAAAAGGTTTGCTGAAAAGAAGGTGTTTGTGAACAGTTCGAGTTCACTTTCTGATGAGGAAAATGAAATTTTTTCAAAATCAAATAAAGAATTTTTTGAGAAAAGAGCTTCACATTATCAGTCTGAAGGCACAAGTCAAGTTGTTGATACTCGTACATGTTTCAGATGTAATCAAGTTGGTCACATTGCACGAAAGTGTACCAATGTGAAGCCTAAGACTGAAAATGTGAATATTCAAAAGAAGAAAGTTGATGTGAAGGGTAAAGCACCAATCATTGTTGAGAAAAAGAATGAGAAAAATGACAACATCAAAATGAAAAATGAACCCGTAAAGAAAGTTGTAACTAAAAATGACAAGTTGTATAAACGGGTTGCATTATCTCAACAAGTTTGGAAACCAAAAACTGAAATGAAAATTTCAACTTCTGAAGTGAAAAAGGCTGAAGAATCAATTTCGGTTGATTATGATGCAAATTTTCCACCTTTGAAGGCTGAAAATTTCAAAATTCAAATTGCGAGAGTCAAGGTTACACCTAAGGCTGATGAGGCCTGGGTGGACACCATGTTCGAATAAGCAGTTTGAATTGCCGGAGCTTCCTGGATCGCGAAGCATGAATCGGCATCTTTATTGAAATGTTTTAAAATCAACTTGTGGTATGTGCAGGATCTTCCAAGAGCCATTTCAAGATGGATCATGGATAGTGGCGCATCTCGACATATGACAGGAAAAACTGCATTACTGTATGATGTGAAGAATATCAATGGTGGTTATGTGGGATTTGCAGGTCATGAAGGAGGTAGAATTGTTGGTGAAGGAACGTTATCCAATGGGTTTCTTTCTTGAAGACGAAAGATGAAACATTTGACAGTTTGATGGGGCTGTTCAGGAAGATTGAGAATTTGTACCAAAGGCATATTAAGAGAATTCGAAGTGATAATGGTACTGAATTCAAAAATAGTAAGATGGAAGAATTTTGTGATGAAAGAGGTATTTTGCATGAGTTTAGTGCTCCGTACACTCCGCAGCAGAATGGAGTCGCAGAACGCAAAAACCTGACACTAATCGAGACGACTAGAACTATGCTCGCAGATTCAAAGTTACCGATTAATTTTTGGGCTGAAGCTGTTTCCGCCGCATGCTATACGCTCAACAGGGTTCTCACTATCAAGAAGTTCAATAAAACATGTTTTGAGCTAATCAATAATCGCAAACCGAATTTAAAGTATCTAGAACCGTTCGGGTCACCTTGTACGGTTATAGAGCCTCATGGAAAGTTTGGTCCGAAGAGCATTGAGGGAATTTTTGTTGGTTATGCAAATCCAATGCGACGTGTCTTCGTTCCAAGTGAGAAGCGAATTATTGAAGCTGCAAATGTTGAATGTCAAGGTTATACTATGCCGCCACAGAATCCTGGTGATTCATGGCGTTATCATTATGACAAACTTTGGGATTCATTTGACATGAGAGAAGAATCAGAGGATGATGAAGATTTCTTTGATGAGTTGGATATTTTGCGTGAATACGAGTCGCAGTTAAGGTTCCCAGCTGAGTATTCGAGGAGACCACGGGAGATTTCAAATGACGATGAAGCAGGTCCGAGTAATGCTGGTGAACATGATGATGTCCAACAGAATGAAGTTGCTCAGGATAATCAGTCGGCTCAGAATGATAATCTAGAAGCTGAAGACATGCCAGTATTTGATCATGGTGATTCAGATTCAGATTCTGAGGGGGAGCATATTCAGATTTCAGGTCAAACAAACCAAGTTGGTGAACAAGATGCAGAGCAGAATGTTACTAATCTGGAGGGAAATGTAGATGTTCCAAGTGAAGTGATGTCGCGAACTTTTTCATATCATCCAGAGGAGTTGAACATAGGAGAATTGCAGACAGGCGTTTGCACTCGAAATCAGATTGATAAAGGGCTTACATGTTTTTATACAAAAGTTGCTCCTTTGCAAACTGAATTCTCATTGAGTTGTTTTATCTCGTAGGTTGAGCCAAGAACTTACAAAGAGGCGCTTACTGAAGACTCTTGGGTCAATGCAATGCAGAAGGAACTTAGTCAATTTGAGAAATTGGGAGTGTGGAAGTTAGTTGATTTGCCGGATGGTCAGAGAAAGATTAACACCAAGTGGGTGTTCAAGTGCAAGAGGGACGATAGAGGAGTTGTTGTAAGGAACAAAGCTCAACTTGTTGTTCAGGGATTTAGTCAACAGATTGATTTTACCGAAGTTTATGCTCCTGTAGCACGACTAGAGGCAATCAGAATTTTCCTAGCATTTGGGTCTTGGAAGAACTTCAAAGTTTATCAGTTGGATGTTAAATCGGTGTTTCTTTACGGGAAGGTTAAAGAGGAGGTTTATGTCGGTCAGCCACCGGGCTTTACCGATCCAATCCACAAAAACAAGGTCTACTTATTGGACAAAGCGCTATATGGTTTACACCAGGCCCCGAGAGCTTGGTACGAGACTTTGTCTCAACACCTACTAGCCAACAAGTTCATTTGTGGAAAAGTGGTCATCTTCACTAAAGAGGTCATCTTCTATAATATTTGGTCATCTTCACTAATAAACAAGTTCATTAGTGGAAAAGTGGTTCACTAAAGTGGATGCCACTCTCTTCACTAAAGAGGTCGATGGTCATCTTCTGATAGTTCAGATTTATGTGGACGATATAATATTTGGGTCGACAAATGAAAATCTATGCAAAGATTTTGAATCAGTCATGAAGCAAAAGTTTGAAATGTCATCAATGGGGGAGATGAAATTCTTTCTGGGTTTACAAGTTGAACAACTTCCTGAGGGAATTTTCATTCATCAGTCAAAGTATGTTCATGATATTCTAGAGAAATTTGGGATGTCAAGTTCTACTCCAGCTGCTACCCCACTTGCAACAAATCATGGGATTCACCCAGATCTCACCGGAGACAGGGCTGATGAAACGTTTTACCGTTCCATGATAGGTTCTTTAATGTACCTAACTGCTTCACGTCCTGATATAATGTACCCAACGTGCCTCGCAGCAAGATTTCAGTCTAACCCGAGAGCATCGCATATGATCATTGTGAAGAGGATATTGCGCTACCTGAAAGGAACTCCTTCATTGGGTTTGTGGTATCCTAGAAAAAGGCGACTTTATGCTCGAAGGGTATTCCGATTCGGATTTCGGATGCTGCAAAGTCAATTCAAAATCAACAACTGCTGGATGCCAGTTCTTTGGTCCTAGATTGGTTACCTGGCAGTGTAAGAAAAAAACGTCTGTGGCGTTATCTACATGTGAAGCGGAGTATGTTTTTGCTAGCAGTTGCTGCTCTCAGATCTTGTGGATACAGCAACAGATGCGCGACTACGGTTTGCAGTTTCTTAACACACCTCTTTTTGTTGATAATGAGGCCGCTATAAATATAACAAAGAATCCAGTACATCACGCTAAAACTAAACATATAGAAATTCGTCATCACTTTATTCGTGATTGTTTTGAGAAAAAGTTGATACGAATTGAGAAAATCCACACTGACGAACAGAAAGCTGATTTACATACCAAAGCTTTTGATAAAAATAGGTTTAAATATTTGTTAAAACTGAATGGTATGAAGCTTATTTCGGTGTCGGATGGAATTGTGGGCGTTGATGAAAATACTGTTGCGGATGAAGACGAGAAACAATCTGCAATGGTTTGTCGATTTTTTACTTGTTTTGGTATTTAGGGGGAGTAGATAGTTGTATATAGTTTATTTCAGAAAATACAAAAACAGTAAAAAATGCAAAAATACAAAAACATGATAAAATCTGAAAAAGTGCTTGTGTTTATAGGGAAAATGATAGTACATCGGCTAGACGATTACAGTATGCTAAAGATTTGTAAAGTATAAATGAGTTAAACAGTCTCACTAATGATGTGTCGATAGGTTTTCGCACACTTAGTAAATTTATTCGGGATATAAACCTAAATTTCAAACTTGTGAATTTGTGGGGAACACTACTTGGATATATAGGTAACCCCTGAAATCTCGTTTGAAAGGTCTCGTAATCTGATATACTAGGTCTTTATACTCAATGATGTCTGGGGTATTATTCCGGGACTTCTGCTGAACGGTGGTTCTGACCTAGTCCTTGGATAATACTTGCTGCAATGCTTGAAACACAGCATTAAACCCTCAGCATGCTGATGAAACAATAAAATTGATAGTCGCTGCTGTTGTAAGCAAAAAGATCCTCTAAAGGGGACACACCGAAAAGTCGAAGCTGATATCTCTCTGCGTATACAGAAGTATCGACCTGAGATTCCTCGGCCCTCGCATACCTAATTTATATACAGATATCATTGTAGTATACTCACCTGTAAGACTGATTATTGAGATTCTGGATACGGGAGTATATTCAAGAGGTGGGACACATGAATGAGCTAAGTTCATAATTCATCTAAATCGTATCCTGAGTAAATTGAAATCTGTGTGAGAATTTAAGATGGATCAGTATATCGACAATCGAGGTGAATTGTTTAAGTCTGAGTATGAAATGAAGCTTAACGGTACTTGTAATTTGTCTGAAAAGCTGATATGATTCCCTGACACGCTCGCCAAAAATATGTTTGTAAATAGTTTACTTTGTTTACTTTCTGCAATTTAAGTTTTATGTATTTCATTTCTTAGTTTAGAACACTTTGATAAAATCCAAAAAGATTTTATTTCTGCTTTATTTTCTGACAAACCAAAGTGGAGAGTTGATTGTTGGATTCTCAGATGATTGAAGCAGATGCAGAAGATTATGGACTGAAGAATGAGGAGAGCTTACTTTGATAAAGTTTGAATTGTTTGAAAGTCAAAAATAAGTTCATTAATTTGATACTTGTTATTTTCAGAAAATGTTTGAAATTGTTGTTTTAAAATCAGTATTGATTCGTCAAAAGATCAACCAAGGTCATTAATTTGGACTTGGTAGATTAATCAAGTGATCAGGGTCATTAACTTGGACTTGAATACTTGAGTGGATTGTTAAAACTGATTAAGTTTGTGATTTATGGTTGAAAAGATAGAATTGTAATGTTTGTTGGTTGAGTAACAGGTTTGGACTTCATTATTCCCAACGGAAGCTAATTGTCAAAGCTTGAACCAGATTTCTCAGATTCTAGCATATCGAGAGGGGGAGTCTGTGAAAGGGGGAGTCTGGATCAACGGTCAAAGGGAAGATTGAAGTTTAAAGTTTAAAGTTTGAAGATAAAGATTGAAGAAAGTTTTTACAATGTTTGGAGATTGATAAAGACAAAGACTTGAAGCCAAAGACTTCATCAACATCCAAGGGGGAGTCTGTTGGTGCACTAAATGTCTGTTGATTACGTCATAATCAAGTCTTGTGTCTAGATTGTTTGAATGTACACACAACAGGGTCTTAATTAGGGTTTGTACTTGTTTTACTTGAAGATTTCGCTTGAAATCAGTTCAAGCGAAATCAACATCATGAGATTTAGCTTGAAACAAGTTCAAGCGAAATCAACAAGTGAAGATTTCGCTTGAAACCAACTCAAGCGAAATCAACATGGTTATAAATAGTGTTGTGTAGTTCATTTGAGAGAGAGATGGTCATTGTATGAGACACGAAGTGCTGCCGGATTTGTATCAGAATACGTTGTAAAAGCACAAATATCAATCAGAAAAGAAGGATTAAAAGGATAATAGCTGTTATGACTTTGTTTATGTTGATTCCGCCTTCGTATGCAAAGATGAACTGCCTTAACTGACATTTTAAGGTCGTAGAACGGTCTAACAAGTAGGAACTTACCCGCTACAACGTTGGGGTCATTCTTTGCTTCTCCAGCTCCAATCACAAAAGCCCTTCCTCTTGCACCATTCCCAGCATTGTTGGTGTTGTTGTTGTTATTTCCCGCACCCTGGTTGTGGTTGTTCTGGTTTAACTGAGGACAATTCTTCTTAATGTGCCCCTCGGCTCCTCACTGGAAACAACCCTTGATGTTCCCATGGTGCTGTTGCTGCTGCGGCTGGTTCTGTCTTGCGGGGTGAGGGCTCCTACAATCCTTGGCCTCATGCCCCATCTTGTTGCATCGCTGACACTTGTTCTTCGCACAGGGCCCATTATGATGTCGATTGCACTTGTTACACTTGGGGAGATGGCCCTGGTAGCCGCCCTGCTGCTAAGGGCCCTTGTTGCTTTCAGTTTTCCTTTGCTGGGCTGGGGCCTGAGTAGAGTTAGCATCCTTACTCTGATTTCCATCCCACTTTCATTTGTTGTCATTTAAAGCTCCGGCAGTAGCACTGATCCTTTTGGGCAGCTTGCCCTCCTCCACTGCCTGATCAGTGAGTTTGTGAGCCAGACGGACCACTGGCTGAATGGTATTGAGGTTGGCTGAGGTCACATGGCTCTGGATTTCTGGGGCCAAACCTTTGATGTACAATTCAATCCTTCGATACATAGGCCGAGACATGTTTGGGCAAAGAGCAGCATAATCATTGGACTGTTTGGTGTAGGTCTCGATCTCTGATCCAACCATCTTGAGCTCATAGTACTCGTTTTCGAGTTTGTGGATGTCATCCCTGTGACAGTACTCTTCCTTGATCATGTCCTTGAAATCTTCCCATGCAGTAGCATTTGCAGTCTCCAAACCAAGCATCTGAATCTGTGCCTTCCACCATGAAAGCGCGTTTCCTTCAAGCATACCAGTCACAAACTTTACCCAATTAGCAGGGGGACACTCGCAGACAGCAAAAATAGCTTCGGCCTTTTCAATCCAGTGCAGAAGGCCTATGGCACCCTTAGTGCCGTTGAAAGGGAGGGGCTTGCAATCCATGAAGGTTTTGAAGGTACAAACTCGTGGTTGCGCAGGTGCTTGCTGACCTGTTGTGAGAAGCGAAGCGAATAGGCTTAGAGGTGAAAAGACGATGCGGGGGTAGGATCTAAACATCCTAAAGTAACGAGTTTACCTCTAGGGTGAGCTGCGAAAGCTGCTGCCACCGTGTTGAGCAAGTTAGTGAACTGAGCCTGGGTCATGTTAACGTTTCCTCTTCCGCGTCCACTCATTGTCTTCATAATCAGAAATCACTGTGTGAGTGTGATGTCGTAATGTAGCGAGAATGAGATAGAAGAGGGATGTGTATTTATCTAATTAGGCACACTAGTATGTATAGTAGAACAATACATATAGCAAACAAGCAAGTAAACACAAGTCCGAGCTATGAGGTCTAATAAGCTGAGTCTTGCCCTTGGAGTGTAGTGTCGTCATGAGTCACGGGTTATAGTCTGGTTTTTATCAAAAAGACTTTCTTTTTAAAACCAAGTTCACTATAACCAATGGCTCTGATACCAATCTGTCACACCCCCAAAATCCACATGCGGAGTACCACCGCTTGGAGGCGTGACTGACCAGGATCCAGCCACCAATTACACCGAACATTAGTAAATAGTGAGAATGATCACCAACCATAATAGTTAGTAATACATCGTAGTTTTAAGTTCAAAAGTTTAACTTCAAATAACATTTTAAGTAAGTCACGGAAGCATAGGCAAAACAGTTTAAACAAAGTTCATAGTTCAAGATTTATCTAGATCCCAACACACGGGTTTAGACGACCACTACACTTCCCCAAGCCGCAAGCTCCTGAGTTACTGGGTACCTGCAAAGCATGCAGTAGGGTGTCAACAAAAATGTTGGCGAGTTCACGAGGTGTCCAGTTTTATCTTTTCGAAAACGTAGGTTGTTTAGATAAAACATTTATAATCACGGCATGGGGAGCTACCCCATACGAAAGCTACTAAACTGAAGTTACCGAAACTATTGATGAGAAGATTTTTGTGCCCCAGGTCAATGTCTATCGTCATTGACCAAGATGCAAGGTCTACTAGTTCACGCCCGATCTCCCCCGGTCGCGGTGTGAGGTTGTCAAACCTAATAGCGCTATCAACTAATAACCCGTTCGCCCCCGGCGATTAATCGGTACTGTAAGCAAGGACTTTAAATGATAGAGATACGTTTAGTTTTGCTAGTTGTGATTTATAAATAATACCCAAACGCATTTTCCCCCGGAAATAGTAGTTTAAAAGTTGTTCTTGAGTTTGTTCGTGTCCGTCCCTGGGACGCATGCTTTTAGTGTGTGAACTCACCTTGGGTTGCTCGGCAGTTTAGTTTACTTGGTTAAATATGCTGGTCACCATGTCCTAATATGGTTACCAGTATGGGTCAGGCTCGGATATAAGTAATCACGTATATGGTACACGTATCTAACACATAGCATACAACACATTCAAAGCTATTGGGCCTGTCCTAATACTTGTACAGTTAATCAGCAACACTTAGTCCGGATAAAGAGTTAACAGGAAATCATGCAGCCCAAACATTAAGTGCGGCCCAACAACTCAGTTGAACATCCTGATCGAGACTAAGCGGTCTCGACTCGAGACTATGCGGTCTCGAGTCGCAACCTAGTGGTCTCGGGTTGTCATGCATAAGTCACTGTCACACCCCCAAAATCCACACGCGGAGTTCCACCGCTTGGAGGCGTGACATGACCAGGATCAAGCCACCAATCATATTGAACATAAGTATAAAGTAAAAGTCATTCATCAATACGATAGGTGTTTCCAAAAAAACAAATATACACAAGTGTATAGCGGAAGCAATAAAGTAAAACCCAATCATGAGTTTAGGTACAAAAATGTCGTAATGTTTAACAACACATTCACGATCCATGTCCACCACGACCGTGCCTCCCGTGCAAGCTCCAAAAGTACCTAAGGTCCTGCAAGGCATGTAACAGAGAGTCAACAACTAGTTGAGCGAGTTCACAGTTGGTTATTTAGTTATAATGTTCATATCGTAAATTGTATGTTCGTTTAGTAACCCATGTATCGTATGTAATGGTATCGCGGCCCTCTAGGCATCCTTGCGAAGTTTAGTAATTGTATCGCGTTAGTCCTTGCTGCCAGTCCAGGCATGCGTGCGATGAATAGTGTTGACTAGTCGTATTTGTACGTGCCCTTCTTAATCCAAGGACCGTAGCGAGTATGAGTGTACGTAAGTTTTACGTACGTTAAGGTTGTTGTCCTACCCAAGGAGGACGAACGTACGTATTCTACCCAAGGAGAACACGCAGGATTAATATTGGCATCCTACCCATGGAGGATGGCGGTACATATCCTACCCAAGGAGGATATGTAGATTCCATTTTTAGTTTCTTAACCCATTCCCAACCCACCGCGAATCCCATGCCTTGGTAAGAGTGTGAACTCACCTTGTTTCGCTCGGTATGCTAAGTATGTGCTCAAAGTAAATCAATCACGTCCTAAAGTACGCACGTATACAAAAATCAGTTTGTATTTACCAAGTTGTTTGCACGTAAACATAATCATCATGAACATCGCATCAATAACACTGAGTATCACATTGCACGTATTTGAAATCATACAAGTATTGCTTTTATACATAACAGCAGTTAACTAACCCAGTTAAGTTTTATCAGAAACAGTTACTGTGCAAATTACCCAAGTCGGCGAAACACCCTCTGTTTCGCCGTGAGCCCCTTCGACGAATCACTCTTGTTTCGTCGGACATTCCTTCGGCGAAACACAATTCTGTTTCGCCGTGATTGCCGTTTCGCTGAATTACATCACCATCATAACAGAAACCTTATCATGCCAACTGTTACCCACAAATCAATACATAAAATCGATTCAATCATCATCATATCCGACACATACACAGTCAAAGCAAAACAGCAAGTACCCAATTAATTCCAATAATATGTGCATGTTCTAAATTAGTGGTCCAATCGTAAAAGACTAACCGGTTCACTAAGTCAATGCCCCATATTGGTTTAATTAAGATTTCATGTGCTGGTGTTAGTGAGGTCCAATAGAGATCAAGCTAGTTGTGATCTTGTCAGTCAATAACATGCACACTTTATTACATTTAAAACTTCAATCATTATCATAACAAAATCCCTAACCTCCCTACCAATCGATTTATCATATATGGATAGAATCACAGCAACCAAAGAACAACATATCATAACACATAAACACCACATGTATAAAGAAATCAAAGGACAAGGGAAACCGATTAGACGAGCACTCACTAATCGAGATATCCGGGATGAACACGGGAGGATTCGAGAGAGAAAGATGATGGTGGGAGATAGTTATCGCCTTTTCAAAGTGGGGAGTTCTAGGGTTTCTTGTTTGCTAAAGTGTGAAACAGGAAGTCGGTTCACGTTAATATGAACGAATTACCGTTCTGGGCCCTTAATGGGCTTGGCGAAACTGGGCTTGGCGAAACAGACTTCTGTTTCGTCGAGATGCTTATGGCGAAACAGTCTGTTTCGTCGGGTCCTTTTAAGTGTTAACAGTTTAAGTTTTCAACAGGTTTCATGTTATATAGCCAAACACAAAATCATGCAACCACAATGCGTTCATAAAAAAAAATAACGTGTACAGTTACAAGTTAAACAAGTCAAACAACTACACAGTCAAAGTCAACGTGCACTTAATGCGAAAGTGAAAGTCGGAAACTCGAGTTGTCACATTATCCCCAACTTGAAAGAAATTTCGTCCCGAAATTTAGCATGCGGTTACTGAGGAAGCTAAGTGAGTGGTATCGTTTACTGGTTTTCCTGGGGTGTCACATCATCCCCCCGTTGAGTTGGAATCTCGCCCCGAAATTCTGTAGTAGCTTCAGCCTCAGTAGTAGTAGCATTGTTTTCGAACAACTGGGGATATTTGAGTTCCATTTGGTCTTCTCGTTCCCAGGTATACTCTGGGCCACGACGGGAGTTCCAACGAACTCGAACAAGAGGTATTCTAGTGTTCTTGAGGACCTTAACACCCCGGTCCGTGATTTCAACTGGTTCTTCGACGAAATGCAACCGTTCGTCGATAGTGAGCTCCTTCAAAGGAACTATGAAGGTCTCATCTGGCTGCCACTTCTTCAGATTCGACACATGAAAGACGTTGTGAACTGCACTGAGTTCAGCTGGTAAGTTCAGTCTGTAGGTCACTTTGCCTATCTTTTCTATGACTTCAAATGGTCCAACGTATCGTGGATTGAGCTTGCCTCGTTTGCCAAAACGAACAACACCCTTCCAGGGTGAAACTTTGAGTAGTGCTCGATCCCCAACCTGAAACTCGAGTAGTTTCCTGTCTTTATCGGCGTATACTTTCTGACGGTCACGAGCTGCCGCCATGCGTTGTCGTATTTGAGCAATCTTCTCAGTAGTATCAACTACCATTTCTGGACCTGTGATCTGACTGTCACCCACCTCTGCCCAACAAAGAGGTGATCGGCATTTACGCCCGTACAATGCCTCAAACGGAGCAGCTTTAATGCTGGTGTGGTAGCTGTTGTTGTACGAAAATTCCACAAGTGGCAGATGTTTTTCCCAGCCCTTGCCAAAGTCAATTACGCACGCCCGAAGCATGTCTTCTAGAGTTTGAATAGTGCGCTCAGACTGCCCGTCGGTCTGAGGATGATAAGCTGTGTTCATGTCTAAACGAGAGCCAAAAGATTTGTGCATTGCTTGCCACAGTTCTGAAGTAAAACGTGCATCACGATCAGAGATAATAGAGGTGGGCACCCCGTGCCTCGAGACCACTTCCCTAAGGCATACGTCTGCTAGAGTGGAGAACTTATCCGTTTCCTTGATAGCCAAGAAGTGAGCAGACTTTGTGAGTCGATCCACGATCACCCAAATAGTATCATTCCCGCGCTGAGATCTAGGTAGGCCAGTAACAAAATCCATGGAAATTTGATCCCATTTCCATTGTGGTATCTCAGGCTGTTGGAGTGGGCCTGATGGTTTCTGATATTCCGCTTTGACTCTCGCGCAAGTCAAACACTTGCTAACGTAAGTTGCTATGTGGGCCTTCATGCTAGGCCACCAATATGTAGTTCTGAGGTCGTGGTACATCTTATCCGAACCAGGATGTACTGAGTAGCGAGACTTATGAGCTTCATCCATTACAAGCTCGCGTAAATTACCATAGAGTGGGACCCAGATGCGTCCTGTTACATAGTAGGCGCCGTCTGCCTTTTGTTCTAACTGTTGCCTTGAACCGCGTAGGGCTTCAGCCCTGACGTTTTCTGGTTTCAATGCTTCTATCTGAGCATCTCGTATCTGTGAAGGAAGACTGGACTCAATAGTGAGTTGCAACGCTCGTACACGCCTAGGTGTAGTATCCTTTCGACTGAGGGCGTCGGCCACCACATTGGCTTTGCCCGGATGGTACTTTATAGCACATTCATAATCGTTCAGTAAATCGACCCATCGACGTTGTCGCATGTTCAATTCTTTCTGCTTGAAGATATATGCTCGAGACTATTGTGATCGGTGTAGATGGTGCACTTGGTACCGTACAGGTAATGTCTCCATATCTTGAGCGCAAAAACAACAGCTCCCAGCTCTAAATCGTGCGTAGTGTAATTCCGTTCGTGAGTCTTAAGTTGGCGTGAAGCATAAGCAATAACTTTATCCCGTTGCATCAACACACATCCAAGACCTTGGATGGATGCGTCGTAGTAGACTACAAAATCATCCGTGCCTTCAGGCAATGAGATGATAGGTGCGCTACAAAGTCTATCCTTTAAGTGCTGAAACGCTGTATCCTGTGTATCACTCCATCGGTAAGCAATACCTTTCTGTGTCAGTAATGTAAGTGGCTGTGCAATCTTTGAGAAGTCTTTGATAAACCGTCTGTAATAACCCGCCAAATCCAAGAATTGGCGTATTTCTGTCGGTGTGCGAGGTGCAGGCCAGTTCTTGATCGAATCTACCTTGGATGGATCGACATGAATCCCATCCTTGGTTACCACATGGCCTAGAAAGTGGACTTCACGAAGCCAGAAGTCGCATTTTGAAAACTTAGCATACAGCTGTTCCGTTCGAAGGAGTTCCAAAATAAGTCGTAAGTGCTGCTCGTGTTCCTCCTGACTCTTCGAATAGATCAGGATGTCGTCGATGAAAACAATGACAAACTTGTCGAGATAAGGTTTACACACCCTGTTCATAAGATCCATGAAAACCGCAGGCGCGTTCGTTAGCCCGAATGGCATGACCAAAAACTCGTAATGGCCGTAGCGAGTTCTGAATGCTGTTTTGGAGACGTCCTCATCCCGGACTCTCAGTTGATGGTAACCTGACCTCAGGTCAATCTTTGAGTAATAACTCGACCCTTGCAACTGGTCGAATAAGTCGTCGATGCGTGGAAGTGGATAACGATTCTTCACCGTCACCTTGTTCAGTTCGCGGTAATCTATGCACATACGAAAGGTACCGTCTTTCTTCTTCACAAAAAGTACTGGAGCTCCCCAGGGCGAAGAGCTAGGACGCACGAAACCCTTTTCCAAGAGTTCTTGCAATTGCTTAGACAGTTCTTCCAGTTCAGCTGGAGCTAAGCGGTATGGCGCTCGAGCTATAGGTGCTGCTCCTGGAGCTAGCTCGATCTGAAATTCGACCTGACGATGAGGCGGTAACCCAGGTAACTCTTCAGGAAACACTTGAGGAAAGTCGCGTACTACAGGAATATCCTCGATCTTCTTCTCTTTCTGCGATGTATCAGTAACGAGTGCTAAAATAGCTATGTGGCCCTTTCGCAGACACTTCTGAGCCTTTAAGAAGGAAATGATGCCACTCACGACACCACTCTTGTCGCCTTGAACTTCGAGAGGTTCTTTGCCAGAACGAGGAATACGAATGATCTTCTCCTTGCATAGGATCTCTGCTTGTTGTTGGGACAACCAATTCATACCAAGGACGATATCAAAACTACTCAGGGTTATAGGAATGAGATCAATAGAGAAAGTTTGACCAGCGAGGATAAGATTACAACCCTGAACTATGTGTGTGGCCTCTAGACTTTTACCATTAGCTAACTCTACGACAGGTTTGGTGTTCAAGGGAGTTGGTACATGTTTTAACATTTGGCTAACTTAGAGACATATAACTGGTATCCGCACCAGAATCAAACAATACAGTAACATAAAAGTCGTCGAGAAGAAACTTACCCATAAATACGTTGGGATCATTCCTTGCGTCACCCTGACCAATCACGTGGTTGTTGCTGTTCTTGAGTTACAGGACGTGAGTTTCGACAATCCTTAGCTTCATGACCTATCTTGAGACACCTCTGACAATGACCCTTGTTGCACTGACCGCTATGGTGCCTATTGCATCTGTTACACTTTGGATGATTTCCTCGATATCCACTCTGCCCACGACTACTAGAAAATTGCTGACTGGGACTCTGGTAGTCATCTATCTTCTGCTGCTGCGCCAGAGGCTGAACCGGAATTAATCCCTTGCTCAAGTTTCCATCCCACTTACGTTTGTTGTCACTAGAAGCACATGTAGTAGCAGCTTTAACACGTTTCGGTAGTTTGTTTTGTTCTACAGCCTGATCTGTGAGACGATGAGCAAGCCGAGTGACTTGCTGGATAGTGCCAAGATTTGCTGCGGTCACATGACTCTGAATTTCGGGCACCAGACCCTTGAGATACAGCTCGATGCGTTTGGTGGGAGGGTCTACCATAGTGGGACAAAATGTGGCTAATTCATTCGATCTCTTCGTATAAACCTCAATTTCAGACCCCGTCATTTGTAAGTAGAGGAACTCCACCTCTAGTTTGTGGATGTCTTCCCGACTGCAAAACTCTTCCTTAACTAGGTCCTTGAACTCGTTCCAGGGGGTGGCATTAGCAGCTGCCAGCCCTAACATTTGAACCTGTGCTTCCCACCAGGTTAATGCAGCACCTTCGAGTGCTCCAGTAGCAAACTTTACTCTACGAGACTCAGGGCAATCACGCACCTCAAAGTCAGTTTCGAGCCTCTCGAACCAATGGAGTAGGCCTAAAACTCCCTCAGTACCGCTAAAGGTACTAGGTCGGCAATCCTTGAGATTATTGAGGGTGCAAACAGGTGACTGAGCGTGTTGACCTCCTGCTTGTATGGCTGCGAGTGCCGCAGCAACTCGCTCGTTAATGAGAGCCGTCAACTGGGCTTGAGTCATGTTGATACGTCCGGCCATGATCTTCATAGCAAATGCAACATAAGTGAGAGAGGTTCGCGAATAGTGCGGTGACAGAAGAGAGTAAGCACACAAGTGTTCTCGAGTAATAACGAATAGTGGATAATGTAATCTAAGCATACCACGAGCAAATTTCTATGCAATTCTATCAAGTAGGCAATAAAACATGTACCATATTACCTAGGTTGTTGAGTCTTGCACGAGGAGCGAGGCGTCGTTGTGGATCGTTCAGCACTGTTTCGGTTATAGTCTGGTTTTAATAAAAAAAAAGACGTTTTCCCCTTATTAAAACCTAGTTCTCTATAACCAATGGCTCTGATACCAATCTGTCACACCCCCAAAATCCACACGCGGAGTTCCACCGCTTGGAGGCGTGACATGACCAGGATCAAGCCACCAATCATATTGAACATAAGTATAAAGTAAAAGTCATTCATCAATACGATAGGTGTTTCCAAAAAAAACAAATATACACAAGTGTATAGCGGAAGCAATAAAGTAAAACCCAATCATAAGTTTAGGTACAAAAATGTCGTAATGTTTAACAACACATTCACGATCCATGTCCACCACGACCGTGCCTCCCGTGCAAGCTCCAAAAGTACCTAAGGTCCTGCAAGGCATGTAACAGAGAGTCAACAACTAGTTGAGCGAGTTCACAGTTGGTTATTTAGTTATAATGTTCATATCGTAAATTGTATGTTCGTTTAGTAACCCAGGTATCGTATGTAATGGTATCGCGGCCCTCTAGGCATCCTTGCGAAGTTTAGTAATTTTATCGCGTTAGTCCTTGCTGCCAGTCCAGGCATGCGTGCGATGAATAGTGTTGACTAGTCGTATTTGTACGTGCCCTTCTTAATCCAAGGACCATAGCGAGTATGAGTGTACGTAAGTTTTACGTACGTTAAGGTTGTTGTCCTACCCAAGGAGGACGAACGTACGTATTCTACCCAAGGAGAACACGCAGGATTAATATTGGCATCCTACCCATGGAGGATGGCGGTACATATCCTACCCAAGGAGGATATGTAGATTCCATTTTTAGTTTCTTAACCCATTCCCAACCCACCGCGAATCCCATGCCTTGGTAAGAGTGTGAACTCACCTTGTTTCGCTCGGTATGCTAAGTATGTGCTCAAAGTAAATCAATCACGTCCTAAAGTACGCACGTATACAAAAATCAGTTTGTATTTACCAAGTTGTTTGCACGTAAACATAATCATCATGAACATCGCATCAATAACACTGAGTATCACATTGCACGTATTTGAAATCATACAAGTATTGCTTTTATACATAACAGCAGTTAACTAACCCAGTTAAGTTTTATCAGAAACAGTTACTGTGCAAATTACCCAAGTCGGCGAAACACCCTCTGTTTCGCCGTGAGCCCCTTCGACGAATCACTCTTGTTTCGTCGGACATTCCTTCGGCGAAACACAATTCTGTTTCGCCGTGATTGCCGTTTCGCTGAATTACATCACCATCATAACAGAAACCTTATCATGCCAACTGTTACCCACAAATCAATACATAAAATCGATTCAATCATCATCATATCCGACACATACACAGTCAAAGCAAAACAGCAAGTACCCAATTAATTCCAATAATATGTGCATGTTCTAAATTAGTGGTCCAATCGTAAAAGACTAACCGGTTCACTAAGTCAATGCCCCATATTGGTTTAATTAAGATTTCATGTGCTGGTGTTAGTGAGGTCCAATAGAGATCAAGCTAGTTGTGATCTTGTCAGTCAATAACATGCACACTTTATTACATTTAAAACTTCAATCATTATCATAACAAAATCCCTAACCTCCCTACCAATCGATTTATCATATATGGATAGAATCACAGCAACCAAAGAACAACATATCATAACACATAAACACCACATGTATAAAGAAATCAAAGGACAAGGGAAACCGATTAGACGAGCACTCACTAACCGAGATATCCGGGATGAACACGGGAGGATTCGAGAGAGAAAGATGATGGTGGGAGATAGTTATCGCCTTTTCAAAGTGGGGAGTTCTAGGGTTTCTTGTTTGCTAAAGTGTGAAACAGGAAGTCGGTTCACGTTAATATGAACGAATTACCGTTCTGGGCCCTTAATGGGCTTGGCGAAACTGGGCTTGACGAAACAGACTTCTGTTTCGTCGAGATGCTTATGGCGAAACAGTCTGTTTCGTCGGGTCCTTTTAAGTGTTAACAGTTTAAGTTTTCAACAGGTTTCATGTTATACAGCCAAACACAAAATCATGCAACCACAATGCGTTCATAAAAAAATAACGTGTACAGTTACAAGTTAAACAAGTCAAACAACTACACAGTCAAAGTCAACATGCACTTAATGCGAAAGTGAAAGTCGGAAACTCGAGTTGTCACAGTCACAACCTCTGAGGTCTCGAGTTAGATCTCGAGTCGAGACCATGAGATCTCGAGTCCTTGAAGCTTGTTTCAAGTTGTCATGGGATGGTCTCGAGTCGCAATTACTGCGGTCTCGAGTTGTGGCTTAATGGTCTCGAGTCGAGACTAGGGGTCTCAAGTTGTAACACGATGGTCTCGAGTCGAAACCTGGGGTCTCGACTCGCATTCCTGCCGCTTCTAGAACACGTGCCAGCTTGTATTTGTACTAGCCAATGACATTGCATAATCGTGTTTTGGTGTACTATCCTATGAGAAATCACAAACATGTTTTCTTGTCTAACAATTAACCAAAATGGATCAAACATCAGGTTTTTCAAATATTCATGTCACATTCAACAAGTTCTTCATCTAGGGTTTTCATCACTTTGCAAACATGATCATTTAACTCTTGAATCTAGCATGAGTTCAACTCAAAACAGGATTATGTATTCATACAATCTATATATCATGACTACCATGCATTAAAACACATTTGTCCTATAACTTCTAACATAAATCGGATGATTATAAGCACCTCATTATTCAAGCAACTCATTATCATACAAGAGTTTTCATATTTAATCATTCAAAGCAAGTAGCACCATTGTTCACATAAGCACCTAGTGAGCATCTAATAACACTAACCGGTTGATAAAAACTCATGACTTATCATTCATTTTAACCAACAAATACAAGATACTAACCGGCTAGATGAAAGGGTATGAAGGATTGATGAACTAAGTTCCGAGCGATGGTCTCGAGCTAATCCAAGAGTCTTTCGGTTGCCGCCGATTTGATCCGAGAAAGGAAGAGAGGAGAGGTTGTGTTTAAGGTTTCAAGGGGTTTCTAGAGAGAGGGAGAGTGAGGATGAAATGAGAGAGAGTGAAAAGGAGAGTGTGTGAGGGTTTTGGGTTTATATATAGAAGATGATGCACCCTTAGTGGGTTTCCGAGTGGGCTAAGGGAGTGCACGGCCCAACTGATTTGGTTCACTCGAGACCGGGTGGTCTCGAGTCGGGTCCATGGTGGTCTCGGTTCACTACATATATATATACTACATATACATACTCAGTGCAAGGATCACATAGAACATGAAGATAAAACACAACTTTCATTTAATAACATATATACACACAGTGTAATTACAAGATATTTGCTCGGGAAAACCTAGAGTGTCACATTATCCCCAAGTTTTAAGAACTTTCATCCCGAAAGTTAAGGCAGTCACTGTCAAGCTAGTATAAGTGAGAACGTTTCAACGGGGTGTAACATGTTGCAAACGCGTTGTAAAAGTCTTCACTCATGATTCGGAAACTTTTTCACAAAACAACACTTTCAAGCGAGATAGGGTCTTCAAGCGAAAACACCAACTTGCAGCTTTCAAGCGAAACAACCAATTTCAAGCGGAATATTCAAGCGAGATTACTTTTTCAAGCGAGAACCCCAACAATTTTCAAGCGAAGATCGGCTGAAGCGAAATACCAGATTTTTCAAGCGATACCTTCTATTTCAAGCGAAATGACTTAGTTCGCTTGAAATGAACACAATTTTTCAAGCGAAACCTGATGGTATGTTCAAGCGAAACCACTTCGAAGGTCCATTTTATCCATTTTTACGCTGAATTTTAATCTGAAACTTTCAAGGGTTTGTTAATATGCACTATTACACATTCTGTGAGAAATTGAGCTGATTTCGACCGTTAAAACTTGTTCTAATGAAGAAAAGGTGTAGAAAAACAGAAATTTCGAGCTGAATCAGAAAGAACCCCTCCTCCTTGGCTCTGATACCAATTGTAGGATCGTGTGATGACCCGAACGAGTCGTTCAGAGAAGTTCTTATCTGTTTCAGGTGCGGAAAACAAGAAACAGACTTCGACACAGCTTGCAGTTTACTTTAAACACCTTGTTGATTGATATAACAGCTAGTACAATCTGAAAACACACCGGCAGCACCTCGGTATGAAATTCAAGAACGTTCGAACCACTCCCAACTGAGTTCGCTTGACAGGTATTTATAGGCCTTGGTGTTTCGCTTGAAAGTGACCGGATCTAGTTCAAGCGAACTCACTACATGTGATTTCGCTTGAAACTACCCAACTCTCTTTCAAGCGAACATGCCTCCTTCAAGCGAAATCCCTAAAAACACATCTTAATCTCTCATATTTTCTCGTACAACGTGCCCTGATCTAACATATCTAGTATAAGACTCGATACAAGACGAAGTCGACAGATGTATGCACTAACACTTGTCACCACCATACATCCATTTTCAAGATCATTCCAAGTACTAGAAGGTGTTACATGGAGCTTGAAGCTTGAAGAACCTTCATCCATAGCTTTCATCCACCATTTTCATCATCTTTTTCTCTAGTGATCTTCCCTAGCCTTTGAGCTAGTTGTAAGCTTCTTTTTACTAACTTTTATCTCTTACTTTGTTGGTTAAAAAGATGTACATTATTATGAATCACAAGAACACCAAAAGACTTAAACAAGAATCATGAACATGAAGCTTAAAAGTGATGAAATCTTGTTGGATTAATGTTGTTAAATACATACATGGCACTTGATTGTTATTTACTTGAAATTATGATGGTGATCACCATAAGGAGCTTGCTAAATTGTGATTAAACACATGATTTAGCAAGATAGAGGATGATTATGTGTTAACCTAGGAAGATCATCCTCACTTATGAACATGAACTTGAAAATAAAATTATTTCTTGAAAAATAGTAAATAAAGTGAGCTAGTAATTTTATAAGTCTAAGATTTATGAATAAATTTCCAAGAAAATCAAGTTCAAAATATGATTTTAGTAGAACTTGATTCTTACATAGATCTACATTGTTTTTGGTGATAAAACGAGTGTAAGAACACTTTATTTACAAGTTGTAAACATCTAAAATTTTCAAGAAGGAAGTTTATTTAGAAATAAACACACTTTAAGGGGTAACTAAGCCTACTAAACATGTTACCAAGTTACTACGTGTCTTTGTCAGAGTTCATGTTCATATTGTTATATACATTGTATAGTTTTCGCACTTGGGAAGTGTAGTTTGATTATTGATTGTTGGGTTGACTTTTGAAAAGAAAATGATATGCTTTAGTAGCATGGGCACCTCCGTTTTTAGGGGAAACTATGGCGAAATTTTCTAAAAATTCCAACACTTAGAAATTATTTTCTAACAAGTGTTTACAAATATGTTTTAACTTTGTTTTTCAAAAATAAACTTCGCCATAGGTTTTGTAACAAAAATACAAAGTGTCGGAGGTTGGTTTTCGTAAATAAAAGTGGATAAATATATATTTTATACTAAAACGCTTGTGTGAATATTTGTATGATTTGTGAACTAGTTATATTATTTTAGGGTAAAATAATATAACTTATCAAAACACCATTACATTTACAACTCCAGAATAATACCAAAAATCGCAAGGAATAAATATTTAAGTTACACACTTGTTATTGTGGAACCAAACGCTAAAATGTAACTTATGAAATATTCCGGAAAATACTCGTACAAATATATTTATGGTAAATATTGTTTTGAATACAAGAAGTGAAAATATATTATTTTTGGGAAAAAATGTATATTTTGGAATACATTATTTTTTACGAAGAAGGTTATATATATATTTTTTAAAGCGAGACTTAAAAATAAATTATTCGGAACTACAAATATACATGTCTAAATTACCCCCATCCTTGGGACGGAAATACGGAAATATATACTTGAGAAGTATTAATACAAAATATTGGTTAAACAATTATTCCAGAATTAAATATAATTCAAGGTTAAAATAATTATTATTTTAGCAAATAGTTATACTTGGAATAATATTGGGAAACACAAGAAAACGTAACTCAAAAACCTTCATACTAAGCAAAGGCACGGCCCGTTCGTCTAATAGACATTAGTACGTTGTAGGTTGTCGTGTAGGTGACAGAGCTTGAGTTACGGGCAGGAGACGCACTACAGTGAGTTCATGTCCCCCTTTTCCTTAAACAATTTTGTTTACTTACTTCGGGGGTGAAATACATGTTACAAAGGGATACTTACAATACTATTGGTATGATTAGCCTAGGAAAGAACCATAGATCATGTGATAGGGTAGGCGGATACTTGGGACCATCAATCCTCGTTGTGGGACCAGGGGCATGAGTGATAGATCTATTTGGGTGTAGCGAGCCCACACCCCTGTGGCCAGGGTCGCCCATTGTGGTGACTACGTCTTCCAGCCGGGAGCCCGGTACAACTTTGCTAGGTTTGAGTCTTCCTACACCGTCACACATATCAGTGGCCTTGCAAACCATTGGTGATCTTTTCCTTGCTTGCAATCATACCGGTACATACATACATTGTTTACAAAGGTTTATACATACTCACATACACATGAACTCGCTCAACTTTTGTTGATTTTTCAAATTACATGTATTTCAGGGAATTAATCGGATCTGGCAAGTGATGCATGTCAGTCAAGCTGCGTACTAAATAAAAGATGTTATCCATGGGCGTCGAGTTTAATGCGTGTATCTCAATCCTGGACGGGATACACGCCTCTAAACTCAGGTTTTTATTTAAGTACTTTTGTTGAGTCTTTGTGAACTCGTTTAATCGTCATGGTTTGTAACTTATTTCGGTATTGATGTTTTCAGACAATGTGGTTATGGTATTTTCTAAACTCTTTTAATGGATAAACATCTCGTGTTTTTTATCATATAGCATTGTTATGATTGTTGCTATGGTATTAAGAGGTCACACCAAATAAACCACGCTTCCGCAAAAGTCAGGGTGTGACAAATGCAATGGTGACACGTGTCATAAATCCTGATCATGTTAAAAGTTAACTTGAGCGACTGAAGTTGTCAAACAGTGTAAAGATGTATGTAGAAGGACTAAAAGTGTCAACATGCCAAACTTGTGCCTCTGATTGACCTCATATGATGTTCGTATTCTTTATTGAATAAATTATCGGACGCAAGAAGCCGTTTGTGCTTAAAATCAAGAGTTTACAAAACACAAGGGTTAAAAGTGTCAACATGTTAATTCTTACCTATGAATGACCTTTTAACAATCCCGAGGCTTTATAAAATCTTATTATACTCTCATAAGTATTGGATAATGATTTCATGGAGTTTCGATGCAAATAAACGATTTAAATTGCAAATCCCAAGAAAAAGGATTAAAAGCGTCAACAAGGTGAAACTAGTGTTTTTCGGTGATCGTTTAACGAAACCGGACCTAACGGTGTTTGATTATAACCTTAAGATCATCCTTATACTAACTTCAAGGGTTATTTGTGCTCAAAATGAAAGTTTCTAGGCTTTAAAAGTTACATGGGTTGTTTCTGCCAAGGTTAAAACTTGAATTGCTGGTCACCCTAGGTGTCGCGCTGCGCGACCATAAAGCCCCTACGCCGTCGCGCGACGCGATGGCACCATTTTGCTAGAAACTCACTTACAGCTGCAGGTGTCTTCTTCCTTGTGCTCCAAACCAAACTAACTTAAAATCTATGGTTGTTTGATGGTTTTAAAAACCACTTGGACACCTGGAGCTATCTTACTACACCCCTAGACACCTGTAATGATCCAAAGGAGGCTCCATGCACTATATAAAGGCCCTTGAAGCAGCCACAATCCTTGCTCATTCAAAGTTTTTCACTCTCTCTCAATTTCTCAAGCTTTGGAGCATTCTATGGAGCATCCTGATCATTTAGGAAGCTCTCTAAGTTCAAATTTTCGTGCTAAGGACCCTTGTAAGTGTTCTTAGCTTCTGTAGTTAAGTTTTATTAGTTTAATGACCGAAAGTCAAAGATATCGTAATTATACTTTGACTTTGTGATTAATCACTAACGGTCCAGCCATTATTCGATTAGAAAATGGCTATGTGTTGGTAATTAAGTAGGTGATAATCCCTCAAAAGGGCACCTCCTAATTATCACATTTGCTTAGTCAATTGTCGGGTCAAAGTAATAAACCGAAAAGTCAAACGAGTCAGTTTTTACAAAAAAATTCATAATTGATAATGTAGAAGCTATAAAATATGTTTTATCACTTTAATAACTTGGTAAATATTATAAGAACATGTTTAGGAATGTTCAACCCGATAATTTTGAGTTTAGGCTCGGTTCGCAACCGAAAGTCGCAAAAGTTAACTTTTGCTTTGACTTTCAGTTCTGACCATAATTAGCTTAGTTTAGTTATGCCTTAGGATTCCTTTGTGACCATATTATATGTTAGTATAACCCTCTGAGGTTATACTACATGGTCCCATAGAAATCTGAGTTATATGCATGATTCCGTTAATGTGCTTAAAATTGACGATTATGCCATTATGTTATAAAAACGAGATTTTTGAAAATATGAGAGGACAAAAAAGCTTTATTACTGATATATATGTATGTCATAAAAATTTGACATCAGTTTCTGGTCTCAAATAAAAGTTCTGCAAGATATCGTAAAACAAAACTTTTTGTTAATTAAATTGCATTTTTGGCATAAATCATATTTAAACCCAATTTTTGGCACCAAACTTGCTACCCATTGTTATGATATAATATTTAGGGATTTTTGGAAATTTTTGTCAAATTTTATACTGACCATAACATAGAGTTCTAGCATAAATTCGGTAATTGACGATAATGACCATTTTGTTAATAAAATGAGTTTAACATATGATTTGCATACCAAACCTTTTCCTAATGATATCATATGTTAAATAAAATATTTTAAGCATTAGAGACTGATCAAAACTTCAGAATTTTATAAACATCTTGAATACCGTCAATTACCTACTTTTACGCTAAATAGGCGCATAGTGTGGTTTAAAACCATATTTAACGCCTAAGACTTGTTACCTACTGATTTTATAAATAAATTTTTATACATTAACAGTAAGTATAAGTCTTGAACTCAGACTTCCAAATTTGACCTTAAAAGCATATGTAAAATGACCAAAATGCCCCTACGGTGCATAGTTTGGCCATAAATGATAAACCTCACATATGTATGATATCTTACTGATGTAACTTGATAAAATAAATATTTTTACTGAATATTTTAGACCAGAACATCAGTTTGCTATTTAACCTCTTTTATAAACTTTAAAATGACCAAAATATCCTTACGGTGCTTAAATTGATTTTAAATTCGTTTTGGGCATAATTGGAGATATCCTACTGATATCACAAAATATTTCTAAGAATAATAACTTATGGAACTTGTACATGACTCATTTGGTTACCCGTTGTGCCTATACGCGTTCGGTATGGTTTATGTAACGAGTTTGCATAAATTAGCCGAAACGGGTCAAACCTTATCATTTTTACTTCAAAATCCAGAATGTATTTAGTTTACCCATTATAAACAAGTCTTCATACTTGTCGGGTCTAAATCACATTCCAATCCAGTCACCGCTTAATCTAGCATTTCGTACCGTAAACCTTCTTTTAAAGCTAACCGGTCTAAGTTACAACTTAAATAAGACCAGTTAGGAATCTAATAGGTTAATAAAACCTTCATTCCAGATTGAGAGCCCCGGTAGAAGTACTTGCACTTGCTGATTAGAATATACGACTGAGTATAATTTACATTTTAGCTCAGGTAAATTCTTTTAAATACATTTAGGGATTTTTGGAAATTTTTAGGGATTTTTGGAAATTTTTGTCAAATTTTATACTGACCATAACATAGAGTTCTAGCATAAATTCGGTAATTGACGATAATGCCCTTTTTGTTAATAAAATGAGTTTAACATATGATTTGCGTACGAAACCTTTTCCTACTGATATCATATGTTAAATAAAATATTTTAAGCATTAGAGACTGATCAAAACTTCAGAATTTTATAAACATCTTGAATACCGTCAATTACCGACTTTTACGCTAAATAGGCGCATAGTGTGGTTTAAAACCATATTTAACGCCTAAGACTTGTTACCTACTGATTTTATAAATAATTTTTTATATATTAATTGTCACACCCCAACCGATGGGGGAATCATCGGGGCGTGGCACTAGGCGAATCAGATTGCTCAAGAGAATCCATAACAACTATATTGCGATAATATTTAATACATTCGTTATCCCATACTAACAAACAATACAATCACATAAGTTATCACAGATTTCTTGCCCTCTCGAACAATACAAATCCGACAACCTAGCTTTTAGTTGAGTTTCTAGACTTCCTAGCTTGATTTGATATAGTCTGCGATCTAACCTGCAACATACGTTAAAATATTGTCAATACAAAAGTATTGGCGAGTATACATGTTTGATAAGTATAGCATAATAGATAAAAAGTGTAGCGAATTTCCATATGCAAGAACGTAACACACGACATATATACTCACAAAGCTGATACTACCAACTAAGTCCTCGATGCTCGACTATGCGATGGCAAACTAGACCCCGTCGGGCGCAATAGTACTATACTAGTCATGGTGGGACGTCGCGAGTATAAGCCCTGGCACATATGCAACTAGCATCACGTATATCTATGCACAACAGTTATTCACAAGTGATAATTCGATTGATTGAATAATTCGTTGATAAGTTCGATTTGTTAGAAACGTATGTTACACCCAAAATTCGATTAAAAAGGGGTAAAGTATACTCACGGTGCGTATTTAGCGAGAATACAACTTGATTGAGTCGGTTGCGATTACGTCTGTGTTGATCCTTGAGGAATAGAGTAAACGATGTACGGTTAAGCGAGATTAGTCTTGAAAAGTCACTCACTTGGTCGAATGGTGCTCATCCGTGCGGATTGACATGTTATCCGTCCGGATAACAGGTGATCCGTGCGGATGATGTGTGATCCGTGCGGATCATGTGTGATCCGTGCGGGTAAGTGGTGACTCGTCCGAATTGTTATCCGTACGAAGTAAGTGGTGGTTCGTGCGGATTGTCAAACGTTCGAACAGTGTTCACTCGTGCGGATTGTAAGTGTTATCCATGCGGACAACCGGTTATCCGTGCGGATTGTCATGTATCCCGTCCGGATGCCATGTATCCGTCCGGATGACATGTTATCCATGCGGATTACATGTTATCCGTGCGGATTACATGTGTTCCGTGCGGACAACACGTCTGTTTCGCATTCTAAATTCTGTTTCTGAGCGTTTATCGGAAGGAACACGTGTAGAGTTACCGGGACAGTGTAATCTCGCACCAACACTTGAAGTTCCATCAATTCCGACCCGCTCTAACGACCGGGAATCACCCCGTTCCATCAGGTCTGGCCGCTCGTGATGGTTCTTCATGGTTAATTCAAAATCGCACAGTTCCTTGGTTAAATACATAGATTTAGACGAGATTTGTGACTAAAACATGTGGAAATCACCCAGATCTGAGTTGTTTATGGTGGGATGAGGTCACAACTGGAGGTTCATAAGAACTCTTGGTGACATCACCTCAAAACGCATCAAATCCGCAGATTTCACGGTTAGAATTTGAGTTTTGAAAGATAAAAAGATGTAGAATTTAGTGTAGATTGTAGAATTTACCGGAATCGCGAGAAAAGGAGCGTGTTTGGTCGAGTAGGAGTTGTCACATCACTTGAGTGATGTGACATGGTATTTATAGGCACAGGGAGCGGAAAGGGGAGGAGATGGGCCATCTGTGCGGTTAGGTCTTCCGTCCGGATAGACCATCCGTGCGGATAGGTCATCCGTCCGGATAGACCATCCGTGCGGACCGTACTCCATTCGAAAGTTGCGTTTTATCGATCCGATTTTGTTACACATTTTCGTATCCGTAGTTATATATATATATATTATTAATCACAAAAGGGTCGTATATACGTATCCATATTCCAAAGTTCGATAAATACAATCGGTTTTCCCTTCGAGTACGCGATTATTAACGACGTTTCACGGCCATCAAGGAGGGTAGTATAGGTCCTTTCTCGATGTCATCATGAACGTTATCGTGTGTTGCCACAATGACTGACGGGGTACCATTCACTCGTATTGTCATCATCGTCACGACGACTGGAGCTATAGCACTCACCCGAGAGTCTTTGTTTGCGTTAATTGTTTATGTTCGACACATCACGGCCACTGAGGAGGGTAGAATAGGTCCTCACCCAATGCCTCCGTGAGTGTTAGTGTTTGTGATAATAGTGTAGTATAGTGATATTGTATTTCGAAAATATGCGATCATCCTTCGAATAGCGATATATACGATATGGTTACATTATGATCTGAATCTCTGGTGCTAGGCGTAACGAGTATATCGAGTAGTAACAACGCACAAAAGTGCGGGTTGTTACAGTCTCCCCTACTTTAGGAAATTTCGTCCCGAAATTAATCCAATAGGTAGTCCTTTGAGAGTTGATCCCACGTAAGTAGCGATACAACGAGTTAATCGGGTGAGAGTTGGCAAGCGAGAGTGCTTTGAATAAGAGAGATCGATTGCGATAGCGAGAAGCAACGTAAAGACGAGAGTAGTATCCCACGAGTTGGCGTCCCAAAGTACCTTGTGTTGTGTAGAATTCGTAAGTTCGATGCGATTGAAATTTTAAAGAACCTTGAAAGGTTTCTCATAACGTAGGGTTAGCTGCGTTGATTGTTAAACAACGTTGCAAGAGAGTTAGGTTTCAAACATTTTAAGGAATTCGAAAATGAAAACTGGGGTTACGGAAACTTTCCTAGGACCTGGGTTCAATGCTGAACTCGAAGTCGACCCAACATCTTAAGAAGGATTTCGTGTTGATATAGCAAAGTTTTTAAAGAAAAACTGGACTTATGAGACTTCCCTTAGGCATAGAGTTAAGCTGATTCGATGTTACCCCCACATTGTGAGGAAATTTCACTTGTCCAATGGTTTTAATAAAAATTTTATAAAAATCAGTTTTTAACAGTTTAAAAAGTTAATTAACATCGAGCCCCACTTGGCACTTTCTCACGAAAGTTTGGTAATATGGTTAAAACACTTATATATAGGAAGTACCAGCGGCGTATCCACCATGTCTTTGCCCATATTACTTCCGTTTCGTGAGGCGGTGTCATGTGTGCTGATACGGCATGGATAGAATTGCGCTTATTCGGCCCAATCGATAGAAATTCAGACCAAGTATAAGATAGAATCGAATAAGTTAGATGGCGAGTTGAATTGCAAACGTAGCTACAACAGCGTGCGTCGAGCGATAAGCGATAAGCGAATAATGCGTTTTCGATTAGATTCCACATTAAACCCACATGGCACGTTTCCACGAGAGTTTGCTAACATGGCGAAACACCATGCTTAACCAGGTTAGTTTTGCCTCGTGAAGCGGTGTCATGTGTACTAATACCACATAGACTGCAATGAACACCAAGCGAGCGATAAGCGGTACGCGAATAAGCGGTAGACTATATACGATAAGCGATAAGCGATTAGGTGATTAGACGAATAATACAAACACAACACTAGCAATGATGGTGATCATAATCGAATTACGATAAGCGGCAGTTGTTGCGTGCAAGTGATGAAGGTATGCTGTTCGATTTTGATTGATTAACACCACAGAGTTTGACTAACATTAGACCCCACATGGCCTTTTTCCACGAAAGGTCGCTGATATGACTAAAACGCCCTGCTTTAATCATATGAGTTTCATCTCGTGAAACGAGGTCATGCGTGCTAACTTAACACGAATATCACAGCTATCGGTAGGCGACAACGATAGATTGATACACAGCAAGCGATATAGGTTCGCATAATAAGCGATAGAGATTGCGAGATACACATGATAAGCGATTGCGATCAGTCGAGTTCGAGTCTTGTTTCGAATAAGCTTAACGTTACGTTACGACGCATCACAGTCATCGAGGAGGGTAGAATAGGTCCTCACCCGACAATGTCGTGAGCGTTAATGTGCTTGATGAGATTGATTACTATAGACTTACGACCAGTCTTGCGTTGATGCAATTGTCCTGCGAGGCAGACTCTGCAGAGTCCATCGATGAGGCGATTGCATTGCGTTTGCAGGCTTACGTCAAGTCTTGCGATGATACGGTTTGTTACGCCTTGCGATTGAGTGTAGTGTGTTGAAAATAATCACAATAGTATAATAGGTCTAATAACGTTCAACTCCACGTGGCACCTTCTTCACGGAACTTTGGTAGTATGATAAAGCACACCTTGCTTGACCCCTACTACTTTCATCCCGTGATTTAGTGTCACCTTTTGTCAGAACGCTATGGCACCTTAGAATTCACTACGATCTCCGTGCACTGACCCAAATAATCCCGTGTGCACCCGTGATTAATCGTTCCTTGCACGTTTAGCGTACCTCGTTCTGAGAGTGTTGTGAGGGTAAAACACATTATTTCGTGATATAGTATATAGTGTGTGCGTGATTCTAGTCTAAGTGCGACGATTAGAGAGTGAAAGAGAGAACGGAGACGAGAGTTAACGTTACACATAGTGGCAATATCGATTAATAGAGTAGGTTCAAAACATAGAAATTGACGTTGAAAATCGTGTCATTACAACTTTATCCCTCGCTTGCTAGATGTCTGATGCTGAAGACTTTTGCTGGAGTTGTTGTTGTTGTACTCAGGTTCACGGTTCGATGCGGCAGTTGCGGGTGAAGTGACCGTAACGGTTGCAGTTATTGCAATAGCGACAGTCAGCCCCAACTGGATGATGATAGGTACACGAGTAACACTGAGGATGAGCTCTAGTGTAAGCTCGTTTTGGAAACATCGGAACTGCTTGAAGAGGTTTCGGTTGTTGATGAGCTCGGACTCGAAGTCTTTCGTTTGCGGCTGGGTTTGTCGGTGTCTTGCGAAGAGATGTCGTCGTGGGAGGATTCGTCTGAGGACTCACTTGCAGAGTCCTTGGCTGATTTGTCGGAAGATCCGTCAGCAGATTTGTCAGAAGAATCGGCAGCTGATTCGTCCGAAGAATCGTTAGCAGACTCGTTGGAAGAATCGTTAGCAGATTCGTTAGAAGATTCGTCGGTAGATTCATTAGAAGAATCGTCGATATGTTCGCCTGAAGGATTAATGGCGATTGCTTGATGAGCTTGCTTGACAGGATTCCTTGAGAATAACCCTTCCATGAGTCGTTTGTTGTTGATTTCTGCGGCTAAGCGGTATGTCTCTTCGATGGTAGCTGGCCTTGCAGCTTCGACAAAATCACCCACACACTCAGGCAATCCACGAATGTACTTCGCGATGGCCTTTTTTGAAGTGTTGACCTGACCTGGGAAAATTATGCTAAGTTGTTTAAACCTTGCGGTGTAGCCAGCATTGTCACCCTTTGTTTGCTTGATTTCCCAAAATTCGATTTCGAGTTTCTGGATTTCGTAAGGGGGACAGTACTCTTTCTTCATGCTCATCCCAAGAGAGAGTGTAAGCTGCAAAGATCCCACGTTTGTTACGTTCGGCGGTCCACCAGTCGAGTGCTCGTGATTGAAATACCCCGGTAACGCAGGTAGTACGGAAACTATCGGGACGCCCGCTTTGACGAAGGGTAACTTCGATAGAATCGATCCACTGGAGTAGTTGAGAAACACCTCCCTCGCCTGTGAATTCCATCGGGTCACAGGCTTTGAAGTGTTTGTAAAGAAAAGCAGGTTGCGGCGCTTCCGTCTTGAAGTCTTCCGAGGCTCGAGAGCTGCTGAGAGAGTGCACTTGAGCGGCAATTCGAGGAATAAGCTTTACCACTTCTTTGGTCACAAGTGATGCAATCCTCTTATTGGCACTTCGTTTGGCTCTCCTCCTAGCTACTCGTCTCGAGGTAGAATTGTTGGAAGGCATCTAGACAGGAAGAGACTAGGAATGAGATTCGATCATAATGATTTTTGAGTTTTGCGATGCGATTGAGCGTGTTCAAAACTTGATGCGATATTTAGTAGTAATACGAATCACATAGGAGCCACATAGGAAACACGAAACTCCTAAGTTCTCACACAATGACTTGT
The DNA here is from genome assembly GCA_030545235.1 of Helianthus tuberosus. Lineage (NCBI taxonomy): Eukaryota > Viridiplantae > Streptophyta > Magnoliopsida > Asterales > Asteraceae > Helianthus > Helianthus tuberosus. Next base: position 71,683,196 of record CM060433.1, read on the forward strand.
TTGTTTATACGTATATATAGGTAGTTTATATAACTGAAATTTGTATTCATACACATACAGGTTGGTTTAGAATATGCGAGGACGCGTTGAGGTGAGATAACGAGAGCGAAGACGATAGATTATGCATTAATTTTGTTGCGAACATTCGGGTTTCGTTTTAGATTGCGATGGTTGTGCGAATTGTGCTTTTATAAAGTAGGGAGTGAAAATCGTTAAATCGAGAAATCGATAAAGCGTAAAGTTTCAAAACGTAAATAAGTTTCCAACCAGTTGTAAGATTGGCGGGTCGTATGATAGAGTGCCTTGGGTGTTTAGACGTCGACTACCCAAGGTAACCCAACTATGTTCAACAAGTTCGGGCATGCGCGTTGACCTAGAAGGTTTCATGCTTCCACTGGGATGCAGCTCATGGCATTCGTCTTCCTAGTCATCGCGTGGCTAGAGTTATCGTGATAGTCGAGTCCTTGGCGAGAGCTTTTGAAAACCAGTTTATGGAGTGGAACGGCTTGTTAAGGTACGGGTTTCACCCCTGGCTTAACAGTTTCGTTCCTAATTGTGGTTATGCTCTTCGAATAAATTCGTGATTTCCACTAGATTTTGAAATGGAGACTTTCGTCGAGATGTGGATGTCACTCCTAACTCGATGAAAGGTTCTCGTGCTAGAAAAATGCGCTGAGTGAGTAATCCTATCGAGAGTTCTTTGTTTTCACACCTGATCTCGAATGGAACGCTCGGTTTCGTTATGCGAGTAATTTTGAAAACATGTGTATTGTGTCGGCCTTAGGAAAGGCTAAGCAGTATTTCAGCCTTAGGAAAGGCTTCTTCGTGTGAAGTTGTAGTACGCAGTGTTCACAGAAAGTTGTAGCTTTTAGCAATTTTGATCGAGAGTATCAAGTAAGCCCAACACAAACCCCACCGGGTTTGTATGAGTCGGCCTGTTGGTACTTAGACTATAGACTGGGTCATTTCCTAAGACGTTGACCCGGACTAGGTCGAGTCTGGCCTAATTCCCTATAGTTATGGCTCTGATACCAATCTGTCACACCCCAACCGATGGCGGAATCATCGGGGCGTGGCACTAGGCGAATCAGATTGCTAAAGAGAATCCATAACAACTATATTGCGATAATATTTAATACATTCGTTATCCCATACTAACAAACAATACAATCACATAAGTTATCACAGATTTCTTGCCCTCTCGAACAATACAAATCCGACAACCTAGCTTTTAGTTGAGTTTCTAGACTTCCTAGCTTGATTTGATATAGTCTGTGATCTAACCTGCAACATACGTTAAAATATTGTCAATACAAAAGTATTGGCGAGTATACAGGTTTGATAAGTATAGCATAATAGATAAAAAGTGTAGCGAATTTCCATATGCAAGAACGTAACACACGACATATATACTCACAAAGCTGATACTACCAACTAAGTCCTCGATGCTCGAATATGCGATGGCAAACTAGACCCCGTCGGGCGCAATAGTACTATACTAGTCATGGTGGGACGTCGCGAGTATAAGCCCTAGCACATATGCAACTAGCATCACGTATACCTATGCACAACAGTTATTCGCAAGTGATAATTCGATTGATTGAATAATTCGTTGATAAGTTCGATTTGTTAGAAACGTATGTTACACCCAAAATTCGATTAAAAAGGGGCCAAGTATACTCACAGTGCGTATTTAGTGAGAATACAACTTGATTGAGTCGGTTGCGAGTACGTCTGTGTTAATCCTTGAAGAATAGAGTAAACGATGTATGGTTAAGCGAGATTAGTCTTGAAAAGTCACTCACTTGGTCGAATGGTGCTCATCCGTGCGGATTGACATGTTATCCGTCCGGATAACAGGTGATCCGTGCGGATGATGTGTGATCCGTGCGGATCATGTGTGATCCGTGCGGGTAAGTGGTGACTCGTCCAAATTGTCATCCGTACGAAGTAAGTGGTGGTTCGTGCGGATTGTCATCCGTTCCAACAGTGTTCACTCGTGCGGATTATAAGTGTTATCCGTGCGGACAACCGGTTATCCGTGCGGATTGTCATGTATCCCGCCCGGATGCCATGTATCCGTCCGGATGACATGTTATCCGTGCGGATTACATGTTATCCGTGCGGATTACATGTTATCCGTGTGGATTACATGTGATCCGTGCGGACAACACGTCTGTTTCGCATTCTAAATTCTGTTTCTGAGCGTTTATCGGAAGGAACACGTGTAGAGTTACCGGGACAGTGTAATCTTGCACCAACACTTGAAGTTCCATCAATTCCGAACCGCTCTAACGGCCGGGAATCACCCCGTTCCATCAGGTCTGGCCGCTCGTGATGGTTCTTCATGGTTAATTCGAAATCGCACAGTTCCTTGGTTAAATACATAGATTTAGACGAGATTTGTGACTAAAACATGTGGAAATCACCCAGATCTGAGTCGTTTATGGTGGGATGAGGTCACAACTGGAGGTTCATAAGAACTCTTGGTGACATCACCTCAAAACGCATCAAATCCGTAGATTTCATGGTTAGAATTTGAGTTTTGAAAGATAGAAAGATGTAGAATTTAGTGTAGATTGTAGAAGTACAAGTTTCTAGGTTGAAATCTTGCCGGAATCGCGAGGAATCGAGAGAAAAGGGTCTTGGAGCGTGTTTGGTCGAGTAGGAGCTGTCACATCACTGTTTGAGTGATGTGACATGGTATTTATAGGCACAGGGAGCTGAAAGGGGAGGAGATGGGCCATCCGTGCGGTTAGGCCATTCGTCCGGATAGACCATCCGAGCGGATAGGTCTTCCGTCCGGATAGACCACCCGTGCGGATAGGTCATCCGTCCGGATAGACCATCCGTGCGGACCGTACTCCATTCGAATGTTGCGTTTTATCGATCCAATTTTGTTACACATTTTCGTATCCGTAGTTATATATATATATATATATATATATATATATATATATTATTAATCACAAAAGGGTCATATGTACGTATCCATATTCCAAAGTTCGATAAATACAATCGGTTTTCCCTTCGAGTACGCGATTATTAACGACGTTTCACGGCCATCAAGGAGGGTAGTATAGGTCCTTTCTCGATGTCATCGTGAAAGTTATCGTGTGTTGCCACAATGACTGACGAGGTACCATTCACTCGTATTGTCATCATCGTCACGACGACTGGAGCTATAGCACTCACCCGAGAGTCTTTGTTAGCGTTAATTGTTTATGTTCGACACATCACGGCCACTGAGGAGGGTAGAATAGGTCCTCACCCAATGCCTCCGTGAGTGTTAGTGTTTGTGATAATAGTGTAGTATAGTGATATTGTATTTCGAAAATATGCGATCATCCTTCGAATAGCGATATATACGATATGGTTACATTATGATCCGAATCTCTGGTGCTAGGCGTAACGAGTATATCGAGTAGTAACAACGCACAAAAGTGCGGGTTGTTACATTAATAGTAAGTATAAGTCTTGAACTCAGACTTCCAAAATTTGACCTTAAAAGCATATGTAAAATGACCAAAATGCCCCTACGGTGCATAGTTATGCAAGATATCGTAAAACAAAACTTTCTGTTAGTGCATATGTCTGTTGACTTCGTCTTATGTCTTGTATCAAGTCATGTAATAGAATAGATAGACCAGGAAACGTTGTTCGAGAGAAACGGGAAACAGGTCTGAACCAGCTCGTATGGACTGGTTCATGCGATCTGATGTTTCCTATAAATAGTGAGTCTTGGATCTTCATTTGTAACTTCTGATTCCAGTAGCGAAGCTCTGCCGAAGTGTCGCCACCTCGTGTAAACAGTTTCAAATCAATACAATCGACATTTAATCTACTTCTAAGTGTAAATCAAGCTGCAATGAAGATCAAATCAATGAATTTTGCCTCTGATTTGGTCTAGAACTCTTCTGATCAACTCATTTGATCGATTCCCCAATCCTACAAGTGGTATCAGAGCTCAGGAGGAAGAGTTCTTACCATTTCAGCTTGATTTCTTCAAAAACAACTTCTTTCTACTCATTCTTCTACACTTTTTCTTCAAAATTTCAACGAATTTACGGTTAAAATGATCTGATTTTGTGATATAACATGTAAAACATTGTTTTAATCAATCCGTGAACAAATCAGAACCTAATTCAATCTAAAACTTGATAAAATTGACCAAACCGTTTGAATTTTGGCCAAATCATTCGACAAACTTTCAGATCGTGTGAAAATATGTCAGGCCGCACGAGCTGAACATCCAAGTCTCATGAAGTGATCCAGGTCGTGCGAGTTGAGTCGAGTCATTTGAAAAATGTGGTCAGGTCATACGGTTTGATTCAGGTCGCTTGAAATCTTACCAGGTCGTTTGAAATAGGTCTTCAGGTCGTGTGAAACTAGATCCAGGTCGTCTGGAGGTGAACCAGGTCGTGTGGGGTGAGTTATAAGCTACCAGGTCGTGTGAAACTTCTTCAGGTCGTGTGAAACATCACCAATTCGTTTGAATCAGGATTTTAAAGAACCAGCTCGCACAAGATTGTGTGAAACCTCAACTCGTGTGAAATAATAGAACGTTTGAAAACTCAACTCATTTGAACAACCAGTCATTGTGAATTTTTAAAACCGAAAAATGGATTCTGAATTTTACAACGCATTTGCTACCCCGATCACTATGGCTCAGAACGTGAGCTTAGAGAATGAAATGGGCGCCATGCAAAAACCGCCTAAGCTCATGAATATCGAGGAGTATAATGGATGGGAGGAACGCTTCGAAAATTGGGTTCAAGCGAATCACTTAGAGGCATGGGAATGTGTTGAACAACGATATGTTAGACCGATTGATGAATACGGAGAGATTGTTGCTATTAAAGATTTAGATGAAAAAGAGAGAAAGAAATACAAAAGTGAAAAGATGATGATCAGTATATTGCAACAAGCCATTAAGGAAGACATCTTGATCTTATTGCAACACAATGAAAGTGCACACTCAATGTGGAAAGCACTAAAAACGAAGTTTGTTGGAAGTTTAGACATGATCAAGAACAAAAAATCGCTTTTGAAGAAAGAATTTGATCTATTTCATGGATTGAAAACTGAAAACACCAAAATGATTATAGATAGACATTGCAATTTGGTGGTTAACATGAAACGATTGGATATCAAGAAAGATAGAGAAGAATGGGTGGAAAAGTTGACCGATGTGTTGCCTCAAGATGTTTGGGGCACGTATCTTATGATTTTGAAGAATAATGGTGAATTTGTGAATCTATCGCTGAGCAAGTTGATTGAAAAACTCGAAGTTCAAGAGATGGAACAACGAAAGATGGCGAAAATGAAGAATTCTAATGGTGAACAGGACATTGGTTTGTACTACAAAGGAAGTACGATTGATAAGACCAACATTGCACCAAAGATCGAAACTGCATTTAACACAAATAGTTCTTCTGGAGGGTCATCTCAAGGATCAAACAACAATAATGGATTCTCTTCATATCCATCATTTGATCCAAATTTTTCAGCAACCAATTCTAAACCGCAAAGCTCATACAACAATAATGGCCAAGTACTACAATGCAACATTGCATTACATCTTCAAAATGGTCAGAATTTCTCGGAAGAGGTTGCCAAAGGTCATATGTCTTTATTGGTGACCGTATTAGAGTCTTATGAAAGTTTAGTAGCCGGAAGGATTTGTAATCCAATGTTGACCAAAGAGGATTATGATCAGATTGATGCTGAAGAGATGGAACTAAATGATATAAAATGGTGTATGGCTAGTGTGTTGAGAAGAGCTGAGAAGTTTAAACAGATCACTGGAAGAGATGATTTCCGTGATGCTGGAACTTCACCTTTAGGTTTTGATAAATCTAAAGTTACTTGTTTTCGTTGCAGGGAGAAGGGGCACTTTAAGCGAGAATGCACAAATCGCGAAGCAAGTGGAGCTCAAAATCCATTCGGCAACAATGATTATCATCGAAAAGCGATTTATCATCAAATTACTCTGCAGCCGCATCAACAACAATCACCACAAATTTCACATGCTAGGAAGGATCTAATCGAAGAGCCATCAAAGAAAGCTTATCTAGTTCATCAAGAAGATGAAAGAATTCCAGAAGGTTTTAATTGGGATCATTATGATCCTAACAGAACTTCAGATTCTAACGCATTTGTTGCTCAATTTTTTAGAGATTCAACTGCTGAAGATGAAATGGTGTATGCTTATTATGAATCTCAGCAATTCTGTCCTAAAAAGAAAGAAGAAGAACCAGTTTCAACAGAAGAGGCTTCAGAAAAAACACCAATCTTTGATCACTCATCAGATGAAGAGAGTAATGATGACAGTGAAGAAATTCAAAAACTTGAATATTATAAAAGAGAATTTTCACCTGATAGGTATAATTTGTATTTTGCAGGTAAAATGGAAGAGATCAAAGAAAGTCAAGCTGTGAAAAAGAAGAATCATAAGGCAGCAACTGTTAAAGAAAAGATCAAACCTGAGGAAAATGTTCGTGTAGTAAAGAAGCAGTGTAGGATCGATTCGTGACCCAAACGAGTCAATCAGAAGAGTTCTTGTCTGTTTCAAAGGCGGAAACAATGAAACAGACTTGGAAAACAGCTTGTTTCACACTTAATCGTCTTGTTTTATTGATTTAACAGCAATACAGATCAATCGACGCGTCGGCAGCACTTCGGTACCGGAATCTCAGATGTTACAAATGATTTCGTTTGAGGGCTATATATAGCGATGCTAATTCCGCATGAAGCTTGTTCCAAGCGAAATTAGATTCCAAGCAGAATCTAATTCCGCACGGAATTACCCTGAGACACTTTCAAGCGGAATTAGCTCCTTCAAGCGAAATTACAACTAAAACCCTATTTCTCGAACTACGTGCCCTGATGTAAGACCCTAATTTGTACGTGACAAAAGTCGCAGCGGAAACACGAACCATAAAATTTCTTTCGTTATACATACCTCAATTTATTTAAAATTTGACTTTAACATAGCTCTTTCTCTTAAATCCGTCATTTTCTTATTTACTATTTGGAAACATAGCTTATGTTTACTACATTACATACAGCAACGTCCCGTACAATCTCTCTAATGACTCGATCCTCGATCTCCAATCCTTGGATATCATCATATCTGGTACTACCTGCATTCACCACATACAATTCATAACATTAGTACGCATTAGAAACATACAAAGTTTATTCTCGTTACTTCTCGTTACGTTATACTCTTTACATCCCAGCTTTTTAATCCCGTCTTACGATCTGTGGTGAGACTTCCTCGCCATTCCTGCATCACACTTAAATCTCCAGGTACACGAACAAACATCGTAAACACTTAATCATACCGAAAGACTTACATACATACCCTAATTCATACATATTATCTCTCTATATATATATGTACATACGTACACACATGCATACATACCTGCTTACATACATGTTCATACACGTACATGACAATCTACGTACATACTTACATATACACACACATCTACATCATTATATACGTATCTATATGTACACTTACCAACATCAATAAGTACACACATGACATTATACACATTTACATACATACAACCCTACGTGCATCAAACCAAATTCATACATGTCTACTCTCATACATTCCATCACATATCCACTTATTCTTGCTCACATACTTATAAACATACTCACGTAGGTACATACGGGCTTTCATACATTTCTACATACTTGTATGGAGATATACAAACATGCATACATACCTATCTACATGTGTGTTTACCCTAAAGGTCATAAAACATAAGTTAAATTAATCATACGCCACTTAGAACGCGTTTAAACGGGTTCCCAAGCCAAAACAGAGCAACCGAACACATTTCGCCGACCAGACACCCCGTCGCGCGACGCGACGGGCCGTCGCGCCACGCGACGCCCTCAAATAAGCAGAATGTTTGCTGCTGCTGTGCTGCAGATTTTCAGCACGACCGCATTTCGCGGAAACGGTCATAACTTCTTCGTTATTGGTCCGTTTGACCCGATTCTTTTTCCTACGCGTCCGTAATTTAATTCTCCATCTTATGGAGTTAAGACCCGACATCCGGATTAACAAAATTCCAGACTTTTAAGCCTTCGGCTTGTTACCCTTTTTTCCATATTCTGTCCCGTTCATGCATTTATCCATCTAACTTGTTTATTTGACCATAAATTCTTATATACCTAATAATATCAATGACGCCTATTATAAAAGATCAAATTCTCGGATATCTTGCATTCTTTAAACTCATTTTACTCAAAAGCTTACTTTGACCCGTTAAGGGTATTTTTGCGTTTCATTGCATTTGATTCTCAAAAACATACATTTCGCTTCCGTACTTATCCTAATTATTCACTTGGTCATTTATCTTATTTCTAAACATCTTTTACAGGTCGTTCGCCCAAAATACCCACCAAGGGCATTTTAGTCAACTTTAACCCCAACACTTACGACGAAGGACTTCAACACATAACTACCCTCAAACATCATGTTTGATTAATTAAAACACCATATTACTTAACAATCTAAGAAGTGATTACAGAAATCACTTACCTTATGCGTCCGCGCTCGTATCCGATCCTTGCCCCTTCTTGACCCGTTAGCACATCTTGCTTGAGGCCGTCTCGACATGGTCCCTACACTTCCATGTCATCGAAACCACATTCTTGTTAGCATACCTATTTGTACATGTTAACAATCATACCAATCGCATAATCCACACTTAACTTCCCTTAGTCATTTCTAACAAGCATACTACATAGAAATTAACTTCATCTTCTTTCCAACTCATGTAATTCATCATGTAATCACACATAACGCATATTAACATAACATGTACCCAACGACTTCCTATAAACTTACCTTTACGACAACGAGTCAAATCATGTTTCTTATACTTGTTGACTTTCAAAAGTCAACTATTAACCATATGTAATCATCGACTTATCAACATATACCCGCAACATCATAATTGACTATACGGACGACATTATATACGTCTTATCATACTCTTGGTGTGCGTACCACCTTTTTAAGCATAACGTACAACTAATCCATGCATAAATCTTCTAAACTCATACATAACTCATTAAATCCTACTCTTAATCAACATGTACTTTTCATACATAAGCATCAAACATATCACATCGTATTTCATTCCATTCATCTCACAAGAATTCATCATAATTCATCAACAATCAATAAGAGTTGAACATGGATGATCATTCAAGTCATCATCCTTACCTAAACAAGTGGGTTTCACCTCTAAACATCAAATTAACACAAACCATACATAACCTATGTTCTATATGATGATTCTAACCCTTATACATGATTAATTTCATATTAACTCACGATTTTGAACATAACCCACTTCACACATGATCACAAATCTTAGACTTAAGACATACCTTATGATCCCCTCATGAGGGTGATCATTAATCCATGTTCCTTCTTGAATTTGTGCTTCGATTCACCCTTTAATTTGGTGGTTTAGTGGAACTAGGGTTTGGAGCTCTTGTGAGCTCCTGAAGATTCAAGAACACGCACGTATGTGTGTGTTTGTGTGTGTATAGACCTTTTAATTAGTAATCAACTTTCATCTATTCCACTCTAGCCCCTCGGGTTTTCCTTTTAAACATAACTGACACTACCTTTATCTTTTAATACTTTTGACCATACCCTTAACTAGGTTAAATAGCCTAGTTATTTATTTCATGACGTGTCACATAAGAACATACTACAATTATTAACATTCAGTTTTTTGGGGCGTTACACCTGATCTAACAATCTTAGTACAAGACTTGATACAAGACGAAATCGACAGACGTATGCACCAACATACTCCCCCTAGGATGTTGACGAGTCTTAAGTGTCGAGTCTTCAACGTCTTCAGTCTTTATCAGTCTTCGGGCATCCAGCATCTTGATCTGGCTCTTGCCTCACTCTAACTTTCTTCAACTAATCTCCTCCTTGGATGTTGCTCTAACTCACTTCTTGTATTGTCCAGAATCAAGCTCCTAGCTCTTACATCTTCAGACTCTCTCCTTTTTTTAACAAACTCCCCCTCAAGAGGTGCTGGGATCATAGTCTGACTTTTTACAGAATCAGGATCGTGACCTTACTCTTTACTCAGAATCAAAATCCACGCTATCCTGCATAAACTCTACCTCAAAGTAAATTTCACAAATTAAAGATTTGACAAATTTAAACTTTTACAAGTTTAGATCAACTAAGAAATGATTTTACAATGTTAGCCCCTGATAAAACACTTGTAATCACACACTTATTTTGTTTATCTTTAAACATGCTCCCCCTCAAATTAATATTCATCATGTTTAGCACTTGGAATCTTGAATATCAGCTTTCCATCACCAGTTGTCGAAAATCTTTTTGCATTTTTGACAAGTTTATGCTAAAACACTCCGAAAATCTTTTTGGATTTTTGATTTTTGAACAGAAAGCTTGTAAATATATATTTACAGACAATATTTTTGAGAGTTTGTGTAAGATGATCATATCAGTTTATGATATAAATCACCAACACCGTTAAGCTTTAGACATTTTAAGTTCTAAACGATTCACGTAGATTATCAGTATACTGGTTCACTTAAATTTTCACACAAAGTTCAACTGTTTCGAGATACGAGATTAATGTTTTGAGAACTTAAACTTATTCGAGTATCCCACCTCAGAATATACTCCCGTATCCAGATTTCTATATTCAGTCTTACAGGTGAGTGTACACTAGTGATATCTGTAAACGGGTAAATGCGAAACCGTGAGAGCTCAGGTCAGAACTTCCGTTCAGCAAACAGATGACGGTTTGACTTTCGGTGTGTCCCGTTTGGGGATCTTTTCTTCAACTGCCATTGATTCATATCTTTCGATACTTCTCAATTTTTTAGCAGAAGGCTGGCTTTTAGATTAAAGCTTTTTGCAAAGTATTATACGAGGACTAGGCTATTGCTTCCGCAAAATCAGAAATCCTGGTATAATACCCCAAATATCACTACGCAAAAAGACCTAGTATGTCATAAATAGAAAATATTTCAACCAAGATTTCGGGGGTTACCCATATATCCGAGAGATGTTCCCCACGAGATAAGTAAGCATTTGAATTTATGTTTATATCTCGAAAACAATCTACTAAATGAGTAAAAACCTACTGACACGTCTCCAGTGAGATCATTTATCACTTTTTGACTTTCCAAATCTTTAGCTTGTTGTGATAGTCCACTGATGTACTATCATTTCCTCTTTTTCACAACCAAACTCATTTTGAATTTTTCAATGTTTTTGGCTTTTTCTGGTTTTATCATGTTTTTGAATTTTTCAAATTTTCAAATTTTTCTAAAATTTTTACTCCCCCTAAAATCAAAATATGTTTCAATTTTGATTTTCTGGGAAAATTTGAAAATAAACTGTAAAGAAAATGACAACTGATATGAATTGCTTCAATTCTCAACTCACTTGGCATAAACAATCAGAACTCCCCCTTTCAACAAACTATTTTCCCATTATGATTTCAAAACATTTAAGTTTGTTTTAATCAAAATGGTTTTTCCGGAAAATAAGTTTTGTTGTTACCAATTGTAGGATGGGGATCAACTTCATCATTTTTGTTTTTCAAACCATTTGAATGATAGTTGAATCAAGTTCAATTTAATGACCTTGATTAACCACTTGTAAGATCACTATTCGATCAAAAATTCTTTCAACCACTTGTAGGGAAGATAAATCAAGTACAACTTAATGTCCCTGATTAATCTTGAAATAACAATCATCAACTACTTGTAGGTTGAAATATCACTTGAAGAAAGATGCCGATTCCTACTCCACACTTACCAACCTGGGAGTTCCGGCAAGTCACACTTGACACAAAAATTTAACAATGTTAAGAATTTTCACAAGACAATTCTTTTAAGAATGATGCCGATTCATGCTCCACGATTACCAACTTGGGAGCTCCGGCAAGTCAGTATTTCAGTTAGGAAATACTTTCCCCCAAGCCTGACCAGCCTTGGGAGATTCTGGTACACATCTATCCCACCAACATTTTGAGTTGTAAAATTCTTTTGCACCCTTTACTTTCCCATCAACCATCTTCCCGAAAATATGTTTTACCTTACCATTAAACACCTTTTCAGCATCAAATTCTTTCTTACCAGCAAAGAATTGACCTAAAATCTCAGTTTTACCTACTTTCAACTTCAAATTTTCCTTCGACAACTTAGGAAAATTTTCATCGTTCACCTCTGGAACGGAATTCTCATTCTTCTTCTCAACAAATGACTCCTCTGATTTTATGGAATCAGATTCATTGTCAGAACTTGAATCAGTTTTAACAACCCATTTTTGTTTGTTTTCATTGGCTTTTCTCTTGTAAAAACGTTTTGAAGTTTCACAAAATTCCAAAGTCGATTTATCAAACATTTTTAATTTTTCTTTTGATTGTTCTGATTTATCAACACATTTTCTTCTCATTTCAGAGTTAGAAGAAACTTCCTGTTTTGTATAATTGGACTCGTGGCAGTTCCAAGCAATGTGTCCAGCTTTTTGACACTTGAAACAGGTTCTTCTGTCAACTCTCGGAGCAAATTTCTTCACATTCTTCTTTATTTCAGCAAGAAACTCTTGATTAGACTGTTTCCAGAATGGTTTCTTCTGCTCTTCATCAGACCTTCCTCCTACAACAAATGTTGTTTTTGGTTTATAATTTTTCTCATTTTTATAATTTTCTAAAGAACTAAAACCCAAACCTTTCTTTTTGAAATTACTGTTATGATTTGGTTTCTTTTGAAAACCATAACCAGAACCGTAACCCATTTTCCTGTTTACTCTTTGTTGAATTCTTGAAGAAGTGTATTTATTAGGTTTTCCATCAAGATTTAAATCTTTTATTTCAGAAATGTTAATTTCTGTTAATTTGAAAACCTGTTTGATCATTTCAGTTTTGACACTTCTAATTGGAAATTCCTTATCAGAATATAATTTGTCTGACTCATTCAAAGTATAAGCCACTTTGATTGATCGATCATTTAAATTAGATTTTGATAGCAAGAATTCTTTATTGTAAACCCTTTTGACCGGTGAACTCGGACTCTTTTCTGACGAACTCGAACTTTCAGACTTAGACTCCGGTTTTGACTCTTCATCCGTATCCAACACCTGATCGACCACTTTCTTTAAAAATTCAGACTCATGATCAGTGTCAGACGCTGTGAATGTGACATCAATATTGTCTAGTAATTCATCAATGATTTCAGACTTTAACTTGATGTTGAGAGCCTTATTTACACGTTCCTCATTTGGCTTTCTGGGAGAATAACTTTCATAGATCGGGGGTGGACATCTGTTATACCTGACACTTTGTTTCTTACAAGTATCAGTATCTTCAGTCTTTTCCTCCTTGAATGCCTCAAGACCTGCAACAGTAGGATAAACACGATCAATCAAATAATCACATGTTGTATAGCTCAACAATAGTCGTTTAATCCTTTCACTCTCAATCTTCTCAAGTTCTAACTCCTGCTTCAGTTTAGCACAGTCTTCAATATACTCATTGATGATCTTTTGTTTCATCATTAATGTTGAACTCATTTTTGACATAGCAACATCAATTTCTGAGTTTGTCTTTTTCAATCCATCGACTGTTCTGTTTAACACATCGTATGACTCTTTCACATACTTCAAATCAGACAACAAATTTTCTTTCAGCTCTTCCAACTCACTAATCTTCTTGTCTTTCTCCTCACAATGTTTGCAAGACTCCAAACATTTCAGACATGGTTTTTCAACTTCAACCACTTTTTCAATTATCTTTCAACCTCTACGATTTTCTCAACTTCAACGAATTTTTCTACTTCGACAAGTTTCTCAACTTCGACTAATTTTTCGACTTCAACAATTTTCTCTATCACTTTCTCTACTTCAACGATTTTCTCTACTATTTTTTCAGTTACTGGTTCAACATTTGCTACTCCAGCTTCTGTCTTTGCCTTTTCATCAGCTAGTATCTTTGTTGCTTCCACCTCTCTTTTCAATCTAGCAATCTTCTTCTGATTCAGCAACTCAACTTTATCTGTAAAAAACAAATTAAAACTGTCAGGATCTATGCCTTTTCTAGCTTTGTTAAGATATTCTTCCTCATCATCAGTATCAATATCGCTTCCTAAGTCTGGAAAAATTGGGATTCTTTTCTGACTAGCCTCATCTTCACCTAGAATTTTAGCAACAAGACCTGAACCGGGTGGAATGTATTTATCCCAGCTGAAACCTTCAGCCACTTTCTCATCATCTTGATCAATGATTCCAAAATAAGCTTTCTTATTTGCATCTTCGATCATTCTAGCATGAGCAATTTTTGGTTCCTTTTGTTGAGTAATCTGATGAAAAATTGACTTCTGATAATAATCATTCTTTTCTTGATTCCCGGTTGCTACTTTATTTGTACATTCTCTCTTAAAATGACCCTTTCCTTTACAACGAAAACATGTAACTTTTGATTTATCAAATCCCAAAGGAGAAGTAGCCATTCCCCGATACTCATCTCTACCAGTGATTTGCTGAAACTTTTCTGCCCTCCTAACAGCACTGGCTAAGCACCACTTCACATCCATCAACTCTAGTTCTTCAGCATCGATTTGGTCATAATCTTCTTTGATTAGCATTGGATTTCCAATTTTACCACCGATCAAGCTTTCATATGATTCCAACATAGCAACAAGTGATGCCATGTGCTGCTTAGTCATTTCTGAAGACAGATTTTGACCATTCTGAATGTTCAAGGTAACATTGCATTGAAGATTTGCTGAGTTCTGTTGTTGAGGACTTGGTGTTGTATGATTTGGATCAAAAATTGAATATGAAGATGAAGATCCACAACTCTGTGTCACCGTACTACCCTTTGTTCCTGACGAACTATCAGCACTAAAACCAGTTTGGATCTTTGGGCTGGGGCTGGGGGTAGCCTCAAACTTGTTCCCTCTGTAATATAAACTAACATCTTGTTGAGCATTTGGATTCTTCATGATTGCCGTTTTCTGGATATCCAACTCATGCTCATCAATCTTCTGAATAAACTGTGCCAGATTCATATTTTCCGATTTTCTCATGTGTTTTATAATCAACATATAAGTTCCCCATTTCTGCTGTGGTAATGCATCAGCAAGTTTATCAACCCCTTCATCATCATCTTTCGTTATGTCCAACCTTCCCATTTCCAAAACTAGATGACAATATCTATCAATGGTCATCTTAGTTGTTTCATGATCGAAAGCTACAAACATATCAAATGATTTCTTCAATAAACCCTTTTTGTTTTTAATCATATCTGCACTTCCTTTGAACTTCTGAATCAACGCATTCCAAATCGATCTAGCAGTATTCTCATGTTGAAGCAGAACAAAGATATCTTCCTTTACCGCTTGTTGTAGAAGACTAATCATCATTTTCTCACTTGTATACTTCAATTTATCACTTTCTGAAAAATCACAAAAAGCTTTTTCCAGCCCACGCTCGTTTTTCGGTTTTTCGTAGTCTTTGTTTAAAGCACACCATGCGTCAAACTTATACGCTTGCACCCAGTTCTCAAATCGATTTTTCCATCCTTGAAAATCTTCAATGAACATTAGCTTAGGTGGTTTTTGGTACGTTCCTGTCTCATTTTCACTGTATAATGTTTCAGCAGCAGTAACAGGAGCAATCGGTGTCGCAAACGCATTGTAAAATTCCTCTTCCATGTTTTGGCAAAATTTTTCACAAAATTACAAGTTCAAAAGAAATATCAATCCAAGCGAAATTACTCCTCAAACGAGATTACCTACACAACAACTTCAAACGAAATTAGATCTTTATACGAAATCAGCTCTCACATTGAATTCCAAGTTCACACGGAATTGCAATTCACAAACGGAATTAGTAATTCCACGCGGAATTACTCACACGAAATAACACTTTGAAACGGAATTAACTATTTCAAGCGGAATCAGTTAATCTCGTGCGGAATTAAGTAATTTCGTGTGGAACGGTTTCAAACGGAATTACACTTTGATGCGAAATTACAAATTTCAAGCGAAATTAGGTAATTTCGTTTGAAATCAAGCTGTGATTCCGTATGGAATTATGCTGACATCATCAAATTCGATCTGATTTTCAAACAAAATTACAGATTTTATCAATTTTAGATTGATTTAAGGTCCAATTTTCTCAAGGATTCTTTAAAACACAGTTTCGTACATAATATGTGAAATTCAAGACATTTTGACCGTTAAATCTTGTGAATTTTGAAAAAGAAGGTGTAGAAGTCAGAAATTATGGCTGTTTTGGCAAGAACTCTTCTTCCTGAGCTCTGATACCACTTATAGGATCGATTCGTGACCCAAACGAGTCAAGCAGAAGAGTTCTTGTCTGTTTCAAAGGCGGAAACAATGAAACAGACTTGGAAAACAGCTTGTTTCACACTTAATCGTCTTGTTTTATTGATTTAACAGCGATACAGATCAATCGACGCGTCGGCAGCACTTCGGTACCGGAATCTCAGAAGTTACAAATGATTTCGTTTGAGGGCTATATATAGCGATGCTAATTCCGCACGAAGCTTGTTTCAAGCGAAATTAGATTCCAAGCGGAATCTAATTCCGCATGGAATTACCCTGAGACACTTCCAAGCGGAATTAGCTCCTTCAAGCGAAATTACAACTAAAACCCTATTTCTCGAACTACATGCCCTGATCTAACATTCTTAGTACAAGACTCGATACAAGACGAAGTCGACAGACGTATGCACCAACAAGCAGGTTAAAGAAATTCCAGCTATCAATGTTGAGAAGGAAACAGATACTGAAAAGATACCTGAGAAGTGTGAAAATTGTGATACTGTGAAAAGGCACAACAACAAATTGATTCATAACATGAACAGACTGAAAGAATCTTATGATGTTTTAAACAAAGCTATGAATCAATATAGCAAGTCAAGCAATGAACAAGAGATAGCTATGAAGACACTCAATGGAGCATTCATGACGAATCAGAAAAATCATCAATTAGTACATTGAGAAATGTGCTGAACTTGAACAAAAATTGGAAACTCAGAGGATAGAAACTGAGAGGGTAAATAGGTTATTGAAAAGTTATTCATGTGCTTCTTATGTGATTGACAGGATTTACCCTACAGTAGAAGGCATGGTAAGAAACATAGTACCAATTATACAAAGTGTCCACCTCCGCTTGAAGAAGGATATTCTCCACGAAATCCTAATTCAGAAAGAGTCAAAAAGGCAACCAACTTAAAGTGGGAATCTGAACCTTCAGATGGATTGCCAGATAATATTGATGTCACATTCACTGCGTCTGACACTGATCATGAGTCTAAGTTAATAAAGAAAGTGGTCTATCAGGTGTTGGATAAGGATGAGGAGTCAAAGTTAGAATCTAAATCTGAAAATTCGAGTTCATCAGTCAACAGTTCGAAATCACCAGTCAAAAGGATTTACAATAATGATTTTCTGATGTCACAAAATAATTTGAATGACTCCGACAAATTATATTCTGATGAAGAATTTCCAATAAGAAGTGTACAAACTGAACAAATTAAAAAGGTTTTCAAATTAACAGAAATTAATATTTCTGAAATAAAAGATAAAAATCTTTCCAAAAAACCTAAAAAATACACTTCAAGAGTTCAACAAAGGTTAAACAAGAAAAAAGGTTTTGGTCCAAATCACCATAAGAAACCAAATCACAAAAATAATTTCAAAAAGAAAGGATTAGGTTTTATTCCAAAAGAAAATGAAAAATATGTTAAACATTTTAAATCGAAAGTTTTTTTTTTGTATCAGGAACATCTTCTGAAAAAGAAAAAGAGAATTTGTTCAGAAAGCAGACGAATAAAGAATTCCTTGCTAAGAAGCAAGAGGGAATGAAGAATGATGTTACTCAGAAGAAGGAAATGAGAACCTGTTATCAATGTAAAAAAGTTGGGCACATTGCATGGAACTGTCCAAAGGCAACCCAAACAAAACAGGGAGTCTCTGAAAACTTGAAAGAAAAGTTAGTTGATAATGAACCACCAACCGAACAATTTAAAGTGTTCAAAAATTCAAAATTTGAGGTTGGTGAGAGTTCAAAACGTTTCTACAAAACAAGAGTAAATCTGAATAACCACAAGTGGGTTGTTAAGAAATCAGAAGCACTTTCTGGTGATGAATCTGACTCGTCAAAGTCAGAGGAGCCACAAGTTGAGCTAAAAAGATAAAATTCAGTTCCGCCAATGGATGACGTAAACTTTCCACCATTGCGGACTGAAAATTTAAAACAAAAGGTTGAAAAAGTGGAAATTTCAAATCAATTCTATTCTGAAAAGAAAGAATTCGATGTCGAAAAGGCTTTCAATGGGAAAGTAAAACATATTTTTGGAAAAATGGTCGATGGTAGGGCAAAAGGGGTAAAAGAATTTTATGAATCAAAGAGGAGAACTTACACACCAAGTGAAAATAACTCAGATGCACCCAAGGCTGGTAAGGCTTGGGTGTCGGCATTCTTTGTTTGAAATCCTGACTTGCCAGAGCTCCCAAGTTGGTAATCGTGGAGCATGAATCGGCATCATTCTTGAAAAATGTTTTTGTAACAAAATCTACAAGTGATAGTTTGTACAAGTGGTTAAAAGAAAAAAGGGATTCATTCATAAGCTGTGGAAAGAACAAAATGATGAATTAAACCCCATGATGTGTGAAATCAACAAAACTAATTTTCTAGAAAAACCATTTTGATTAAAACAAATTTAAGTGTTTTGAAATCATAATGGGAAAATAGTTTGTTGTCAGGGGGAGTTCTGATTGTTTAAGCCAAGAGAATGGAGAATTGAAGCAATTCACATCAGTTTGTCATTATATTTGTACAGTTAATTGAAAGTAAAAGCAATATTTTCAAATTTTCCCGGAAAATCAAAAATTGAAACATATTTTTTATTTTAGGGGGAGTAAAAAATTCAGAAATTTTGAAAATTTGAAAAATCCAAAAACATGACAAAATCTAAAAACCAAAAACATCAAAAAATCAAAAATGAGTTTTGTTGTGAAAAAGAGGAAATGATAGTACATCAGTAGACAATCACAGCATGCTAAAGAATTAGAAAGTTAAATATATGATAAACGGTCTCACTGATGATATGCCAGTAGGTTTTTACACGCTTAGTAGATTGTTTTCGAGATATAAACCTAAATATCAATACTTACTTATCTCGTGGGGAACATCTCTCGGATATATGGGTAACCCCCGAAATCTTGTTTGAGAGATTGCCTGATTCTGAGATACTAGGTCTTTATACTATTTGATATCTGGGGTATTATACCTAGTATTCTGATATTGTAGAAGCAATGGCCTAGACTTAATATAATACTTTCAGCGCTTTAAAAGCTTACCCTTTGCATAAAAATTGAAAAATATCGAAAGATATGAATCAATTGCAGTTGAAGAAAAGATTCTCTAAAGGGAACACACCTAAAGAAGAGCCTTCATCTCTTTGACTGAACGGAAGTTCATACCTAAGCTCTCAAGGTCTCGCACTAACCCAGAATACAGATATCAAATTGGTATACTCACCTGTAAGACTGAATCTAGGGAATTTTGATACGGGAGTATATTCTGAGGTGGGACATGCGAATAAGTTAAGTGCTTAAAACACTAATTCTCGTATCTCGAAACAATTGAACTTTGTGTGAAAATTTAAATGGATCAGTATACTGACAATCTAAGTGAATCGTTTAGAACTTAAAGTCTAAAAAGGTCAACGGTGTTAGTGATTTGTCAAAAACTGATATGATCCTCTTACACAAACTCACAAAAATATTGTCTGTAAATATTTCTTTACTGTTTTTCATTTAAGAAAAAAAATCCAAAAAGAATGTGTTTTAGCATAAAATTTTAAAAAATCAAAAAGATTTTATTTCATCTTATTTTCGACAGCTGATGTTGAAAAAGTTGATTTTCAAAATTCCAAGTGCTAAACATGATGAACAACAGTGGATTGGGAGAGTTTGTTTGAAATGAAAAATGAAGATTAGAGTATGAGATAATTTGAAATGTTTTAAGATAATCTTACAAACGATGTTTTGAAGATGATTTTACTGTTAGTTGATCAAGGTCATTAATTTGAACTTGATATAACTATTGTTGACGTTGAATGATATCTACTAGTGGTTTCTAAATTTGTTAAATTTTAATAATTGAGAAATTTACCTTTGGGTAGAGAATTGTGCAGGATACCAGGTTTCTGATCCTGTTGCTACGGAGAGCCAGGAGACGTTCCTGAACCTGTGAAATATGTAGATTGTGAATTCCAGACTGCTATCCCGGCTTATCGGAAGGGGGAGTCTGAAGACATAAGATCCAGATTCATTTATTGGAACAACATTCGAGATAGAAGTTGCTAATGCTGATAAGCTTAAGGAATCAAGAGACCTGATAAAGAGAATTAGAGAGAGAATAGAGCCAGGTTGAGATTCTGATAGAGTAAGAGAGAGATTGAAGGATGCTTCAGAGAAAGATACTTTGGAAAGAGCGAGAAGACCGATCAAGACTGAAGATTCGACACACTGAAGACTCGTCATCATCCAAGGGGGAGTTTGTTAGTGCATATGTCTGTTGATTTCGTCTTACGTCTTGTATCGAGTCATGTAATAGAATAGATAGACTAGGACACATTGTTCGAGAGAAACGAGAAACAGTACCAGCCACTTCACACGAAGTGACCAGTTCGTGCGACCTGGCCAGGTCGTGCGACCTAGACCAGCTCGTATGGACTGGTTCATGCGATCTGATGTTTCCTATAAATAGTGAGTCTTGGATCTTCATTTGTAACTTCTGATTCCGGTAGCGAAGCTCTGCCGAAGTGTCGCCAGCTCGTGTAAACAGTTTCAAATCAATACAATCGACATTTAATCTACTTCTAAGTGTAAATCAAGTTGCAATGAAAGATCAAATCAATGAATTCCGCCTCTGATTTGGTCTAGAACTCTTCTGATCGACTCATTTGATCGATTCCCCGATCCTACACTTTCAGTTCTGACCCGAATTAGCTTAGTTTAGTTATGCCTTAGGATTCCTTTGTGACCATATTATATGTTAGTATAACCCACTGAGGTTATACTATATGGTCCCATAGAAATCTGAGTTATATGCATGATTCCGTTAATGTGCTTAAAATTGACGATTATGCCCTTATGTTATAAAAAAAGATTTTTGAAAATATGAGAGGACAAAAAGCTTTATTACTGATATATAAGTATGTCATAAAAATTTGACATCAGTTTCTGGTCTCAAATAAAAGTTCTGCAAGATATCGTAAAACAAAACTTTTTGTAAATTAAATTGCATTTTTGGCATAAATCATATTTAAACCCAATTTTTGGCACCAAACTTGCTACCCATTGTTATGATATAATATTTAGGGATTTTTGGAAATTTTTTTCAAATTTTATACTGACCATAACATAGAGTTCTAGCATAAATTCGGTAATTGACGATAATGCCCTTTTTGTTAATAAAATTAGTTTAAGATATGATTTGCATACCAAACCTTTTCCTAATGATATCATATTTTAAATAAAATATTTTAAGCATTAGAGACTGATCAAAACTTCAGAATTTTATAAACATCTTGAATACCGTCAATTACCTACTTTTACGCTAAATAGGCGCATAGTGTGGTTTAAAACCATATTTAACGCCTAAGACTTGTTACCTACTGATTTTATAAATAAATTTTTATACATTAACAGTAAGTATAAGTCTTGAACTCAGACTTCCAAATTTGACCTTAAAAGCATATGTAAAATGACCAAAATGCCCCTACGGTGCATAGTTTGGCCATAAATGATAAACCTCAAATATGTATGATATCTTACTGATGTAACTTGATAAAATAAATATTTTTACTGAATATTTTAGACCAGAACCTCAGTTTGCTATTTAACCTCTTTTATAAACTTTAAAATGACCAAAATATCCTTACGGTGCTTAAATTGGTTTTAAATTCGTTTTGGGCATAATTGGAGATATCCTACTGATATCACAACATATTTCTAAGCATAATAACTTATGGAACTTGTACATGACTCATTTGGTTACCCATTGTGCCTATACCCGTTCGGTACGGTTTATGTAACTAGTTTGCATAAATTAGCCGAAACGGGTCAAACCTTATCATTTTTACTTCAAAATCCAGAATGTATTTAGTTTACCCATTATAAACAAGTCTTCATACTTGTCGGGTCTAAATCACATTGCAATCTAGTCACCGCTTAATCTAGCATTTCGTACCGTAAACCTTCTTTTAAAACTAACCGGTCTAAGTTACAACTTAAATAAGACCAGTTAGGAATCTAATAGGTTAATAAAACCTTCATTCCAGATTGAGAGCCCCGGTAGAAGTACTTGCACTTGCTGATTAGAATATACGGCTGTGTATAATTTACATTTTAGCTCAGGTAAATTATTTTAACTTATTTTCCCTTATACGGGCTTGGGATACGGTAAACTATTACCGCTTGGTCGGGTGTAGAAACCTTTTAATCGAATATGTTTAAATTGTATAATCCCGTTTTAATCCGTGTTGCTTGATAACAAATAACATTGGGGGTTAACGACCGTGTCCTGGATATCCTTGGCTCATTCAAAAAGCATGAATGGCCACGACTTAAGCACGGGGTGTAGGCATACACCTGTCTGTTGCATATGTAAAAGATATACTCACTCGTGAGGAATCTTCTTGTGAGTTTATATTTGTGGTGTGTTGATTAATCTTGTTCGGCTTTTATACCGGCCCTAAATGTTGGACAAACATGTAAATCTAATGCAAGATTATTATTAATATAATTGTCCCAAGTTATAAAATGTTTGTGCCTTGTGCATTTAAACCAGTTTTCAAAAGAGTCGGTTAATTGTATTTACCAGTGTAAACTGACGTATTTTTCCAAAGAGACTAAGTGACAAGTACCGTACGTAATTGGCTGGGAGCTCGGGGCGTTAATAAAGAATCTTGCAAGTTCTGAACGTCTAAAGTCTGTTGAACAATATTTATATTTATGTTTTAAGATCCGCATGTGGATCCACTTACAACCGTTTGTATAATGTTTGTTTATACTTTAAATTTCGGTTTGTAATATTATTTTCATCCAAGACTTCCGCTGTGCATTTAACTGTATATATATTTGACTATAACGATATCAACTACGTCACGATACTCCCCACCGGGCCCACCGGTAATATGTGGAAATATCGGGGTGTGACAGGTTGGTATCAGAACCAACATTGAGGGAATTAAACACTCGCCTTTTATGTTTAATCTCAATGACACAGTTGCACATTCCTTGACTTCCGAGTCTAGACATGAACTAGGAATGATCTTATCCCTGTTATATATACATTGTTTTCGATATTTGTGTATTTCAGGAACATGTCGCCGAGTAAAGCTGCCATTGGTAGAAGCTCTCCAAACCCGAAGTCTAAGAATGTTAAGCTTCGTACCACAGCTCGAATAAGCGTACGACCAGTATAGAGAAAGGACCGTTTTGGACCCATTCCCAAAATTAAACCAGTTGAAACCATTAACCATATTTCAGATTCTGTACCTAAGACTTTTGAAACTTCAAATGAGAAGCCAACATCGGAGGAGTCCATACCAACAGTCCCTGAGGCTCCCACTCCAAAAATGATACCTATGGACCCAATCATATTTCTTACCTCCAAGTCTTTGAATCCCAAACTTGGAATATACCAGTTCTAACCCTATTCATGATCCATATTATTCATTAACCATAGAATCCTTGGATTGTACTTTTGCAAAGGTTCCTAATATGGAAGATTTCGACTACCCACCAAAACTTTCAATATCTGTACCGCCCACAGTGAACCAAGGAGAAAACTTTTAGAAATAAAATGAAGAAGAAACTCCTTTTGTTGTATTTCATTTCTCTAGTAGTCCCTATAAGGACATATTTATCTTTTTAGTCCCTGCGTGGAAGAATTTATTTGTATAAAACCCGTTTAGGGCAATTATTGAAATTTTTAGGACTTTCTATGAAAAGTTTCCTTTTTGAAATTTATTTTGGCATTAAACATATACATATGTACTATGTCCTAAATCCAAACATCATTTCAATTTATGATTGCTCTGCCATTAAATCTCAAAGGAAAATCTTAAAGGAATAACCTAGACTATATGTCATTTTAGACATGGCTATAATGGTAAAGCCTTTCTAAGATAATAAATCCTTGTTAATACCTAAGAACGTGTTAGCACTCTTGACAAATGTGGTTCGAGAAAATCACAATAGTCATCCTTATATTGGATTCTTCCAATTCCTTATCTAGCCTAATGATCTAGAAATCATGGCTTATATCATCAAATGAGATGATCATATTATAAACATCCATTAGTGATGAAGTGCCTACGGACTATATACATTGTCCGATAAGATAAACGACAGTTGTAGTCTATGACTCCCTGTCAAGAGAGGTGATGAAGTATGTTCAAACCTTAATGCCTCGATCCTATAAGATCATGGCTTATAAATTAAAACTATCCTTGTGACAAGGCCTTTCGTGCCACTTTAAATTCCTAAATAGTTTATAACTGGATATAACTATAATGAAAAGTTTAAAATAAATCAGATTATCAAATTAACCATTATGGTCTATGTTTACCATGGTTAATGAATCATCAAAAATGATGATTCCATAATAAACTTCTGAACAAATTATTGTCAATTGTTTTATAGCAATCAAGCTCAACAATGGCTGAATCAGATGAAGTTAACAGTCGTCCCAATGTGAGGAATGACAACACCATAATGAATGTAACGGGTGCAGATCTACAAACAATGATAGATAATGTTGTCACTAGAGCCATTGACAGACAGTTCAAAGAACCAAGTGGTACTCTTACTAGGACCCGATATGTACCTCATACAAAACCTCCTTCCAAAACACATACATCTCATAAGGACGATTCTCGGTATTCGTCAAATAAAAAAAGTTTGCCGTCTAAGCAAATTGTGCTTAATCAAGAACCGCGTTCAAAGACCTGTTCTTACAAATACTTCGTCTCTTGCAAGCCAAGGGATTTTACAGGCGAAAAGGGTGCCATTGGCTGTATGACATGGCTTGATGAGATGGATACCGTTGTGGATATCAGCGGTTGTGCGGAACAGGATGTTGTGAAGTTTGTTTCACAGTCGTTTAAAGGGGAAGCTTTGACTTGGTGGAGATCGTTAATTCAAGCCATGGGGAAAATCCCACTCTATAACTTGTCATGGGATCAATTCGTGGCACTAATCAAAGAAGTTGGCTTTTGCTGCAGAAAAAAACGTAGCTTTTACTGCTGTACAAAACAGACCTTTAAAAATAGCAAACAACCTCAAAAAAATATGATTCCAGTGGCAATTGAAGCGTTTTTCGAAAACTTATAATTTAGACTTCAGAAAATCAATTTTTCAAATTATAACGGTCTGTTTACAGCCAACTAAAGTTGGCTGTTTTCGTCAATTAGCATGTTGTTTCACATTTAACGACACCAAAACGCGTGTAAATGATCTCGACTCTTCCTAATAACTACCAACAGCAGGCTAACCATCAATTACCATCTAACCATATCAAAATCACAAAACCCTAGATATAAACGTCATGATTTTCATCCAGAAACGCAGCCAATGATCATTTATGCACACATATTATCGATTAATTCAACTAATCGCATACTCAAACGAAATAAATCATGTAACATCAAAACCCTAGCATGTCAACTAAAAATCACAGCCATGTTTTCCATAAAATCACACCATGAATCACAATCCAAATCAAGAATACTAACCATGGAGCAAGAGAAGGGATTACGAGGAAGAATGAGGCGAATCAAGAAGCTGAAAAAGAGCTAGGGTTTGCGCAGAAAGGGGGGTCTCCTAGTCGACGCACACAAGCGGGGGGGGGGGGGTGGGGGAGTTTAGGGTTTTGATTTTGATTTCTTATTCCCAAAGTTAATTGCATATAATTAAAACACAAGGAGTTTGGGCTAATGGGCTACAAGGAACAAGAAAGTGTGGTCTTGGGCTCAATATTTCGAATAGGGCTTGGGGGTTTGGGCCGGTTAGTGGCGCAAGGGGAGAGGGGTTTGGGCTTGGGTTGGATTTACTAAATGAGAGTTTCACAAGTTTCGTGAAATAACTAGTTAAACCGTTTGTATTGCAAAACAGTATATTACAACGCTTCGTTTCACAAAATAACATATTCCAATATTTTAGTTTCGGGTTTCGGATTCACATAATTCACATTACACATTACCAAGCACACAATCGTCCTAATAAAATAAATCACCAAATTCAATTCATTTAACGTATAAGAAATTACACAGTAAAACAAAATGTTCAGGAATTTACACGAGTTGTCACATCATCCCCAAGTTGAAAGAAATTTCGTCCTGAAATTTAGCACATAGTCACTAGAGAAGCTAGTTGTGTTGTGCGTTTCCTGGGGTATCACATCATCCCCCCGTTGGTTTGGAATTTGGTCCTGAAATTCCGAAGTAGCTTCAGTACTGGGCTCACCTTTCTTAAACAACTGGGGGTACTTGCGTTTCATCTGGTCCTCTCATTCCCAGGTGAACTCTGGGCCCCGAAGGGAGTTCCAACGAACTCGAACAATAGGTATCTTGTTACGTTTGAGAGTCTTGATTTCTCGGTCCATAATTTCCATCGGTTCCTCGACGAAGCGCAACTGGTCGTCGATAGTAAGTTCCTTGAAAGGAACGATGAGGGTCTCATCTGATAAACATTTCTTCAGATTCGACACGTGCAAGATGTTGTGAACACCACTGAGCTCTTTGGGCAGATTCAATCTGTACGCCACCTTGCCGATTTTTTCAGTGATTTTGAAAGGTCTGACATATCGCGGATTAAGTTTGCCCCGTTTTCCAAAACGAACCACACCTTTCCAAGGTGAGACTTTAAGTAGCACTCGATCCCCAACCTGGAACTCGAGCGGTTTCCTACGCTTACCAGCATAGCTATTCTGACGGTCACGAGCTGCCGTCATTCGTTGTCGGATTTGGGAAATCTTTTCCGTTGTGTTGATAACAAGTTCTGGGACAGTGATTTGGCTGTCTCCCACTTCTGCCCAGCATAGAGGTGATCAGAATTTCCGCCCGTTTTCTGACGGTCACGAGCTGCCGTCATTCATTGTCGGATTTGGGCAATCTTTTCTGTTGTGTTGATAACAAGTTCTGGGACAATGATTTGGCTGTCTCCCACTTCTGCCCAACGTAGAGGTGATCAGAATTTCCACCCGTACAAAGTCTCGAATGGAGCAGCCTTGATGCTAGTGTGGTAACTATTGTTGTATGAAAACTCCACTAAAGGTAGATGCCTTTCCCAGTCATTACCAAAGTTGATTACACATGCTCGAAGCATGTCTTCTAGAGTCTGGATGGTGCGTTCAGTCTGCCCATCCATCTATGGGTGATAAGCTGTGCTCATGTCAAAACGTGAACCAAAGGATTTGTACATCGCCTGCCACAAATCAGACGCAAATCACGGGTCTCGATCAGATATGATGGAAGTTGGCACTCGATGCCTAGCGACCACTTCCTTCAAGTAGATGTCTGCGAGTGTAGAAAACTTATCCATTTCCTTGATTGCCAGAAAGTGTGCAGACTTAGTCAGTCGATCAACAATCACCCAAATGGTGTCGTTTCCTCGTTGGGATCTGGGTAAGCCAGTGACGAATTCCATGGAAATTTGCTCCCATTTCCATGTTGGGATCTCTGGTTGTTGAAGTAGTCCTGACGGCTTCTGGTATTCAACCTTAACCCTAGCACAGGTCAGGCATTTACTAACATAATTCGCTATGCTAGCTTTCATGTGGGGCTACCAATAGAGAGTCTTGAGATCCTAGTACATCTTGTCAGAACCAGGATGCACCGAGTAACGAGACTTACGTGCTTCGTCCATCACAAGCACTCGTAAGTTTCCATAAAATGGAACCCATACACGTTCCATGAAATAATAAGTGTCGTCTTCCTTGCATTCTAGTTTCTTCTCCATGCCCCGTAGGGATTCAGCTTTGAGGTTCTCTTCCTTTAATGCTTCAATCTGAGCGTCACGAATCAGGGTAGGAAGACTGGAGTGGATAGTAAGCTGTAACGCACGTACACGCTTAGGTTTGGTTTCCTTACGACTGAGGGCGTCAGCCACAACGTTGGCTTTGCCTGGATGACACTTGATTGCTCATTCGTGGTTGTTAAGGAGTTCGACCCATCGACGCTGTCGCATGTTCAACTCCTTCTGATCCAAGATATGCTGGAGACGCTTGTGATCGGTGTAGATGGTGCACTTGGTACCGTACAAGTAATGTCTCCATATCTTGAGTGCAAACACAACTGCTCCCAACACAAAATCGTGGGTAGTGTAGTTCTTTTCATGAGTCTTGAGTTGGCATGATGCGTAAGCAATGACTTTCTCACGTTGCATCAACACACAACTAAGTCCTTGGATAGACGCGTCACAATAAACAATGAAATCGTCTGTGCCTTCTGGTAACGAAAGAATGGGTGTACTACTGAGTTTCACCTTCAAATATTGAAACACGGATTCCTGAGCAATCTTTCAAGTTAGAGTTGTGGGGGTTTGTGCATACGATCAAGAAAAGTGGGCTTTGCAACGTCAAAAGTCGTTGTTGGAAACTAAACATAAGGTTGTTTGTGTTGTAGGGGCTCCATGGTAAGGTGTAGGTATCGTTCGGATTCCTACTAGTTCTTGGAGTAGTTTCGGATGTCGTCAAAGAAAACAAGTGGCAAATCTGTCAAGGTAGGCTAAATTCGAATGTCGTGACTGGGAACCTATCTCGGTCGTATCGAGTTCTAAGGACAGTTCTCATGATACCTCCATATCTGTGATATTCATGGCCCATTGCTCCTAGAGTATCGTTCGTAGAGAGCAACTCCTCCAAGCGAGAGTTCGCGAAGAATGTTGTTAGGATAAGGATCATAGGATTCGAGAGGTATTTCATGAATGGATGTGGAAACATGCAAAAAGGGTAGTCGCAATCGATGCGTAGGCGTTTAAGAATCCGTAGCAGGGGTTTACATGTTGTCGAGGGTATAGCTGGTCGTACACAAGTTGCCTAAGGTTAAAATGAAGAACGCCGTTTGTCGAATAGAGGTGCCATGTTGGTATATTAAGCATAACAAGAATTGTAAGACTCTTCTTAATATAACCGAATTAATAATATATATAATATGCATTTAGTACAAAATATTTCGAGTTTATAAAAACTTTCTTAGTTTGAGATCATACTTGATCATAATGTACAAGTTAACATCCTACTAGATAACTTTCAAAACATGATTTCAGTGTTTACATAGTACTAAAACAAAATAGATCACATTCGGAAGCTTTGTTTAGTGCATTCGGTTCTTGGAATTCGCTTGATCTTCATCCGGTGCAACGTGAGATCATACCTACGCCAAAACCACATTAAATAATAGTTTTGACCCTAATAGAATATATAATAACAAGTTCTAATATCAAACAAGTGATCGGAACAAGAATTCAGCGAATTTAAGGCTGTCGCGCCCCGCGACAGCTTAGACATTTGCCTACGCGGCCCGCCACCATCCGTCGCGGCACGCGGCGGTAATTGTATTATGGCGTCTCGTAGCGAGACGCCCCGTTTTTCACATAATGTTGATTTGTTTTTGCTGCACTTTACCCAGCTACGAAAATAACCAAGTATAAACTTCAAACTTGCATAACTTTCGCTATACAAGTCTGTTTTACGTCATTATTTTTCCTACGCGACCGTAATTTAATTACGGACGCGCTTATCAACACGATTGGCAAAAAAATATCATTTCAAAAGCAGATGGCCTATAATTCATCTCCTTGTTTATTTGACCCGTTAGTTTACAAGATCCACAACTTGTATTGTTGTCATCACAAGTTTTAGGCCATTTCACCCGTTTCCGTCTTTACCAATTATTGCTTTTCGCTACCCTCTCGAGGGGTGCTTATGCAATAACCATCATGTTTATTTCCAAGGATTTAACCATGATTTTCTAAATCATTTGACAAGCAAATATTCCGGACTTTAATCCCTATACAAGGGTTCAAGTTTTTGCAACGAATTAGCGTGTTCACTAAACGGCCTACGCTTTATTTATAACCGATCACAAGTGATGGTCATTGCCTTTGACGTTTGTAACTCAACTTGTTTTGACCCGTTTGGATGCAGAATGGGGATCACCATTGCAAGACACATCCAAACTCTATTTCTAACACATGTTTTGACCCGTTTTACTTGTCTAAGGCACTTTGTCACTTCCGTGACTTAATGGGTTTTCTTGTTTGGCTAAATTCCAAGACAACTAACTAGAATAAATAAATAGCATAATGTAACGAAACCATAGGTCGCGTACCTTTAAAGAACACCCTTCAAGCGGGTATCACCTCCGGCTTGTCCACTTGACGATCCAGATTCTTTACCTAAAGAGTTCCATTCACAACCATTTAGAACTCTTTAATAACCAATAATGGACAATTCATTATGTTATTCAAATCTGCGTTTTTGACCGATCTTTAACATTTTATTCCTCACTTAGGCGTTTTAACAAACACCTAGCGGGTCAGATTTTTACATAATCATTACTAGGTTATTGACATGTTATTTTCATCTTCATTCACTTCAATTAGGCCATTTACACAATTTTTCAACATCAATAATTCTGAATTTAACACATCAATTCAGTTTTCACTAGAATAGAAATCATAATCCTAGTGTTTGTCTAATTTCTACAATTTCATTAATCACCTACTATGGTGATCACAAACCCTACAAGTATCATGCAGGATTTTTAACAAGAATTCATCTAGGGTTTATCCCTAGACATCAGACTACTTTTAATTTCATCTATACTACATATATTCAAGCTCAGTTTTGATTTTCTCAATTAACCTAAAATTGAACATGAATCAAAACACCCAAATTTTGCATACCTTTTGATCCCTGCAACGAGGTGATCACGAATTCGTGTTTGAATCAGACTACTTTTAATTTCATCTATACTACATATATTCAGATTCTCCATCAGTTCAAGAAAACCGTGAAAAGACTGTAAATGAATGGCGAGCGGATTTCCTAGCTAGGAATCCTCCTCCGCTCCCTCCGTTGGATCAGGCCAACTACATGGTTCTGGAAAGAAATCCGGCTAGGGGTCGTATTATTAGCTGGATGTTCATCAAGGATCTTCATTGCATGGTTGTGAAGCGAGAATGCGGCCTTCAGTACTTCAGGACTCTTCTCAGCATTCTTTCACTTCCTTATTATGATGTTGCGGTTTTGGCTCAGCTGGAGGTTATTAATCGAGTCAAAGACAAGATGGTGGAATTGTTCACGAGGAAGATCAGATTGGAACGAAGAAGAGGTTGGGAGGATCCGCTATACAAGCCGCAGTTTCCTCGATACGAGCAAATCAGGTTCACGCTCGATCCAGAGACAAATACTGCTCGTTATCGATTGGTTTATGATCCTCCAAAGTTGATGAAGAAGATACCTTTGTTGAAAATGAAGACAGACTTTCTGGGAAACTTTCGTTGCTGGGTTTATGATGCAGATACTGGAGAAGCCGTGATCTTATTCCGAGATAATCAAGAGAATTTTCGAATGATAGATCCGATGTGGATTACTAACATGTCCAGGTCGGATATTATTGTTCTCAAGGATCACGAGATCAATTACTTGGTTAGAGATCGTGAACAAGCAATGAAGTTTCAGAAGATGGCCCGGTATTGCTTCAACCTGCTTGTGAATGCGGGAAGTGCATGGTCTACGCATCACTTGACGGTTGAAAGGACGTCAGAGACTTGAAGACACAAAGATCAAGACAAAGCTACAGCCAAGGGGGAGTTTGTTGGTGCACTTGTGTCTGTACTTTGTCTGTATTTTGTAATGATATAAAACGATGTCTTTTGTTAGTCTTGTTGCGTCTTAGATGTGTCTGTATGTGTGCTTAATGTAAGTTTGACCAGTCAACCATCCTCCTGGTTTGACTTGGTCAAACACTTAGAAAAGTTTGTAAGATTGTGTG
The DNA here is from genome assembly GCA_030545235.1 of Helianthus tuberosus. Taxonomy (NCBI): domain Eukaryota; kingdom Viridiplantae; phylum Streptophyta; class Magnoliopsida; order Asterales; family Asteraceae; genus Helianthus; species Helianthus tuberosus. The sequence goes on from CM060433.1 coordinate 71,715,349, forward strand.
TGTCGAAGGATGGCTCATCGAAGGATTGTTTATATCCTTCGATGAGCTCGAAAGATAACCTTCGATGGATATATATGGACCTCGAAGGATGCCAATCCTTCGAGGTATGTGTGGATCCTTCGATAGGTCTTATCTCGATAGATGATCTTTCGATCATTCTATCTGATCCTTCGACCAGACTAGCTGTGAAGGTTATATATACTGTTGTAATGTGTTCACTTCAGTGTGTGAGTGAACTTAGTCTTGTTGAGAGCGTATTTTCAGTTTGGTCAAGGGCTGTAACCGTGTCCACTGAAATACAAGAGAAAACTTTGATATCTTGTGTGTCTACCTTTCTCTTTGTAGCTTGTGTTCTCATTATAAACTACCGGTTTGCATTCTAGCTTGGATTCCGCACTTGCTAGTGTGTTAAACTTAACAAGGATAAGGTTTAACCTCAACCTCCGAGGGACCTACAAGTGGTATCAGAGCCGTGGCTCTTTTCCTTGTTAAAAACCGAGTTTATACAAGACTTTGAAGTGTTTTGGACAAAAACTCACTTGGTTTAGCACCCGTTTTTCTGTTGTTTCTCGCTTTTCTGGTCATAAAAACGTGTTCTAAACTAACCGGGTGTGTTAAAGGACGGGTTGGGTAACTTAAAACCTTGTTTTGAAAGTTTTGGTAATTTCCGGCCAAAATTCCGGCTTATCCGGTCACCGGTTTCTGGATAAGATCTTTCTGTTTTTGGGCAATATTTTAACAAGTCAAATCTTGGTTGGCAGAAAGTATGGTCTGAACATACCTTTCTGCCGAAAACTTTTCACCAACCAATCACCTTTTCACCAACCTGTCAACTTTTGTCAATTGTGTCAGAAAAGATCGAAGGATATCCTTCGAAGTCGAAAGATCATCTTTCGATCAAAGGAGGTTCGATAGATAACCATCTTTCGAACATCCTTCAAAGTCTGTGACGTATCTTTCGATCCAAGGAATCTTTTCGAAGGATATATCTGTCGATCTACAGGTCTCATTCGAAAGACAAGGATCCTTCGATTGGAGAGTCTTTCGAAATCATTGTTCGAAACTCAACAGTGATCTTTCGAACACTGTTGATCATTCGAACAAGTTGATCGTTCGAACAAGTTGATCCTTCGAACAAGTTCTGTTCTTTCGATCCTAATCTGTTTAAGCTTAACAAGTTTCTGTTTTTCAGGTCTTTCGATCAAAGATCCTTCGGCTGTTTGTTATCCTTCGAGATTTTAACATAGTTTGTGAAAAATTAAATTTTAAAAGGGGAAAACTTGTTTTTCAAATTTTAAATATATTTTTCACTTAATATATTAATTGTCTTTATAAAATGGGAACAAACGGTCAGTGGGATCCAACCGCGTGGACTCAAACAACTTTGACTCCACAATCATCAGTTACGCAATCATCAGCTACGCAATCTCAGTCAGATTTCAACAAAAATGCATGGATGCAGGCTATTGCCCCACCTCAAGCTGCAATGATAACTGCAAATCAATGGGCATTGGTCACAAATCAAAGCAGCAGCATTCAAGCTATGATGCAGAACGACAGTGAAACTGGTACAAGCACAAAACCGCCAAAGCTGAATCACATCAATGATTGGGGATGGTGGAAAGAAAGGCTGAGAACTTATGTTCAGGGGCAAGGTCAAGATTTATGGATGTGCTTCTTTACTCCATTTGAAAATGAATTGGAGGTTGCAGGATCTAATCCACAAACTTACAGCACTATGTCTGAAGATGATAAGAAGAAATTTGAGTTAGAAAAGAAAGCATTCATGATTCTCACACAAGCTCTTCACAGAGACATTTACCACCAGTTTGTTTACTGCACGACTACTAAAATCTTGTGGGATATGCTCACGTTACGATGTGAAGGAAATGCTCAGTCTAGAAAGATCAAGCAAGAATTGTTGAAGAAAGAGTTTGAAGGTTTCACGTGTATGGAGAATGAGACCTTGGCAGAGTTATCTACAAGGTTCCATCATTTGTTGAGCGAGATGTTTGCCTTTAGAGTTACTGCCACTCCACAAGAAATGGTGAAGAGATTTGCTGATAGCTTACCAGCAAAGTGGAGCAGTTATCTTGAAATTCTCAAAGAAAATGGTGTTCTAGACACAATCACTGTGTATGAGTTAATTCAGAAATTGGAGAACAAGGATGTAGAAGAAAAGCTTAAGGCAAAAAGAACACTAACTCCTCAAAATCCAGAGATGTACTATGGGATTGCAGGAGGCATCAGTGGAGAAAAACCAGTTTCTCAACATGCGAAGCTTCAAACAGCCTTCATCTCAAACACCGGGCCTTCCACAACAAATCAGTTTGATCCTTCAGCATACACGATGTTCTCAAGACCAGATTCTTCTTCTCTACAACAGGATGTGCAACCTGCTCCTCAATTCACACCACCGCCTTTCTTAGACCCAAGCAGAGCTCAGCAGCAACAACCGCAACAGCAAGGGTTTTATGGAAGTTCTTCAAACTTTCAAGCCACTTCCAATCCGAACACAGTCAGATTAGACACTTCCAGCTTTTCAAAAGTCAGTGTCGAAGTAGCCAAGGAGCATATGGAGATGTTGAACACCTTGGTTAGTGCTTATTGTGGATTGGTTGCAGGTCAGATTGGGAATATCAATCTAACCAATGAAGATTATCAGCAAGTGGATAGGGAAGAGTTTGAAATAATGGATATCAAATGGGCTCTTGCTAGTGCAATTCGAAGAGCAAAGGAGTTTATGGAAAGGACGGGGAGAACCAACTTGAATAGCAACAACAACACCAAGTATGGTTTTGATAAAAATGCTGTCACTTGCTTCAATTGTGGTGAAAAGGGTCACTTCAAGCGGGAGTGTCAGAAGCCTCCTAAGCAAGGAAATCAGAATCCTTTCAGGAATCAAGGACAGCCACAACAGCAACCGAACAACAATTCTGACAGATCAATAGTTCCCGTTGGAGGAAATGCATCTGGATCCACAAACACTAATCCCCACAGAGGATTGGTTGTTCAAGCTGATGAAATCTGCAATTGGAATCTTCAGCTTGGAGAAGGAGGAAATGGTGGAACAGCATGTTATGCTAAAGTGATTGAAAAGGTAGTAGAACCCATGTCAGCTGGTGAATCTTCAGAAGATGAAGATAGTTCGGGTTATAGTGGGAGCATGGATGGGGAATCACTTGATGCTGGTGATTTATCAAGTGATGCTTTAGATTTGGAAGTTGATGAGCTTTTGGCTGAAGCTGAAGCATTATGCAAGAGGAGATCTATTCTTTGCCAGAAATCTGCTGGAACTTCCGAAAAGCTTGCTCAGTTCTTCTCTGAAGATGGATCTTTTTCTTTCCATTCAGCCTTTATGGCTAATGTCGACAGTTCATCAAGTCAGGTATGTGTCGATGAACCCACTGTAGTTAGTTGTGAAAATTGTGATAGCTTAAATGTTAAATATGCTGAAAAGGAAAGTCAGTTTGAAATCACATACAAACACAATCAAGAATTGATTGTAGATCTTTCTAAAGCAACTGAAGCTAACTTTTTTTTAACCAGAAATGAAAAGGAATTTAAAGCAACAATTGCGTCATTAAAACATGATGTTTCAGAATTACAAAAGGCTGTTTTGCGAAAACAACATGCTAACAACAATCTTATTGACACAATTGAAAAGCAAATGGTAGAATTGGCAACAGCTCGATGTGAATGTGAAACAATTAAGCAGAAACTGGAAAGCTATTCCAATTCCCGCTTTGTATTGGATCACATCATTGACGTTCAAGAGAGAAAGAAAAAGGGGGATAAACCATGTATTGGATTCAAATCATGTCCTCCCCCAATGAATCACAATTACTCGAAATTGCCTGATGACGAGGATATGCCCCGTTTTGAACCTACTGTGCCACTCGGTCTAGATGACTTTGCAGCAGGCCTCGGGTTCACAACTGGTGCATCATCCTCGGGTCAATCAGAATCTGAGAATGTGACAGATTCATCGTGTGTTAAGGAACAGAGTCCTCCCATTATTGAGGATGCTGATTCTTCGGATGATGAATCTGAAGAAATTGTGAAACCACAGTCTAACTCGGTTACAACAGATATTCCAATCGAGAATCACATCCTGTGTGATCCACCAGTGAAACCGAGTAAGACTGAAATGTCAAAAGCAATGGAGTCCCTTGTATCTAGCCGTGAAGGGAATAACTTGTTGTACACGCTCAAAGGAGATGACAAAATCTATTCTAACAAAGATTTTCCAATTAAAAATGTAAATCAAGATTTAATTGAGCAAATTTTTGAAGGATGTACTGATAAGTTTTTGGGGAACAAAAGTGGCAAAGTTACCGTCACTCAATGTGATCCAATTCCGTGTGAACAAATTAGAAAACAATACGGAAACCAAAAACCACCAATTGAGCGAAAACAACAAGTCAACTCCGGAAAGGGTAAGGTACAGGGAAGGAAGGCTCAGAACAAGAATGTTCAAGCACCTAAAGTTCAGCAGCCTAAGAATGAACAACCAAAGGTTCAACAACCTAAAGTTGAACAGTCTAAGGCTACTCAACCTAAGGCTGCACAACCTAAAATTCAACAATCAAGGGTTGAGCAACCTAAGGTTCAACAACAAAAGGTGCAAAACAAAAGAGCTCCTGTTAAGAAGCGAGGACCGAATATAAACTTTGTTGGATCCACGGGTTCAGACAAACTTGAAACATTTCAGGATAAATCTAACCTTGAGTTTATACAACAGTTTAGAATTTTAAAACGAAATGATCAGAATAATTACACCCAACACACCAACGGATGTGATTTAGGCCTAAGCACGTCTAGATCACAAAGTTCATGGTCTGGTTCTCCGTCTGGTCATCAACGTGTTGCTCCGAAGTTTGTAGAACGGAGAACATGTTTTGAATGTGGGACAGTTGGGCATATTGTAAGATATTGCCCACACGTGCAAAAGCTGAAGTCAACAACGAGTGCTCCCCAAGAAATCGATTACCGAAAACGATCAGTTTCCCCGAAACAAGACCCACGTGTCTTGAAAGAAAGGGAAAAGAAGTTAAAGCAAAAGAATCAAAAGGTAATTGAAAAGGCCCTAAATTCAGAGGTCAAGGAAGAAAAACCTGTACAAGCAAAATCTGAAACTGTAAAACCAGTAAATGCTAAAACAATAAATTCAAATACTGGTAAAGGACAAACAGCTTGGAAGCAAAAACAGGTAATTCAATCAGGGGGAGCACAACAGGTTCTTTTTCCTAATCATCAAGTGATTGAAATCACTTTCCTTGATGATCAAGGACGACCCAAGTCCACAAAGGCTTGGGTCCCCCTCTCAAACTGATAAGTTAACTGTATGTGCAGGCGGCTCCAGGAGGAACTATTAATAGTCATTGGATTGTTGATAGTGGGGCTTCCAGGCACATGACGGGCGACTACCGTCTTCTTTTCGATGTGCGAAGTATAAGAGGAGGATATGTTGCATTTGCTGGAGACAAAGGAGGGTATATCACCGGCGAGGGAATGATCTCAAATGGAGTTGTGAGTTTCGACAAAATCAATTATGTGCAACAATTGGATCACAATCTCCTAAGTGTTTCTCAGATCTGCGACAAGAAGTTCACCGTGCATTTTGATGATGCCGGTTGTTATGTGCTGAAGCCAGGATTCAAGATTCCCGAAGAATGGATTCTCTTATCAGCACCAAGAGTTAATGATTTGTATGTCCTCGATATGAGCCAAGCAATAACCAAGTCCAAACAAGTTACTTGCTTTATTTCAAAAGCCACTGAAAAGGAGACGATCTCTTGGCACAGACGGATGGGTCATATTCACCTCAGAAAAATGAATCACCTTGTCAAAAACAATCTGGTGAGAGGTGTCAATGTGAAGAATTTTCAACTTCAAGATGTCTGTGTGCCGTGTCAGAAAGGGAAGCAGATCAAGAAATCACATCCATTGAAGAAAGTTAACACGGTAAACATGCCACTCGAACGTCTGCATATGGACCTTTTCGGCCCTGTCAAACACAAGAGTGTGCATGGGGAAGTTTTCTGCTTGGTAGTCACTGATGACTATTCAAGATTTTCATGGGTTGATTTCATGGTCCACAAGAGCGAGACTCCAGAAATTCTAAAGAATTTGATCACCTTGTTAGAAAATCTTTATAATCTAAAAGTGAGGCGAATTCGAAGCGACAACGGAACCGAGTTCAAAAACAGGGTTATGGATGAATTTTGCACTGCAAAAGGAATCCTTCATGAATACAGCTCTCGGTACACGCCACAACAAAACGGAGTCGCTGAAAGAAAGAACAGAACCTTAATTGAGACTGCAAGAACCATGTTGGTTGAGTCTCAGCTTCCAGTTCGATTCTGGACTGAAGCTGTTGCCTCGGCTTGCTACACGTTAAACAGGGTTCTCACAGTGAAAAGACATGGCAAAACGTGCTTCGAACTTCTACACAAGAACACTCCTGACTTGGAATATCTAGAACCTTTTGGTGCACCATGTACCATGATTGAACCTGACGGGAAGTTTGGTGCCAAAGCTATCGAAGGTTACTTCCTTGGGTATGCTACTCCTAATCTGCGAGTATGGAACCTGACTACCAAGAGGATTGAAGAGTGGGGTGAAGTAAGAGTTCAAAGATATTCTAATCCTCCGAAGCCTTCTGGAGATCCATGGATGTTCGATTATGATGGTCTTTTCAACTCATTCAATCTGCCGACATTTGATGATGACAATGCAATTGCTCAAATGTTGTCTGAAAGCGAGAATGCGACTGGCTCTCAGTTAGCTCGCCCAATCATTGTTGACTCACAAGCGTCTTCTTCTGTCAACAATCTCGCTTCAAATGAGGTGTTTAATGATGCTGTCGACTACAATTTGTCATCGGAAGATGAGGAGTATGTTGATGCAAATGATGGTGAACCACGGGGTCCGGTTCAAGGTACTTCAGAAGCAACGGATCCAGTGTCTGCGCCAATTGTCCAAGAAGAAAATGCATCATCTTCTACAACTCAACAGCTTCAGAATGATATCGGGAATTTAAATATCAATAACTTGAGGACCAATGTTGACATTCCTCTAGTTCCTGAAACCCGAATTCATAACATTCATCCTCAGCAGAATATTATAGGTGATGTTCTCAGTGGTGTAAGGACAAGAAATCAAATCAGAAATAACGAAAATGCTGGCTTGTATGCTGAGATACGAGAATCGGGACAACAGAATGATTGGTCTTTCGCCTGCTATGTTAGCCAAGAAGAGCCTAGATCTTGGAAGGATGCATTGAAAGATGATTCCTGGGTGGAAGCCATGCAAGAAGAACTTCAGCAGTTTGAGAAATTGGGCGTATGGAAATTGGTTGATAGGCCCGACAACTACAAGAAGATCGGAACTCGTTGGGTGTTCAAGTGCAAGAAGGATGACCGTGGAATTGTTGTCCGAAACAAAGCAAGGTTAGTTGTTCAAGGCTTCAGTCAGATAGAAGGTATTGACTACAATGAAGTGTACGCACCTGTTGCACGTCTGGAGGCTATTAGAATCTTTCTAGCCTACGCATCCTTCAAGAAATTCAAAGTGTACCAGATGGATGTTAAAAGTGCATTTCTACATGGAGTAGTCGAAGAGGAAGTATATGTCGAGCAACCACCGGGGTTTGAAGATCCATTACATCCTGACAGAGTTTTACTACTTAACAAAGCGTTATATGGTCTTCATCAAGCACCTCGAGCCTGGTATGAGACACTGTCTACCTACCTGCTGAACAACGGGTTTAGACGGGGTTTGATCGATTGTACCCTCTTCATCAAAGAAAAAGGTGAAGATCTTCTGTTGGTACAGGTATACGTCAATGACATTATCTTTGGTTCTACCGATGATAATTTATGCAAGGAATTTGAGAAGGTGATGCAAGATCGATTCGAGATGAGTGCGATGGGTGAAATGACGTTCTTCTTGGGTTTGCAAGTTAATCAGTCCGAATCTGGAATCTTTATCCATCAAACCAAGTACGTCGGAGACATCTTGAGCCGGTTCCAGATGTCCGATTCGAAGCCAATTTCTACTCCTCTTCCGCAGAATCACGGGATTACTCCGGATGAAAAAGGGGAAGCTGTGGATTCTTCACTTTATCGTGCTATGATTGGATCGTTAATGTATCTCACTGCATCAAGACCCGACATTATGTATCCAACGTGCCTTCTCGCCAGATACCAAGCGAATCCGAAGGTCTCTCACTATGCTGCTGTCAAAAGGATTTTTCGTTATCTGAAGGGTTGCCCTGACACCGGGTTATGGTACCCTAAGGATGATAACTTCGATCTCAAAGCTTACAGTGATTCTGATTTCGGCGGCTGCAAGAAAGATGGAAAATCAACTACAGCAGGATGTCAGTTCTTAGGCAATCGCCTAGTCACTTGGCAGTGCAAGAAGCAGACATGTGTGGCTACGTCTACATGTGAAGCGGAATACATTGCTGCGTCTAGTTGCTGCTCCCAGGTTCTATGGATCCAACAACAGATGCGGGACTACGGTTTTGAATTCCTAACTACTCCTATTTTTGTTGATAATGAAGCTGCTTTACAGATCACTAGAAATCCTGTACAACACTAAAAAACGAAGCACATCGATATTAAATATCACTTCATACGTGATTGCTTTGAAAAGAGACTTATCGATGTGGTTCACATTCATACCGATCACCAACGTGCCGACCTTTTTACCAAAGCATTTGATAAATCAAGATTCGATTATTTACTTTTGGTAAACGGCATAAAGGTGAAGCAAGAGTAACCGACATCGGAAAATCGTTTTTGTAAATATTTTTATTAAAAAATAAATAAAAAAAAAAAAGGTCTTTATTTTCTTTGTTTTTAAATTTTAGGGGGAGAAAACTTCAAAGAAAATTCAAAAACATTGAAAAACCGCAAAAATACAAAAATATGTCTTTACTTTATTTACATTCTGCATTTAAGGGGGAGAAAATTCAGAAAAACACAAAAACAATAGAAAAACAAAAATGAGTTTCTTGGCAAGATAAGAGAAAATGATATTACATCAGAGGTCGGTCGAAACATGTTTCTAGAAATCAAAAGAAAAGAAAAAGATAAGTAGCTCTACTAATGATGTACCGGTAGACTCACGATCATTTTAAAGTGTGCAGGAGATATAAACATAACGAACTGAAAACCGCGTGGGAACCGCTCATTGGCATATGGTCTTGGTACCGAAATTTCGTTTGATAGATTGCCGAGGTTCTGAGATATTTGGGGTTTATGCTGTTTATCATCTGGGTATCATGGTTGTATCTTTTACCGAAAAATAACGGGGACGCAAGTCTAGATCTTCCATGATACCATACATACGTGTACATATTGCATTCGACCTCAATAAGTGATAAACAATCACATGTCCAAACAAATAAGTGATAAAATATCACATTTATCCGGGAGTCAAGTTCGTCTCTCTGCTGTACGGAAGTACTGACCTGTTCACGGACTTGCTCCTGTGCCCTCATGCATATGAAAATCAAGTTCCTCATCAATAAGTGATTCTATCACATAGGGCTTGTTTTCAAATCAAATAAGTGACTTGTTCACATTTTATATACGTTAAAAACGGATGATAAATGGTATACTCCCCAGTAAGATGAACTCTCGTGCATACCTTGATACGGGAATGTGTCGTGAGTGGATGAACACCGGTCGGTAAGTATAAATCATACCGTAACGTATCTCAATGCATTATGATTACACTTGATCGTTGAGTTTAAGTGGATAACAATATCGGTAATTGTGGTAGAATACTTATCCACTTCTGTAAAAGAATATTAAAAGGAAATGTGTTTTGACAAAAGACCGCAAACTGATATGATTCTCTTCGCCAGAAACTCGCAAAAATATTGTTGTGTTTGTACATATTTATTTACTGCTTAACTTTAGTGATTAACTTTTATTGTCTTTTTAAACAGTTTTTGTCGTTTGGTGCATATCAGCACGACATTAGCGGTGATGTCGTTTGATAACATTCAAAGGATTCTAAAATTGTTGTCTTTTATTGTTGTCTTTTATCTTATCAAAATCCAAAAAGATTTTCAATTTAATCTTATTTTCGATTAACCGATGTTGGTACTCGATCAGATATCTGACAAGCCGAAATACTTCATAAAACTGACCTTTACAGAACTTCATAACGGACAATTTTTCAAAACGGTCATTTCTGAAAGCTTTTAAGAATTTTGAAGGGCTTAAATTGAAAATTCCCAAAAATCCAAAGTGTTGGTGGAAATCTGATCCTTCGAGGAAGCAATGGCCCTCGAAAGATCAGAAGGTCAATGAAAGTCAATGAAAGTCAATCATCTCAGTCGAAAGATGAATTGGTCAACAGACCTTTATGAAAGATAGATAAGGTCGAAAGATATCCTTCGAGGATTCTCACAAATATCCTTCAAATATCTGGTATCTTTCGATCCAGATAGGGATCTTTCGACCCAAAGCTGATCTTTCGAAACACCTTTTCATCTTTCGAAAGGTCATCTATCCTTCGAGACGGTTCAACTTTCGAGGTCAGAGTATAAAAGGGTGTCTTCTTCTTCACTTCATCATAACTGATTCAACTTCACTATTCAAAAAACCTCTGATCCTACCGAAACTCTGCCAAAATTTACTCAAAAACTTAGTGTATCAGGATTTCATCTACAATCTCGGTAGGATAATCCGAATACAATTTTTCAAACAACAACATAAACATTTCATCTAATCATGTGTTTTGTTTTGTAATGTGGATATGTTAGTTGTAGGTTTTTGATGTTTAAAATGTATATCTTGACTGATGTTTTAGGTTTCGGAGTCTTTGTTTTGATTGTTGATGGTCTGAAAACCTTGTGTGTTCTTGGTTGATTGATACATGTGTTTGTGGTTGTATCCGGGTTGGGGTTTTGTGTCCGGGGTTGGGTTTGATGTTATTATGTCTGTTTTAAGGTGCCTTATTGTTGATGTTTAAGTGGTGTTATATTGATTCTTTAAATGGTTTGAAACATACCTAAAACACACTTAAAATGGTCACCGAAAAACGATGAACAGGTCGCCGGAAAATCGCCGATGAACAGTGTCACCGGGATACTAAGCCTTTCGAAGGATCATCCTTCGGTTGATCAGATCCTTCGATTGATCAAATATCTTTCAAAATTTTTATCTTTCGAAAGATGATCTTTCGATATGGCCTGTCATCTTTCGAAGCATATAACATCTTTCGATCAATGTGTCATCCTTCGATGCCTAAATGGGATCTTTCGAGACAGAACACTTAGATTTTTTTTCAAGAAATTGAAATTTTTTCTAAGTGTGGAATTCATGTTGACTGTTGACTGTTTCTCATTACGTGTTCGTGTTTTCATGAACAGAAATGGCACCGAAAGAAAAGAAAGAGCGGGCAAAACCAACCAAGAAGGAAAAATCGGAAGTTGAATCTATGTCGGAGCCACGACACAACATGGCTGCGTATTTGCAACCGGAAGACAAAATCAGTCCGGAATTCACGGGAATAATGGAGTATCTGCATCGCACTCGTATCAACTATGCAATCACTACACAGCACACTGCTTATCAGTCTCATATCAAGGAGTTCTGGAGTTCGGCTGTGGTTGAAACAGTGGATAACAAGGAAGTGATTAGAGGATCAGTTGCTGAAAAACCCGTGGTGATTACAGAAAACACTATCAGAGCACGTCTGCAACTAGGTGATCAACCAGAAGATTCTACTTCTATTGATTTACAATGTCAGCGGGGCTTGCTGATGAGGTTGCGGTACAGCGATAACGTTCTTGCAAATCAGATCAACAAAAAGTTTATGCCGCTTCGATACAAGCTCTTATTGCATATCCTTATTCACTGCCTGAGCAACAAACGATCTGGATATGATCTGTCGCCGATTGATTTAACGGGATTGTTTACGGCTTTGATTCTGAACAAGCCTTTCAACATATCACGTTATATTTTTGACAATCTTAAAGAAAATGCTCGAAGGCCACTCCCGTCAGCAACTCAACGAACATCTACCAAGTTCTGGCTATATCCTAGATTCTTGCAGATGATGATTGATGAGCAGATTCCTGATCTTCCTAAAGCTGAAGCAGATGTTCTTCCTGTGAATCCGATGAATGAGCGTACACTGCTGATTTTCAAATCCATGTCCAACTATAAAGAATCGGATCCAATTAGAAAGCTTATTGGTCATCTCGATGTACCGGCCTACGAGGCACCGCAGAACAACAAATGGCGTCGAGATGCGAGTGATTCTGATGATGAAGAGCCAAGGTTAATCGATTTGGCTAACACGCAGCTTGGGGCTAAGCATGGTATTAAAGCATCGAGCAGGAAGTCTGCTGGCAGTTCAAGTGTTGCAGCACATGTTGAAGTCGATGTGAATGTTGCTGCAGAAGAAGTTCAGGGAGTGTTTGTCAATCCTGATGCTCGTGTTAGTGCAGGTGGAGCTGGTGATCCTGTTAGTCAGTCAGGTAATGTTGCGGCTGACAGAGGTAAAAGTAAGGGGGACGAGCCAAGGAGGTTGGCAGATGAAAGCAGTTCGTCTTCTGATGCTGAAGGAGGTGCTGGTAATGATGATTCATCTTCTGAGGATGATAATCCTCCTCCTCCAGGGATGCGTAAGGCCTATGATCAGCGAGGGAATTTTCGTGGTTTTGAAAGTATTAAGAAACCTGTGAATGTTGCAGAATCTGATAAAGATGACGATTATTTTCCTGCTGCTCCTGGATTACGCAGAAGGAAGAGACAATCAAGAAGAGAGGGTACTCGTACTTCTAAGAGATCAAGGGGCGGATCAAAGCCAACAGGTGAAACGGCTGGTGACATCACTACACCTGATCCGATTCAGCATTCGACGCCTCCGGAGCAACAGCTGCCTCCTCTCAGTGAACAATTAACTACATCGGAGATGTTGGATCTGATCTCTTCTCCACAGACATCTTCTGGGGCACGCACGACACGTGTTGATCAACAGCCGCCGCCTGCAACCCCCGTCTCAGGTACACATCCACGTCCTCCTCTTGTTATTCCTGGTCCAACAGGTACATCTGGCCAGACTGGCTTCTCAGGACCTGAGCCCTCGCGGCCTACTCTAGCAGAAACATTATCTGGGTTGTCTGATGCTGAGAAAATTCAATTCCTGATTGAACAAGTCAGTGAACTGGGTACCTTAGTCGGTCGGAATACAAGAAAGATTGAAGAATACCGTGTACAGAGAACAAAGGATGCTGAGGCTCACAACAAGCTGGTCTCTCTTGTTAGTGCACAGAATGTCAAGATAAGAGAACAGGCTCAAGAGATAGAAAGACTGAAAGAAGCTAATAAGGCTCGGGATGGAGAGGTTGAGATAATGAAGAAGCATAGTACTGTGTTGGAGAATGAGGCAAAGGCATTAAAACATAAGCACACAGAGCTGTCGGATCGATATAAAAATCGTGATGATCGATTAGTAGAAGCCTTCAAGCCTATCCAATCAAACTTTAAGAAGTTTGATCACAAAGTTGTTACACTTTGGAATGAAAGATGCAAAGCTTTGGGCATCGTTCCTTCAAGGCGTGGCGATGATAAGGATGATGATGCAGCAAATCCTGATCAACCAGCTGCCACAGGTTCCGGTGCAACTGCATCCGGTGCTGCAGGTGGGTCTGGTACATCTCAAGATGCTCCTTCTGCTCCTCCAACAGCTACTGGTCCTTCTGAGCCAACTGAAACATTGGAAGCTTCAGCAGTTTTTGAACATATTAGTCTTGAGCCGGAAGCGTTCACTGATCTCCCTGAATCCTCAAGTGCTCAACAGTTTCATCCAATCACGGGTGAACTATTAGAAGAGGGAGAACATGTTACTGAGATGTCTGATGAATGTGTGTTAGCTCTGACAGCAATGGATGAAGTTGATGTGACGACGATCGATGCCACTCCGTTGGTTCCGGACGAAACCGATTTCTCCACGATTGAAGAAATCTTCATCGGTTCGGATCCGGAACGTCTCGTTTATGTTAGTCAAGATAATGTTGAGCTTAAATCGCTTGATGATGATTTTGTGGAAGCAAAGACAGCAGAATCTTCTAATCCTTCTTCAGATTCTCCATCAGTTCAAGAAAACCGTGAAAAGACTGTAAATGAATGGCGAGCGGATTTCCTAGCTAGGAATCCTCCTCCGCTCCCTCCGTTGGATCAAGCCAACTACATGGTTCTGGAAAGAAATCCGGCTAGGGGTCGTATTATTAGCTGGATGTTCATCAAGGATCTTCATTGCATGGTTGTGAAGCGAGAATGCGGCCTTCAGTACTTCAGGACTCTTCTCAGCATTCTTTCACTTCCTTATTATGATGTTGCGGTTTTGGCTCAGCTGGAGGTTATTAATCGAGTCAAAGACAAGATGGTGGAATTGTTCACGAGGAAGATCAGATTGGAACGAAGAAGAGGTTGGGAGGATCCGCTATACAAGCCGCAGTTTCCTCGATACGAGCAAATCAGGTTCACGCTCGATCCAGAGACAAATACTGCTCGTTATCGATTGTTTTATGATCCTCCAAAGTTGATGAAGAAGATACCTTTGTTGAAAATGAAGACAGACTTTCTGGGAAACTTTCGTTGCTGGGTTTATGATGCAGATACTGGAGAAGCCGTGATCTTATTCCGAGATAATCAAGAGAATTTTCGAATGATAGATCCGATGTGGATTACTAACATGTCCAGGTCGGATATTATTGTTCTCAAGGATCACGAGATCAATTACTTGGTTAGAGATCGTGAACAAGCAATGAAGTTTCAGAAGATGGCCCGGTATTGCTTCAACCTGCTTGTGAATGCGGGAAGTGCATGGTCTACGCATCACTTGACGGTTGAAAGGACGTCAGAGACTTGAAGACACAAAGATCAAGACAAAGCTACAGCCAAGGGGGAGTTTGTTGGTGCACTTGTGTCTGTACTTTGTCTGTATTTTGTAATGATATAAAACGATGTCTTTTGTTAGTCTTGTTGCGTCTTAGATGTGTCTGTATGTGTGCTTAATGTAAGTTTGACCAGTCAACCATCCTCCTGGTTTGACTTGGTCAAACACTTAGAAAAGTTTGTAAGATTGTGTGTGTCGAAGGATGGCTCATCGAAGGATTGTTTATATCCTTCGATGAGCTCGAAAGATAACCTTCGATGGATATATATGGACCTCGAAGGATGCCAATCCTTCGAGGTATGTGTGGATCCTTCGATAGGTCTTATCTCGATAGATGATCTTTCGATCATTCTATCTGATCCTTCGACCAGACTAGCTGTGAAGGTTATATATACTGTTGTAATGTGTTCACTTCAGTGTGTGAGTGAACTTAGTCTTGTTGAGAGCGTATTTTCAGTTTGGTCAAGGGCTGTAACCGTGTCCACTGAAATACAAGAGAAAACTTTGATATCTTGTGTGTCTACCTTTCTCTTTGTAGCTTGTGTTCTCATTATAAACTACCGGTTTGCATTCTAGCTTGGATTCCGCACTTGCTAGTGTGTTAAACTTAACAAGGATAAGGTTTAACCTCAACCTCCGAGGGACCTACAGTTTCCTCGTTGGGATCTGGGTAAGCCAGTGACGAATTCCATGGAAATTTGCTCCCATTTCCATGTTGGGATCTCTGGTTGTTGAAGTAGTCCTGACGGCTTCTGGTATTCAACCTTAACCCTAGCACAGGTCAGGCATTTACTAACATAATTCGCTATGCTAGCTTTCATGTGGGGCTACCAATAGAGAGTCTTGAGATCCTAGTACATCTTGTCAGAACCAGGATGCACCGAGTAACGAGACTTACGTGCTTCGTCCATCACAAGCACTCGTAAGTTTCCATAAAATGGAACCCATACACGTTCCATGAAATAATAAGTGTCGTCTTCCTTGCATTCTAGTTTCTTCTCCATGCCCCGTAGGGATTCAGCTTTGAGGTTCTCTTCCTTTAATGCTTCAATCTGAGCGTCACGAATCAGGGTAGGAAGACTGGAGTGGATAGTAAGCTGTAACGCACGTACACGCTTAGGTTTGGTTTCCTTACGACTGAGGGCGTCAGCCACAACGTTGGCTTTGCCTGGATGACACTTGATTGCTCATTCGTGGTTGTTAAGGAGTTCGACCCATCGACGCTGTCGCATGTTCAACTCCTTCTGATCCAAGATATGCTGGAGACGCTTGTGATCGGTGTAGATGGTGCACTTGGTACCGTACAAGTAATGTCTCCATATCTTGAGTGCAAACACAACTGCTCCCAACACAAAATCGTGGGTAGTGTAGTTCTTTTCATGAGTCTTGAGTTGGCATGATGCGTAAGCAATGACTTTCTCACGTTGCATCAACACACAACTAAGTCCTTGGATAGACGCGTCACAATAAACAATGAAATCGTCTGTGCCTTCTGGTAACGAAAGAATGGGTGTACTACTGAGTTTCACCTTCAAATATTGAAACGCGGATTCCTGAGCAATCTTTCAAGTTAGAGTTGTGGGGGTTTGTGCATACGATCAAGAAAAGTGGGCTTTGCAACGTCAAAAGTCGTTGTTGGAAACTAAACATAAGGTTGTTTGTGTTGTAGGGGCTCCATGGTAAGGTGTAGGTATCGTTCGGATTCCTACTAGTTCTTGGAGTAGTTTCAGATGTCGTCAAAGAAAACAAGTGGCATATCTGTCAAGGTAGGCTAAATTCGAATGTCGTGACTGGGAACCTATCTCGGTCGTATCGAGTTCTAAGGACAGTTCTCATGATACCTCCATATCTGTGATATTCATGGCCCATTGCTCCTAGAGTATCGTTCGTAGAGAGCAACTCCTCCAAGCGAGAGTTCGCGAAGAATGTTGTTAGGATAAGGATCATAGGATTCGAGAGGTATTTCATGAATGGATGTGGAAACATGCAAAAAGGGTAGTCGCAATCGATGCGTAGGCGTTTAAGAATCCGTAGCAGGGGTTTACATGTTGTCGAGGGTATAGCTGGTCGTACACAAGTTGCCTAAGGTTAAAATGAAGAACGCCGTTTGTCGAATAGAGGTGCCATGTTGGTATATTAAGCATAACAAGAATTGTAAGACTCTTCTTAATATAACCGAATTAATAATATATATAATATGCATTTAGTACAAAATATTTCGAGTTTATAAAAACTTTCTTAGTTTGAGATCATACTTTATCATAATGTACAAGTTAACATCCTACTAGATAACTTTCAAAACATGATTTCAGTGTTTACATAGTACTAAAACAAAATAGATCACATTCGGAAGCTTTGTTTAGTGCATTCGGTTCTTGGAATTCGCTTGATCTTCATCCGGTGCAACGTGAGATCATACCTACGCCAAAACCACATTAAATAATAGTTTTGACCCTAATAGAATATATAATAACAAGTTCTAATATCAAACAAGTGATCGGAACAAGAATTCAGCGAATTTAAGGCTGTCGCGCCCCGCGACAGCTTAGACATTTGCCTACGCGGCCCGCCACCATCCGTCGCGGCACGCGGCGGTAATTGTATTATGGCGTCTCGTAGCGAGACGCCCCGTTTTTCACATAATGTTGATTTGTTTTTGCTGCACTTTACCCAGCTACGAAAATAACCAAGTATAAACTTCAAACTTGCATAACTTTCGCTATACAAGTCTGTTTTACGTCATTATTTTTCCTACGCGACCGTAATTTAATTACGGACGCGCTTATCAACACGATTGGCAAAAAAATATCATTTCAAAAGCAGATGGCCTATAATTCATCTCCTTGTTTATTTGACCCGTTAGTTTACAAGATCCACAACTTGTATTGTTGTCATCACAAGTTTTAGGCCATTTCACCCGTTTCCGTCTTTACCAATTATTGCTTTTCGCTACCCTCTCGAGGGGTGCTTATGCAATAACCATCATGTTTATTTCCAAGGATTTAACCATGATTTTCTAAATCATTTGACAAGCAAATATTCCGGACTTTAATCCCTATACAAGGGTTCAAGTTTTTGCAACGAATTAGCGTGTTCACTAAACGGCCTACGCTTTATTTATAACCGATCACAAGTGATGGTCATTGCCTTTGACGTTTGTAACTCAACTTGTTTTGACCCGTTTGGATGCAGAATGGGGATCACCATTGCAAGACACATCCAAACTCTATTTCTAACACATGTTTTGACCCGTTTTACTTGTCTAAGGCACTTTGTCACTTCCGTGACTTAATGGGTTTTCTTGTTTGGCTAAATTCCAAGACAACTAACTAGAATAAATAAATAGCATAATGTAACGAAACCATAGGTCGCGTACCTTTAAAGAACACCCTTCAAGCGGGTATCACCTCCGGCTTGTCCACTTGACGATCCAGATTCTTTACCTAAAGAGTTCCATTCACAACCATTTAGAACTCTTTAATAACCAATAATGGACAATTCATTATGTTATTCAAATCTGCGTTTTTGACCGATCTTTAACATTTTATTCCTCACTTAGGCGTTTTAACAAACACCTAGCGGGTCAGATTTTTACATAATCATTACTAGGTTATTGACATGTTATTTTCATCTTCATTCACTTCAATTAGGCCATTTACACAATTTTTCAACATCAATAATTCTGAATTTAACACATCAATTCAGTTTTCACTAGAATAGAAATCATAATCCTAGTGTTTGTCTAATTTCTACAATTTCATTAATCACCTACTATGGTGATCACAAACCCTACAAGTATCATGCAGGATTTTTAACAAGAATTCATCTAGGGTTTATCCCTAGACATCAGACTACTTTTAATTTCATCTATACTACATATATTCAAGCTCAGTTTTGATTTTCTCAATTAACCTAAAATTGAACATGAATCAAAACACCCAAATTTTGCATACCTTTTGATCCCTGCAACGAGGTGATCACGAATTCGTGTTTGAAACTTTATTTAGAGCATATTAGGGGCTTCAATTCGTGAGTTTTATGCAAGTTAGGGTTTGATGGAGAAGTCTGGTTTGCCCCCTGTGTTTGAGATCGACCAGACACACACACTAAGTGTGTGTTTGGTGTTAATTATCTATTTTAATCTTTCAAGTTTCATAATTGACAATTTAAGCCCCTAAGTTTTATTTTACTATTAACTTAGGTGTTTTAACCTTGTTATTGGTCATCTCAAGACTATTAACTAACTGGGTTATGGATTTCCAGTTAGCTTGTCCTTGCTTATTAATTACTTTATTATCCTGAATTTTAAATTTTATAAATTTCGGGGTGTTACAAGTCCACCCCCCTTAAAAAGGGTTTTGTCCCTGAATGTAACACCTGGCTCTTTTGTACTTTCCATTTATAGAAAGTTTTGTTCGTATTTCTATTTTTGGAAACTTTGTATTCTTGTAATCGTTCCTCATTTGTAATCGTTATAAAAACCGAGACTTGGATCATTAACGAAACTCGCATTTTGTTACAAATATGTTATACACACTTTATATATGCTTGTATGTTCGAATTGATGAATCAATTGATGTTTGATCGTTGTTCTTGGAAACTATGTGCTAAACTTGTAATTAATCTAAACTTATGCATAAAACGTGTCTTGAACGTGAACGACACTTGATTTCGATACTCATGCGCATAATTATATTTGGTTTATACTCCTCATACTTAAATGTACCTCAAACTATGCTTTTGTGATAAATATGGCCCTTAAATACCCTAAAAACATCAAATACACAACTCTAGGGGCCAAATTGTAATAAATGAAACTTATATCCGGAACCTTAAGGGCGCGCGGCCCGCGTGGACTTACCCTGTCCCCTTACGCGGCCCGCATGGGCCTCAGGTCTGCAGAAAACATCTCAGATCGCGACCAGATTCGTTTTTGAGCGGGATTTCTTTGTTTAAACCGAGTTTTAGCCTTAATTATCCCCCCAAAACAACCCTAATCACTCCCCTATAAGTACCCAAGGTCCTCCAAGCACTTGGACACTTTCAACACTCTCAAATCTCTCCTAAACACTCTCAAGTTCTAGCAAGAATCTGCATTTTCGGACAGATTCATACTCTTGCACTAAAGTGAGTATAACTTGCTCATTTCTTAACGAAATTACTTGATTCTTCTTTCTACTTGCTTGGATAATCATGGGGTTTGATTCCTTGACTTCTCCTTGGAGAAATCAGACCTGGAATTGCCCTGAAATGGTCCAAGAACTTTCTGTTTTGTTGCATACTCTTTCAAACTTGTTTAAACTTCATCCAACTTGTGTCTAACACATCTCACACCAATGTCCTAATGCTTACAACCGCTCTTATGGTTGGTTAAGCTTAAAAACATGGTTGAGACACTTGAAATCAGAGGATTAAACCTCATAACTTTCTGTTTGTTTAGGGTGTTTTGACCCACAAGTCATGTTCAAGCTAGTTCTTGATGTAGAGTGATTATGGAACAACTTGGGTTGTTCCAAACATACAATCCTCACATGATTTGATGATTTCTCTTAGTTAGATTGTTTATATTATTATACAAAAGCCTAGTTCGTGACCCTCCTTGGTTGTTTTTACATCAAGAGAAGTGGTGAACATTCAAGGGGTTCCTAAACGGAAGCTTATCCTTCCTACCCCATACATGACATCCATGAATAACTCGAGGTGCCTAAATGAAGATCTTAATCTTCTACCTCCTACGTGAATTATTGGACTAAGTAATATGTAATACATAACCTAGAAACTATATATATTCATTCGAACCTTTAATGTTGAACTTGTGTTTAGATGTTAAAGTAGTAGAATATCATCTAAAAACCTAAAACACCAAGTATGATTCTAATGGGCGCATTACCCATGAAAACATTCTAACCATATTGGTTACATAGTGTCATACAAGGGTTACTAAGTTAAAGATGATTATTTTCGTATCATATTTTATTCTACCTTATGTTATGTTAAACTCCAAATTATAATCTTCCGTTGTACGCCAAACTCACACACCTACGTTTCCTCGTGTAGAAGGGCTAGGTGCTCCAAACTAATCCATCCACCAACACACTCGCGGGATTACAAGTAGGAAAGCTTGCAACCACCGTGAGTATACTCGATCCCTTTTTCCCTTTTTACTTTGGGATGCAACATGTATAATTATGCAAACAACTTTTGAACTAAACATACTCAATCTTTGAACGAATGCATGAAACTAATGTGACTTACTTGCTATTCTTGTATGCTCTATGAACGATTTGGAACGTTATATGCTCATTGACTTGTTCGCCCACCTTAACAATTATAGCGCTATAGGATTAACGTCCCGCCTGCTGTTCTATTGGGTATTGTTAAGTTACCACCCCGCTGAACGATTGGAATTAGGCTATTTATGCGTTGTGTTCTAGGGTTTGATCATATTGTACGCCAAAATTGCATACTAGTAATCACATATTATGAATCATGTTGGATTTGAGTTTTTATTCTATTATGCTATGTAAACAAACTTGTATACTCTCTCATTGCCTTTGCATTGAAACTCTATTTTAATACATGTTGCAGGTTGATTAATGAAGTATGGATGATTGATGAAACAAGTGTAGGGTGGACTAGATACACACCTTTAATCCATTTATCTTTTGTTGATTTGAATTTGAACAATGTTGTTATTTCCATCTTATATGTTGTATGACAATTTAGCAATTGCAATGAAATTTGAGTTTAATTAAATATTGTCACATAGCGTTATGATGTTTTGAGCAATTTGTTCGTCTCATCCCGATGTTTCCGCCATCAGTTGGGGTGTGACACCGAAACCGAATTACGTACCAAATAATGTAGGGTAGAGTCGTTGCATCTCCTCTTTGGATTCCCATGTGGTATCCGAACCCTTCCTGTGTTCCCATTTGACCTTTACTTGTTTGATTTCTTTTTTCCTTAAGATTTTCACCTTACGATCCAAAATCGCAATGGGCTTCACCACATAGTTAAGACTATCATCCTCCTCGATGTCATCGTAGTGGATATAGGTTGTTTCATCCGCTAAACATTTCCGAAGATCTGACACGTGAAATGTGCTATGAATTCCGCTTAATTCCTCTGGTAGTTCAAGGAGGTATGCTACCTTTCCTACTCGTTCGATAATTGTAAACGGCCCAATAAATCTCGGGCTTAACTTTCCTCTCTTTCTAAACCGGATAACCCCCTACCATGGGGATACCTTAAGCATAACTTTGTCACCAACCTGAAACTCGATCGATCTCCTCCTTTTGTCCGCATACGACTTTTGTGTATCTTGAGCCGCTTTCAAGTGTGCCAGAACCACATCAATCTTTTCATTTGTGGCTCGAACTATGTCTTTATGGGTAAGTTCGCGTGGACCCACCTCACCCCAACACACAGGGGTCCGGCATTTCCTACCGTAAAGCATTTCGTACGGTGCCATCCCGATACTAGCATGGTAACTGTTATTATACGAAAACTCAACCAATGGTAGATAAACATCCCAACTACCTCCGAAGTCAATTATACATGCCCGTAGCATGTCTTCCAATGTTTGTATTGTTCTTTCGCTCTGTCTATCCATCTGAGGATGGTACGCCGTGCTAATGAACAATTTTTTCCCATTTGCTCTTTGAAATCTCGCCAAAAATTTGAAGTGAATCGGGTATCCCTATCGGACAGGATGGATACCGGTACTCCGTGGCGTGCCACTATCTCATTAGTGTAAACCTTCGACATCTTTTCTGACGTATAAGTCTCACGTATCGGGATAAAGTGAGCACTCTTTGTCAGTCTATCAACAACTACCCATATTGTATCAAATCCGCGGTCCATTCTTGGTAGTTTGGTTAACAGGTCCATTGTAATATGTTCCCATTTCCAAACCGGAATTTCCAACGGTTGGAGCTTACCGTATGGTTTTTGGAACTTAACTCCACATGTGTTAGGAACCCAAATTCTATCGAAACGTGTTTTCAACCTGTGGTTGCCTTCTTCGAGATCCTTAAATTGGCCGACAATTCTTTCCTTTTTCCAGTTTTCCACCTTCACTGCTTCAACTTGTGCTTCTCGGATTCGTTTTAGTAAGCCCGAGGTCACAATAAGCTGCATTGATTGTACTCGTATCGGGGCATAATCTGCCTTTCGGCTCAACGCATCCGCCACTACATTGCCTTTCCCGGGGTGGTAGTGTATTTCACAATCACAGTCCTTGACCGTTTCCAACCATCGCCTCTGCCTCATGTTTAATTCCTTCTGATCGAAGAAATATTTCAAACTTTTATGGTCGGTAAAGATGGTACATTTTACCCCATACAAGTAATGTCTCCATATTTTAAGGCAAATACCACTGCTGCCATCTCCAAGTCATGAGTCGGGTATTTCTTTTCATGGATCTTCAGTTGCCTCGAGGCATAGGCTATGACCTTGCCTCGTTGCATTAAAACACATCCAAGCCCCGAATGTGATGCATCTGAATAAACCACCATGTCGTCAACTCCTTCCGGTAATGTTAACACTGAAGCGTGAGTTAACATTTCTTTGAGCGTTTGGAAGGCTTTCTCTTGTTCGATTACCCATACAAATCTTTCCTCCTTGCGAGTCAATTTGGTCAACGGTAAGGCAATTTTGGAGAAATCTTGTATGAATCTCCGACAATATCCCGCGAGCCCTAAAAAGCTTCGGATTTCTGAGGGATTCCTTGGAGTGTTCCATTTTGACACGGCTTCTACTTTTGATGGATCCACTAGTACCCCGTCGGCACTAATGATATGCCTGAGAAACTGCACCTCTCGTAACCAGAAGGCGCACTTTGAGAATTTTGCATACAGCTTTTCTCGTCTGAGTGTCTCTAACACTTCTTGCAAATGGTAAACATGCTCAGCTTCATTCTTCGAATACACTAAAATGTCATCGATAAATACGATTACCGACTTATCCAGCATAGGTTTGCAAACCCGGTTCATGAGGTCCATGAAAGCCGCGGGTGCATTAGTCAACCCAAAGGGCATTACGAGGAATTCATAATGCCTGTACCGCGTACGAAAGGCCGTATTCGGTACGTCTTCCTCCTTGACTTTCAACTGGTGATAACACGATCTGAGATCAATCTTTGAGAACCAACTCGCTCCTTGTAGCAGGTCAAACAAGTCATCAATTCTTGGAAGTGGGTATCGATTTTTCACCGTGAGTTTGTTTAACTCTCGGTAGTCGATACACATGCGCATACTGCCATCTTCTTTTTCATGAATAGTACTGGTGCGCCCCACGGGGATACACTCGGTCAAATAAACCCTTTGTCGAGCAGTTCTTGGATCTGAGACATCAATTCTTGTAGCTCCGATGGCGCGAGCTGACACGGCACCTTGGCCACAGGTTTTGCGCCTGGAATCAATTCGATTCCGAACTCTACCTCCCGTTCTGGTGGTATTCCCGGTAAATCTTCCGGGAACACATCTTCATAATCGCGTACCACCGGCACGTCTCTGATTTTGAGGGATTCTTTCTCTGACTCACTTGCGTATACCATATATGCCTTGCATCCATGTTTCATAAGTCTGTGAGCTTCTAGCATTGTGCATACCACCGAGTTACCCCCTTTTTCACCGTATATCGTAACATGCTTTCCGCTAGGAGACGTCAGTTTTATTTCCTTTCGGAAACATGCCACCTTTGCGTGGTATCGGGACAACCAATCCATACCCACGATCACTTGAAATTCTCCCATCAACATCGGGATCAAGTATATTGTGTATTCTTTGTCGTCAATGCTCAATTTGCAATTTTCACATACATCACAAACGATAAAACTCTTGTTATTACCTATCTCTACTTCTAAAGGCATAGGTAATTTTGTTAGAACAAATGAAGGATGTTGAATAGACCCATATGAAATAAAGGATTTATTCACACCCGTATCAAATAATACACGTGCAGGAATCGAGTTTACAGCAAATATACCTGAAACCACTTCGGGTTCAACTTTTGCTTCTGCGGCAGTTAAGTGGAAAGATCTAGCCTTTGCCTTCGGGGCTTCACCTTTCGTGTCTTGCCCGTCTTTCTTTCCCACTAGCTCCGGGCATTCCGACTTCTTGTGACCCGGTCTATAGCAATTGTAGCAAACCGTCACTTTTTCTGGGCATGATGAAGCCATATGTCCCGTTTTCCTACATATGGGGCAAGGTTTATCCTTGAAGGGACACTCGCCCTTATGACCCTTTCCACAGATTTTGCAATTTGGCGACCCGCCTTTTGCATCTGATTTCTTCCCCGTTTCGTTCGTTCACGCTTTCTTAGCAGGGCTTCGATTAACATCATGTGCCCTCCGTTCGCCCCGTTCAACCTGCTTTTACAATTCAATCTCCCGTTCCCGAGCAACATTTATGATCTCGGTAAGGGTCTCGTATTTTGAAGGAGTCATAAACTCCCTATACTCGGCGCTCAACATATTGTAGTAATAATATATCTTCTATTCTTCATTTGTCACCAATTCGTCACAAAACTTCATCTTATCCATAAAAATTCCCGTCATATTGTCTATGGACTCACCCTTGTGCCTAAGTTGCATGAACTCTTCTTTGAATCGATTAATGACCGCCTTAGGACTGTGATGTTTAAGAAATGGCATCTTAAATTCATCCCATGTCATGGCCTTAGCGGTTTCACTTCCAATTTCTTTCTTTTTGTTATCCCACCAGTCATTCGCTTGACCCCTTAATTGACCCGTACCATAGGCTACGTAGTCATCTACATCACAATAGGTCCTCTCAAATACCCCCTCGATATCGCTTAGCCATCGTTGGCATACTATTGCGTCAACCTCCCCATTATAAACTGGCGGTTTGCACGCCATGAATTCTTTGTATGAACAAGGCTTTCGTCCTTCGAACTTTTCCTTTGCTTGATTGGCACTATCTTCCAATTTCTTGATTCTCTCGTCCACTACCGACAGAACCATGTTTTGAATCTTATCAATAAAACCAGACAAACTATTTTCAATTGCCTTTCCAACCTCCTCGGCAATCACTTCTCTCATTTGCTCAGTGACTCTCGGCACCGCATCATTGTTACCTTTATCCGCCATCTTTAATACTGAAATGTTTACATTAACCGTTAAACATTTCATTTATAACATATGATTTACTTGTTTTGGTTTAATCAAGTTCATAACTTGATTCAACCGTTCTTGTTTAATGCACTTCCCGTGTTTGAGTGAGTTTACACACTATTTTCGTGCATGTCAGTTCATGTTTCATTTCTATATTCTCTAAATCTACTTAAAACAATTAACTCTTACCGGATGCTTGATCAAGCATGAACCGAACACACTTATTGATAACCTGGGGCTCTATTACCAACTTGTAAGACTCTTCTTAATATAACCGAATTAATAATATATATAACATGCCATTAGTACAAAATATTTCGAGTTTACAAAAACTTTCTTAGTTTGAGATCATACTTGATCATAATGTACAAGTTAACATCCTACTAGATAACTTTCAAAACATGATTTCAGTGTTTACATAGTACTAAAACAAAATAGATCACATGCGGAAGCTTTGTTTAACGCATTCGGTTCTTGGAATTCGCTTGATCTTCATCCGGTGTAACGCGAGATCATACCTACGCCAAAACCACATTAAATATTAGTTTTTACCCTAATAGAATATATAATAACAAGTTCTAATATCAAACAAGTGATCGGAACAAGAATTCAGCGAATTTAAGGCTGTCGCGCCCCCCGATAGCTTAGACATTGGCCTACGCGGCCCGCCACCATCCGTCACGGCACGCGGCGGTAATTGTATTATGGCGTCGCGTAGCGCGACGCCCCATTCTTCACAGAATGTTGATTTGTTTTTGCTGCACTTTACCCAGCTACGAAAATAACCAAGTATAAACTTCAAACTTGCATAACTTTCGCTATACAAGTCTGTTTTACGTCATTCTTTTTCCTACGTGACCGTAATTTAATTATAGACGCGTTTATCAACACGATTTGCATAAAAATATCATTTCAACAGCAGTTGGCCAATAATTCATCTCCTTGTTTATATGACCCGTTTGTTTACAAGATCCACAACTTGTATTGTTGTCATCACAAGTTTTAGGCCATTTCACCCATTTCCGTGTTTACCAATTATTGCTTTTCGCTACCCTCCTGAGGGGTGCTTATGCAATAACATGCTTATTTCTAAGGTTTTAACCATGATTTTCTAAATCATTTTTACAAGCAAATATTCCGGACTTTAATCCCTCTACAAGGGTTCAAGTTTTTGCAACGAATTAGCGTGTCCGCTACACGGCCTATGCTTTATTTATAACCGATCACAAGTGATGGTCATTGCCTTCGACGTTTGCAACTCAACTTGTTTTGACCCGTTTGGATGCCGAATGGGGATCACCATTGCAAGACACATCCAAACTCTATTTCTAACACATGTTTTGACCCGTTTTACTTGTCTAAGGCACTTTGTCACTTCCGTGACTTAACGGGTTTTGTTGTTTGGCTAAATTCCAAGACAACTAACTAGAATAAATAAATAGCATAATGTAACGAAACCATAGGTCGTGTACCTTTAAAGCGCACCCTTCAAGCGTGTATCACCTCCGGCTTGTCCACTTGACGATCCGGATTCTTTACCTAAAGAGTTCCATTCACAACCAATTTAGAACTCTTTTATAACCAATAACGGGCAATTCATTATGTTATTCAAATCTGTGTCTTTATCCGATCTTTAACATTTTATTCCTCATTTAGGCGTTTTAACAAACACCTAGCGGGTTAGATTTTTACATAATCATTACTAGGTTCTTGACATGTTATTTTCATCTTCATTTACTTCAATTAGGCCATTTACACAATTTTTCAACATCAATAATTCTGAATTTAACACATAAATTCAGTTTTCACTAGAATAGAAATCATAATCCTAGTGTTTGTCTAATTTCTACAATTTCATTAATCACCTACTATGGTGATCACAAACCCTACAAGTATCATGCAGGATTTTTAACAAGAATTCATCTAGGGTTTATCCCTAGACATCACACTACTTCTAATTTCATCTATACTACATATATTCAAGCTCAGTTTTGATTTTCTCAATTAACCTAAAATTGAACATGAATCAAAACACCCAAATTTTGCATACCTTTTGATCCCTGCAACGAGGTGATCACGAATTCGTGTTTGAAACTTGATTTAGAGCAGATTAGGGGCTTCAATTCATGAGTTTTATGCAAGTTAGGGTTTGATGGAGAAGTCTGGTTCGCCCCCTCTTGTGTAGTCAAGAGGTTTCAAAGAAAGGATGCGAAAACATGTTCAAGAGGGTATGATCGTATCAACAATACATCACCATCCTCAGGGTTTCAAGAAGTCATCACCAATGATCGAAAGTCGAGCCTTCCAAATTCTCTAAACTAGAGTGAGTTCGTATTAGTGTCTTTGCATGGAGAAGCGAGGACGTAGTGTCATTGTGGTAAAGGAATGATGGCTTTGTCGAAGTCAGTAGTAGAAATTAGGCATTGCATTAATCGACAAGCATAGGTCGGTACAAAGGCTCAAAGTGCGACTCTTGTAGTGTAAGGGGGAAAGGGGTGAGGTAAATGTGTAGTTCATCGTGTCCATATGTAGGTTGAGTAATCCGTATCGCTGTCCTCAAATGTCCCGAAGACTATCCCATCATTAGGAGGCATCCACTTTCTAAGTTGGGTATACAAAGGTGTAAATCAAAGTATAATAATAATTAACCACCCAACAGGGTAATGGGGGGGGGGGGGGGTTAATCTTGTGATTGGTGGAAATCGTGGTATGGTTGTTAGTGTTTCGTTATATCGTTTGCGGATCGAAGAAACAGGAGGTTGGTGATGTTCATACGAAGAATTAAGCGAAAACAAAATCCAAAAAATAACCGAAGAATTCCGCCAACTATTCTGTTCTCCAGAGGCAGTTCCAGTAATGGTAGATGGCGGCAACGACACGAAAGGAAAGTTCATTGCCTCATGGGCATGTGAATATATCATTGGTCCAAAACAGAGTTTGGATAATAGGGTTTCGGGTTGTACAACGACAAACGCGTGTAACTGTGACTGCTTCGTTTCTTGTGACGACGACTAGTGGAGATGATGGGGTTTGTTGACATGGATGCGTGGGTACACTGTTCTCCTAAATCCGAGTTAGTTTGGGCCGGATCTGGTCTATGTGAATGTTTTCGTGCCAACCAAATGTACAGAGGGTCAGATCTGAATTCTGGCTGTAACGGCGACGTCATGTCGAGGCAATCGTATGAATATATAGAACACATAAAACAATTGTCGTAGTGGGGTGAGGAGAAAACATGAAAAGAATTTGATCACCACATGTCAAATTTTAAGTAAGTAGTTGGGTGTCATAAAGAGCACATTCGGGCTAGTAGATAACATGCTACTACTCTAACTGGGCATACCATGTGCAACACACAATGTAAATGTAAACTAGCAAGTAGGCAATACAAACATAAATCATCGAGTCTTGCACGTGGAGCGAAGCGTCGTTGAGCACTGAACAGGTTATAGTCTGGTTTTTGTCAAAGATATTTTTCCCTTTTTAAAACCAAGTTCACTATAACCAATGGCTCTGATACCAATCTGTCACACCCCCAAAATCCACAATCGGAGTATCACCGCAGGGAGCGTGACTGACCAGGATCAAGCCACCAATCATATTGAACAATATAAGTAAGTAAATAAAACCCAACACAAACAATATAATTGGTGTCAAACAATTTAGCAAAGTCTAAGTTAACAGCGGAAGCATTAAGTTCAAAACCAAAATATAAGTTTAAAGTTTCATAAAGTTTCTCATGAACACACAGCGCTTCATGTCCCACAACGACTCCTTCTCCAATGCAAGCTCCAGCAAATAACCTAACGACCTGCAAAGCATATAGTAACGTATCAACAAAAATGTTGGCAAGTTCACAGTTGGTTGTCGGTTTTAATGTTGTTCCAAAAACCATAAGTTGTTAAGTTGTTTCGAAAACCAAAAGTTATCCAGTTCCATGTTCCCATAACCATATACCATGGGGGCTACCCCATGTTGTAAACCACTAGACCCGTTACCATATCAACTGCTGACTTAAGTCATGTTTGAGTGCCCTGCGTCAATGTCTTTCATCATTGACTAAGTGCCCAAGTACATTAGTCCACTCCTGTCCTCTGCGGCACGGTGTGAGGCTTGTCAGACCTAATAGCGGTATTTAACTAATGACCCGTTCGCCAATGGCCCAACGATTAAGTCGATAGAAAAATGAGGGACTTCATGATAGAGTTGTTGTCTAGTAAGTTTAAGGTTGTCCTACCCAAGGAGGACCGAGGTACGTATTCTACCCAAGGAGAATACGAAGGTTGCATCCCACCCAAGGGGGATAGTTGTTGTTCCTTAACCCATTCCCAAACCACCAGGAATCCCTTGCTTTGTAGAAAAGTGTGAACTCACCTTTGGTTGCTCGGTTGGACTCTTAAAAATAGCTAACAGTCAAGGTTGGTCAATCACGTCCTAGTATGATTACCATTTAGTCCATTAGTGGTTTCAAATAGAGCACAAAGTTTCTACACACATCTACCACATAACATGCACTCACTTTGACAGTTCACGCCCATATATACATTACACCTATAACTACTTAAAAGCAAGCACACGATACTTCACATAACACTTTCATTGACATATACCAACTTGGATTATTATCAGATAACATAACCGACATTTAGACACGCAAATCACTACTTATATTGTTTCAGCTTTAACATCCAAAACTGGGCTGTTTTCGGGTATTTTAATAAAATAATTAACTTGTTCCAAAAATTCCCAAAATTTAACAGAATGTTCTAAACGGTCCACGTATCATTGTGCAAAAATCTTGGGACTCAATTCATTACCAATAATTTTATAAAAATCATTTACCGGACTGCAATCAGATTCGTCACTTTGTGAGTGCAGTCCACGTAAAAATTCATTAAAATTCATCGTAAGTCCGATTGATGAAATTCCAGTTGCAGAATTACAACGACACCGGTGGCCATCTACTGTACAAATTTCATGACCTAACTCTATCAATATTTCAAGTTATGATGAAAAACATGACACACATTTTCTGTAGAAAAAAATGCAGCTTTTGCTGCTGTACAAAACGGACCTTTAAAAATAGCAAACGACCTCAAAAAAATATTATTCCAGTGCCATTTGAAGCTTTTTTCGAAAAAATATAATTCAGACTTCAGAAAATCAATTTTTCGAATTATAACGGTCCGTTTACAGTCAACTGAAGTTGGCTGTTTTCGTCAATCAGCATGTTGTTTCACATTTAAACGACACCAAAACGCGTGTAAATGATCCCGACTCTTCCTAATAACAACCAACAGCAAGCTAACCATCAATTACCATCTAACCATATCAAAATCACAAAACCCTAGATATAAACATCATGATTTTCATCAACAAACGCAGCCAATGATCATTTATGCACACATATCATCGATTAATTCAACCAATCGCATACTCAAACGAAATAAATCATGTAACATCAAAACCCTAGCATGTCAACTAAAAATCACAGCCATGTTTTCCACAAAATCACACCATGAATCACAATCCAAATCAAGAATACTAACCTTGGAGCAAGAGAAGGGATTACGAGGAAAAAGGAGGCGAATCAAGAAGCTGAACAAGAGCTAGGGTTTGCGTAGAAAGGGGGGTCTCCTGGTCGACGCACACAAGGGGGGGTTGTTTAGGGTTTTTATTTTGATTTCTTATTCCCCAAGTTAACTACATATAATTAAAACACAAGGAGGTTGGGCTAATGGGCTACAAGGAACAAGAAAGTGTGGTCTTGGGCTCAATATTTCGAACTGGGCATGGGGTGGGGGTTTGGGCCAGTTGGTGGCGCAAGGGGAGAGGGGTTTGGGCTTGGGTTAGATTTACTAAAAGATGGTTTCGCAAGTTTCGTGAAATAACTAATTAAACTGTTTCGTATCGCAAAGCAATATATTACTACGCTTCGTTTCACAAAAAAACATATTCCAATATTTCAGTTTCGGGTTTCGGTTTCACATAATTCACATTACACATTTCCAAGCACACAATCATCCTAATAAAATAAATCACCAAATTCAATTCGTTTAACTTATAAGAAATTACACGGTAAAACGAAACGTTCAGGAATTTACACGAGTTATCACAATAAATGATTACGTAATTACGTAAAAATAGTTGATTATGTATTATTACGTGACTGCGTGATTCTGAATATCCATTTCATGATTACGTGATTTCATTATAGTATTTTATGTGAAACCACACTTGTAACGTTTCGCATTTTGTACTTTCCTTATTTAGAAAGGTTAATCGTATTTCTATTTATGGAAACTTGTATTCGTATCACGTTCGTATTCCATTACAAGCTATATAATTCGAGACTTTAATCATAATGAAACTCGCATTTTATATATACTTGTTATTCACGCAATTAATCAATTAAATACGTGTTTACTTGCAAACCGACACTTGTTATACGTATAACTATTCATACATACGTTCACGATACTCGAATTATACTTACTTACACTTTTTATGCTTTAAAGCATGTCAAAATACAAAGTTGTGGCTTAAAATAATAAGAATATCAAAGTTCATGCAATAAATCAAACTTAGTTACGTAATTTCTGAATACCCATTTCGTGATTACGTGATTTCATTATAGTATTTATGTGAAACCACACTGAGTGATTACGTAATTACGTAAAAAAACATGTATTACATAATATTTCATATGGAATACCTAATATTTCAGTTCTAATCATGTATTAAGGATAAATTATATATAACACATGAGCCAAATCAACCTATAATAACCATATAATGTCATATATTAGAGATTTAATCACGTAATAAAGCATAAACAATCAAGTTCTTATTATTGATTGTGTAATCAAGTAATCGATTTATACTAAATGTGTAATTATGTAATGGTTTATGTTGAATGTGTAATCACGTAACGGATATTCAAAATCACGTACTCATGTGATGGGTATTTAAAATCACGTAATGAACTAATGGGTATTTAAAATCTTGTGATATTTTTAAGAAAACTCTACCAATAGGCTGCTCGAATTAAAGAGATTGAAATGTTCGTTCCTACTGTGTAGTTTTTTTTTAAATATTAACGTATGAAAAAGTTATAGCTGTTTGAAAATCAGAGGGAAGTTGTTTAAGTGAGAAATTACCATTCAAGCCAATGACACTTCTCCTCCTCTTCTTATCGCATATGCTTGGTACAGGTTGTCTCGAGTACAAGATCCAACCTCTAACTAATTATACCAATTTAAGAAAATGAAACCAGCCTAGTAATCACGATATTTAAAACTAAGATTATGAAAAAAAGTATTTAAATATTTATTGTCACAACCCCCGACCCTACGTTGGGCGGGAGCCGTGAGCAGTCAAGTGGTACTGGTGTTTATTTAAAATATTTGAAAGGGAATTTTTATTAGGACCGGATGTCAGGAAAAATATTATAGTTTTTAAAACACCGTAGTTTTCATTTCATAAACTGTGGGAAAAAACCCATATTTACATAAAAGATTTTCACACGGATAAACCCTTAATTTACATAACACGTTTTATTCAGGTTACATAGCCATTTATTTAAGCTTGAGTGCCTCATAGCACTTTCCTTTTTCTTCATAGTAAATCACCTTAAATGCGTTTTAAAACATTTTAACAGCGAAAAATATTGGTGAGCTCCTTCAGATATATAAAAAAAGACACCTTATATGTCACACCCTGACTTTTGCGGAAGCGTATGATGTGTGACTTGTTCAATATCATTGCATTCAATTATAATAAACAACTATATGATTAAAACATGATGTTCATCCATTTCATAAGTTTAAAATATTACAACCACGAGTCATTAAGTTTCAACCAAAAATCCTCAAGTTTACATTTCAAATGTGGTTGACATCAAAACTCGAAATTTATGTCTTGAAAACAACACCAGCGCCCAAGATCCATCCTGTTTCCTGAAATACATGTAATTTTGAAAACATCAACAAAAGTTGAGCGAGTTCATGTGATTCTGTATGAGTTCGAATAATCTTGTAAACATTTGTAATCATTGTAAGTATGCCTTTGTAATTCGGTATGAAATTGTCTATGAACAGATTAATTAATGTGTAGCTAATACATTAATATGTGTGACGTGATGCAGGAAGGCTCAAACATTGCGGATTTTGTACCGGGCTCCGGCTGGAAGACATAGCCTCATGGGTCAAATCCTGGTCCCAAGGGTGGGGCTCGCAACACCCAAATAGATCTATCACTCATGTCCCTCGGTCCTTATACAAGGATTAATGGTCTTAAGCGTTGTACCCACCACTCACATGATCTAGCAGTTCATTTCTTAGCTAACCATACCATATGTAAACGTTTGTAAACAATTTGTAACATGTATTTCACCCCCGAAGTTATAAAACAGAAAACAGTTAAAAGAAAAGGGGGACATGAACTCACAGATTTGCGTCCTGTCTCCTGTATACCCAAAGTATGTATCCTTATGCCGTACTACAACCTACACACGTGTTATGGTTTATTAGACGGCTGGGTCGTGCCACGACTTTTAGTCTTGTTTGTTATGACTTAGTATCTTTGTGTTACATCTTTGATGTACTTGTACTATTCCAAGTATATAATTATTCCTTAAAATAATAATATTTTAACTTAAATTATATTTATTATTTATTGGAATATTTGTTAAAATAATATATTTTAACTTGGTAGATCAAGTATTTATACATGTATATCTTTCCCCAATGATGGGTATTCTTACACTTGTATTCTTAGACTTGTGTATTTTACCAAGTATTAGTGGTGTATTCCGGTGTATTTATACGTATGAGAATACGTATTTTTATTGTATTTATTAAGTATTCTTATACTTAATTTTTGTATTTAAACTTCCGGAATATTATTTCTAATAAAATACACCAATATATATTCTTAAAATATATATTTTAAGAAAACTCTTATAGAAAATTATATATAACTTTTCCCTTGGCAAAAATAGTTGTATTTTCATATATCTTCAAAAATAATATATCTTCAAAATTAATCATAGAAAATATTTATAAATCCATTTTTCACCCCAAAATAATATTTTCTAAATTTATTTAAGAAAATATATATTTTCTCCAAAAATATATATTTACTCAAAAATAATATCTTTTCTTCTTATAAAAAATATGATATATTGTTGTAATAATTATAAAAATCATATTTTCGTTCTCTTGGTTTCCAAAATACCATTTACCAAAATACTTATGAATTTAATTCTGGAATATTTCTATGGTTTATATTCCTTGTTCGGTTTGTCCAAATTTTAGGTATAAATTATATATTTATTTTATTGGGATTTTGGTAATATTTTGTGTTATATTTCTTGGTATTTTGGTGAGCTATATTATTTCAAGTCCTAAAATAATATAACTTATACACATAATATACAAGTAATCACACAAATTATGACATCTAAATACATATTTTCCTAAATACATATTTAGTCACTTTTATTTATAAAAAACCAACCTCCAATATTTATAATTTTTGTAACAAAAATTATGGCAAATTTTATATGAAAAACCATAGTTAAAATATACTTGTTAAAACTTGTTTAAGAATATTTTTCTAAGTGTTTAAAGTCTAGAAAATTTTTGCCATAGTTTCCCCTTAAAAATGGAGGTTTCCATGCTTTCAAAGCATATCATTTTCTTTTAAAGTCATCACAATTCATCAACAATTCAAACAACACTTACCAAGTGCAAAAATCAAGCCTTTTACAATACTTCATGAACTTGAAAATTTATAAAAGTTTGTAGTAACTTGGTATGGTGTTTAGTAAGCTTAGTTACCCTTTAAAGTGTGGTTATTTATTTAAAAACATCATTTTTGAAGATTTTAGATCTTTACAACTTGTAAAATGATTTTCCAAAAATATTTCTTTTTGAATTCTTCTTGTTAGTAACATGTTTCTACACTTGATTAATCACTAAAAATGTGATTAGTTTCTTTAAAACTCTTGTTTATGTGAATCTTGTAAGTAAACTTAGTTTCTTGAGAAAACTAGTTTTGAAATCATCTATGTTTATGACTAACAACATGCTACATACTTCATCGTTCAAGAAAAAACACTTCATGCTTCAAGTTCATGTTTACACATAAGGATGATCTTCTTGATTTATCACATAATCATCCTCTCACTTGCTAGATCATGTGTTTAATCACAATCTAGCAAGTTTCATATGATGTTTAACATCATCAACACAAATAATTAACAATCAAGAAGCATATAAACACTTAAATAGCATAGGTCATGATGATTTAGAGCTTTATGTTAGTGATTATGTTCTTGATCTTTAATGTTCTTCATGATTAGTCTTTTACATACACTTTTAACCAACATAATATGAAGTAATATGAGATTAGGAAGGTCTTACTACTAGCACAAGGCTAGGGAAGAAACCATAGATGAAGAAGATGATAAACTTGGTGGATAAAAGCTCATGGTGAAGGTCCTTCAAGTTCCCATGCCTCCAAGCTTCTTAACTATGCTTGAATCACCTTAGGAAGTGCTTGGATTGTATGGAAATGGACTAGAAGTGGATGTGTATGTATAGGTGATGGTGGCCGTGAATTTAGAGGTAGGAGATGGAGTTTTTGGTGAACTTTGAATGATGGAAATGAGTAGGATTAAGGACTTGTGGTTTTATATAATAACTTCCAACATCTAAATAATCTTTGGATATCATGTTCCCTCATCATCCAACATATCTATTAAAATAATGCAAAGAAATCAAGGGGGTGGGCCCCATGTTGAACCATCTTTAGGTGGGGGGGGGGGTCTAGTTGTGGTTTAATGGTAAGTTAAGTGATCTAGTTGGAAATCGAGTGAACTAGTTAGTGTTTTAGGTGTTATATGTTTATTAGATGCGTTATGATGTTTGGTGACCATAACTAGCTCAGAAACGTTAAAACAAAGTTTCTAGTGATATTTTGGTGTTTCGGGTAGTGTCCGGTTGTTCGGTTGGTTACCGATTCGTTAAAGTGCAAAATTGCGAAGTTTAGTGTGCTTTATGTTGTCTTTTATGACAGTTTTGATTCCCGACACCTAGGAAGGTATTCTGGACCACTAAACCATAATTCTGCATTATATTTAGATGTTAAAAAGCTGAATTTTGCTTATTTGTGCTGGTTTCTGCAGAATTCTGCAGTTTTGGCATGTTTCTGGCACTTTCCGGCACCAAAATTATCACTAAGAAGGCAGTTTTGTAATCCCTACTTTCCTTCACACTATTCTAGTGTAACTCTTGGTTTCGGTCTCATTCTGTGTCTTAACATCATGTCTACCTGAGTACTGAACTCCCGTCAGTACTTCTATTTTATCTGATAACTGTGCTAACTTGGTTTCGTGCATCGTGTGAATCATAAAGTGTTGCATGCTATAATGATATGAAATCATGCAATATGTGATGCACTTGTATGTATATGACAATAATCAGAAAGCATTCATGTCTTTAATTTAAATCAAGCACAGTCATTAAGCTGCAAATTTCTGTTTAACATTATACGGAATATGTGGAAAAGTACCGGTTGTCACATTATAATTACAGCATTAAGAGTTTTTACATTTGTTTATATCTTACTATTTTCAAAAGTATTTTTCACTAGGCAATTCATGTGATTGTGGTTATATCACTATTGGTCATTCTCCTAACTAGTGAAGCTTATCAAGTAGTGTATACAATACCTCACATACTGGCAGTCATTTCTCAGTAAGAATACAATGACTTAATCACTGTAATATAAGTAACAATTAGAAAACATTTAGGGTTTTGCAATTCATTTGAGTAAAAGAGAATGACTCACTTTGCAAATTTAGGGCTTTTAGTAATAGCCTTCTGGTCTATGTCTTGGGTTCCTAATTAAACACACAATGCAACATGTATCAGTGTATTAACCCAATTCAAACTTTAGTGATAATCACAAGATCAAAACCACAACGTAGATGACAAAGTATAGCCTTATTCATGTAGCATTTAAACATCCATTGATTTGGTTTCAGATCAATCCGACAGGGTATGGTACCAGTGATCTGTGTAAGCATGCTGATTACGGAGTAGAGTTTCAGGGTTTAGGGGCTTTAGGTATAATTACTTCGAGAGAGAAAAAAAAGAATAGAACGAGTTTGAATGTCCAATTCTCATCCAATTTATAGCTGGAGTTTAACCTCGTCGCGTCGCGCGACCAGATTCCTCTTTCACCTTCGCTTAACCCAAAGGGGGAGTCTAGGGCATATGTGGCATGAGTCACCATGTAGGCTTGCCACGTGGCTGCCACTTGGTGGCACGTGTCTTCCGTCAAAAATAGAGGCGCCGTGTCACGCAGCCGCCTTCTGCCTTTATCGTCGTGTAGCGCGACAAGACGCAAAACTGGGTTTCCTCGTTTTCCGTGCTAGTTTTCGTCATACGAGGTCTTGATTATGATTTGTTATGGGCCCTTTTCGAGGGATGTTATATTTATGTTATGTTTTACTTTATATCATATATCTTCGCTAATAGAAAATGTTAACCATTTTTTTCAATTTTATATCATTTATGTTTTATTTCACGCCACAGTCGATAGTCTGAAGTTTGTTATTTAAAAATACGTATACATTTGCCATCTTCTTTTAATCCTTGTGGTTAAAATTAAATAGTTATGTCGCAACAACATACTTCAAATTTTATAAAACATTTTAACTTAAAACTTTCAAGAGAAACATAATATGATTAAGATTAATTAGAATAACAAAATTATTTAACGTAAAACAAGGATTAAACAATTTCTACCTTTTATGCACTTATTTTGAAACATGCAAAATGTACATGTCTGGAAAAATATTTTATATAATAACGTAACTCAAATTAAGATATTTTATTATGAGGTACTTAAATATTAGGACATCCCAGTCCCCAGGCACAACAAATACAAACACTACCACGACAAAAAGAATCTATTACTTGTTGTTGCTCAATAGGCACCATGTTCGCGCAATCGACTATACACACTTCAACATCACAATAACCGGGGGAATGGTCCATAGAATAACCGCAAGACTTATCACCTGCTTGTCAAAAAAAAAAAAAAAAAAAAATTCACATAGTTTATCAAATATATACATAGATAATTCGCCTTTTTAGTCATTAAAATATACTAAATATATAAAATTATAATTGAAGAAAATAGGTTTAACAAAGTATTACCATGTGCTTTCTTGCATTCATCTTCAGGCTTAGCAATAGCATTCATAAGATTTGAAAATATGAGGCAAAGAAACATCAAATCCATGATGTATTTCTCCATTTCAAACTCTGAAGTAACAAATTATGACTTCCACACTTGAATACATGGTATTTATAACATTTAATGTAACATATCTTATTATTGTAATTGAATTATCTAAAATCTTAGCATTAAATAAAAAAGATATTATTTGTTACTATTCTAAGAACATGTGTAATGGACTAATGGTTAGTGCCCCTAAGGCTCTGGGGTGTTAATTTATGACACGACCCGAAAATACGACACAAACCTAACGTGAATTTGCGGGTTTGGGTTTAGGTTTAGGTTTATCTAAATGGGTTTAGGTAAGTTTCAGGTTGAACTCGTGAACCCGTTTATCTAAACGGGTCGGGTTCGGGTCAACCCAACCCGTTTAATCCATTTATATTAACTGTATTTTTTACAATATGTTTTATGTTTTAAATTAGTTTGGGTATGTCTTCATGCATAATTATATCTAAAAAAGAGATTGACACAAAGTTTTATAATTAAAATCCAGTTGCGTTATATAAATTCGTGTTTTCTGCAGGAAAATTTTAATTTTAATATATTAATTTGCGAAAAGAAAAAATTTAAAATTTTGAAAATTCGGGTTGAACGGGTCATGTTTGGATCAAGCTGCTAATATTCAGGTCGTGTTGGGTTAATACGTTTGACAAGATTTTCGGGATCATATGAAATTTCCGGGTTCGGGTAGGGTTAAACCCGCGAACACGACCCGTTTAGCACCCCTACACTAAGACTATAGGGACTAGGGTGTGGTCATGACCCTCCACGTCAACGCCATGTCACCTCACTCTCATTCACCACCCTATATGGTGTGGTCATGACACAGACCACCATCTCCATTTTTTTTATTTATTATGCGTAAAATATATATATTCAAGTAATTTAGGAAAGAGTGGTGCATGGTTGCCATAATTTAATCCATACGAACCATAGTGGTTCCCTGGGGGGGGGGGGGGGGGGGTGTTGCACATTATCCACCATCCTAGGTGGCAATCCATGACCCATCCCGTGCCCCCCATACCCCTAGGACCAAGCGTAATGTCCCTTTAATGGCATTTTTTGCCACACCAGTATCACAAAGCCCCTTTAAAAATGTGTAACGGTTAATGCCTATTTCATTCATTACTTTTGTTAGGATCTAAGTTTGATACTTGTAAACAAATACTAATAAATCAATATAAAACACAATCAGGAAGATATTATCAATAATTGTTTTCCATTAGAAATCAAAAGATTCAAATGATTTACAGAATGATTCTACAATCTCCCTCTCAGCCCAATCACTTAGAAGAATTATACGTACAAAAGAGAATGTGTGAAGTGATAAATAGATCTCTAACATGTGAGATCTATTTGAACTAAGTAGTAAAGCTTTGTTCGTGTTAGGCTGATGATATGATCTAAAATATACATATTTTTATATAAATATTCCTACACTTTTGAGTAGATTTAGGGTTGTTTTTATTATATTCTACTCGTATTTGGTTCATATTTAAGTTTCAATGATTTTAAGTGGAAACGAGCTAAAATGATGTATTCCGTATCAAAAGAAAATTATGCCTAATTACTAAATATCATCTTAATTGATTAATGATTATGACATATTAAAATTGTTCTTAAAATGTTATTAGTAGGTTTTTATACTTATACTAATATATTTCAATTAGATGTAATTAATAAAATTAATTAGGCGTTTATTGTTTTTTCTTCTTTGTATCATCGTAGGATAAAAAGAAAATAAAGAAGGAGAATTGAATGAGAGGAAAAGGGGATTTGGCTATTTATTTCGAAAAAATCATATAACGGGCTGGTGATTTTTGTTTGGGTCGTGAAACATCATCTCGGCAGAAAACGTGAAAAATAATGATGTTGGGCCATGTGAAACATTGACGATATGCATTTGTTGTTATAACTAGGTTATAACCCGGAAATTTTCCGGGTAGGAAAATTTGATTTACAACAAATAAAAGTATAATAATAACACTTTTAACCTCAAAGGGGCTTCCTTTTGGATCTACCAATCTATAATTATGCAAATATGTTACAAATCAATTAGTTATATAACTTATATAACTGGTGCCTACACCACTTCAAGCGTATCGTGGAGACGTTTTTTGTGCACCGTTTTAGCCATGCCACATCCCCAATATCGAATGTCTTTAGAAACTGTGCGTATTATTGGACTTTCGCTTGTTTTATTGCTTACTATGTGAACCACCCTTTATATGTATAACATTAAGGGAATTCGGTTGACCACAATTAATTAGAATATACCGTATGATAGATTTTATTATTCGAATAAGTTTCCCAAAAAACGAATAAAAGGTTTGTTTGAAAATTTTGAATCAAGACTCAGGTTACTTTCGGAATATTCCGTTTGTACAGTGGGTGCCTCGAGAGTGCTCGGGATTGATTCTATTGGCCGTTCAAAAAAATATACAATATTAGTTAAACATTCTATTTTTGAACATAATCAACCGATTAAATCTTTTAATCAGTTGTACAATAAAGGTCAAACAATCTATTCAAAATTCTAATAAACGTGGACTATATTTAGAAATAAATGAATGCCAATTAATTATAGCATCCCATTATTATTATTTAAATATATGATTAGATTTTTACCAATAATATAAAATATAAATTTGGACGTTAATTAAGTTAGTATAAAATGCAAATTTTGGACTTTGAAATATATAAGGAAGTTATTAAATGGCAGTTAAAAATTATTAATTATATATAAATATTGAATGACAGTTTGATAATAATTAGAATATAGGTTTACAATTTAAAAAATTTGAAAGGTTACTTTCCATACTTATCCAATCGATGGCAGGATTAAATTTTCGAAAAATAGATGTTTTAAAACTTAACCGCCTTAAAGATATTCTTAAATAGTAAATATAATAATAACTGATTGGGTTTTTGTAATATTAGTCAATCAATGTCAATGAAAAAATAAGAATCTTTATATTTGGAAGATGACGATTAAAAATTACATTACATATATAAAAAATACGATCACATAGTATATATCGTGACAATTTGAACAAATATTCGAAATCATAAATACTAATGTCAAAACATTCAAAAAGAGGTGGTAACCTTACAAAAAAAAAAAAAAAAAAAAAAAAAAAAAAAAAAAAAAAAAAACTAATGATTATATAGTACTGATAACAAACCCAACTACTTGGTATTAACATAACATTCAAAAAACTAAAAAACTGATCATTAGATTGCATTGAACCAGGAAATGCAACTACTTTAACACCTTCTTCAGATCAACTTGTTTTGAACTGCACAATAAACAAAGACGCACTTGTCTGGATGATTTATACCATTTGGTTTTGTAAATTTCTTGCGCCATTCTGAAGCATAATAACGAAAACCACCACCATTTTCTCAGCACCAGACAAGTTTTGTACACACATCTTCATAGTCATGTCAATTCTAGACGCCAAAGCAACATCAACAATAAGACGCTAAAACAAAAAATTGAATAAAAAATTAAATTTTATATAAGATGAACAAAATTAATACTAAAACAAAGATAAACTTATAAAACACCTGTCAAATTTCCATACGAACTCTATAGGATGATAGTCTGGATCAACTTTATGATAATCTGGTGAATCCCTATCTTGCTCATCATCTTCATCGGTCATTCCATCAGTAGAAACAACATCACTATCAGAGTCGTCGAAAAGTGAAGAAACATCGTTCGACTCATCATCCATAGATTCAACATAATTAGGATCAGAATCATCATCATTGTCTGTGTTAGTGTCTTGTAACTCAATCACAAACAAAGAAAATATTGATAAAAATTTAGATACACGATTAAAACGAGGAAGATGAATAGTTACCTGATGTTCTTCTACTCGATTTTGTCAAATGAATACATGGGCGACAACGATCGGCGAAAATTAACATGCAATTAATAACAAAACAATAAGTGGTTAACAATATTCAAATCGATCGGAAATCAAGTTTCCATAAACATCGGAAAGCATATAGTTCAAGTTCGAAGAAGATAATAAGAAAAATACAAAAAAATACCTCAAAAGAAGATGTTGATCACTAAAACAAAAAAAGATTGGTGAATCAGAATCAA
Source organism: Helianthus tuberosus (assembly GCA_030545235.1). Lineage (NCBI taxonomy): Eukaryota > Viridiplantae > Streptophyta > Magnoliopsida > Asterales > Asteraceae > Helianthus > Helianthus tuberosus. The sequence goes on from CM060433.1 coordinate 71,758,851, forward strand.
AAAAACATTGGATCTCGATTTGTATTGCAAAACAATAAGACGATAACTTATCAATAGCCCGATTAAAGATGAACAGATTAAAGAACAGAAGAAAACAACATACCTACAACTTTTGGTTTGTTTCCGATCTACAAAATGTTATGGGTGAAATTCTGAGCCCATATCCTGAGAAATATCTTGGGTTATATCTTGGTTATATGATATCTGTTCACATCCGGGATGCTGATTCAGGATATTGGTAACATCCTGAATGGTATCCTCAGGATCACTAACGGATTATGTGCAGGTACGCGGGTTAGAAGCTAGCAACGTTCACAAGGACTCATTCCGTGGAAGACTTGGTCCAAGTCGTTCAAGTAAAGACGTTGAAGCCGCATTACTCGGTCTACAACGTTAACAATGGAATATTCGGAGCATCCCATATTTATAGGAATTTTCGTCTGTAATTCGTTACTATAAATAGGTGGGTATATCAGATCGAATAGGACATCACATAAACACTCGCTACACTCTTACACTTGTTCTCTAGCAATTTTCACTCTCGCACAAAAGCATTGTAACACTTAGCGATCTGGTCAATATCCTGCACTGTATCCTGACGTTTAAAGCAATAAGAAGAACTAGGCAGCTGCGATTGTCAGCTCCCGAGGTTTTATGCCGGCGATCTAGATTGATCAAGGGCTTTCCTCGTATATCTCGTGTCACCCCTTTTACTTTTTGCTCATTGTTTGATCGTAGATTCAGCTCAATATCCTGAGCCGTATCCTGAATACTGTTTTTCCAAAACAACTTAACCAGCATATTTTCAACACACTTTTTAGCACACTACCTCACTTAACTAATTTGATCACTTAATTGCTTCGGTAGTTTTTGACCAAAACAATTTGGCGCCCACCGTGGGGCAAGTGGTGCTCTCTTTACTAAAAATATTTGTGAAATCGTTAATCGGTTTTCTGTTTTCAAAACTTTTTGCCACATTGTTTACAATGGCCTCAAGATCAAACATGAGCTCCTCCACTGTGTCTGCTACAACTTCTGCTACTACTGGTCCGGTGCTTCCACCACCTCCTCCAAGGATGCAATCTTCTTCACAACCTCAGGATATTATCCTTACTCGGAGTATTCAGGGACCTGCTCCCATTTTAGCTTCTAATGGTGAAATTCTAACCTTATTTGGAAGTGTGCAGGAACAAATGAGGCAGCAACAGGAAACAAATCAAATGCTGTTGAGGGAAATACAACTCCTGAAGTCTGGCTCGAGAAGATCTGCTGAGGATATCGTCACTCCATTACAACCTAGAACTTTGAACTTCAGTTCGGTTGTGTACACTGAGGATAATAGGGAGAATATTGTGCCCAGCCTTCCTCAGAATCATACTCCTGAAATACCCTCCTCGGTTAGGATGTCAACCATGAGGAGCTCAGGATATGCTTCAGGATATGGGCAGAATCCTCAGACGGGTAACGTGTCAAATAATAATAATACTGATGCTGCTAACAATAGTGGACCTTTGCAGGATACAGGTGTAACATCAGCATTTACTAGGGAGCTTCAAAAGTTGAAGGACATGATATCCAGTGTACCTGGAGTGGTCCAGCCAATCCCGGAAGTGTCCCAAGACAGCCACAGGATATCTCGCTTTGCATATCCTATCTGTGATGCTGAGATTCCAAAGAGATTTCAAACCCCCAACATGAAGCTTTATGATGGAACTACGGATCCTGAAGAGCATATTGCCCAGTATAGGGAAAGAATGGAGATTAACCCTATCCCTCCGGAGCTCAAGGAAGCATGCTTGTGCAAGGGTTTTGGTTCTACCTTAACAGGATCAGCCTTGAAATGGCTCCTAAATGTTCCTCCTCATTCGATTACATCATTTGCTCACCTAGTGAATTTATTTAATAGTCAGTTTTCTTGTAGTAGAAGCTTTGAAAAACTAACAAGTGACCTCTACAGGATAACACAGGGGCCTCAAGAATCCCTAAGGGATTATGTGAATAAGTTCAGCCGCGAATCCTTAGACATTCCGCATCTTGATGTTGCAACAGCTGTGCAAGCTTTCAAGATGGGGCTGCAAAAAGATTCTCAATTTTACCAAGACCTTGTAATGAACCCATGCAGGAACTTGGATGAAGCTCGAAACAGGGCCCTAAGATATATTCGATTGGAGGATGACAGAAAGATGCAAGAGAGGATGAACTCATCCAACACCTATGAGTCAACTAACAGGAAGTCAGACTCCTCATTTAAGCCATATCGCTCTAATCCATATGGTAGAAATGAAAACAAGAAAGTGAATGCTATCGAAGACGAGGATCCTGAAGAATATCCTGAATTATCTGAATATTGCTTTTCTGTTAACATTCCTGAATTGATGTATGCCATGCAGGGTTTAGGAGACAAGGCTAGGTGGCCTCGAAAGAATCAACAAAAAGCCGATTGGAAAGATAAGTCAAAATGGTGTGCCTTCCACGAAGATTTCGGACATGTAACTGAGGATTGCATTGCTCTAAGAAAAGAAATAAGCTATCTTCTAAGCAAGGGATATCTGAAAGATCTCTTAGGAAGAAAGAAGAATAAGGGTCAGGATACTGAGAAGGATCCTGAGCGAGCAGCGTCACCTCCCGCGGATGCCAAGATAATAAACTTTATTTTGGGAGGATCCGACATTTGTGGGACCTCGTATTCGGCGGCAAAGAGACATGCAAAAGAAGCTAAGGCCAAAAGGGGAGACAATCCTGTCAGGATGACTACCCTCACAACTGACAAAGTGATCACATTTGATGGTGATGACAGGGATACTGTCCAGGATCCTCATCATGATGCTCTGGTAATAACATTATATGTGGCTAACCATTTTGTACGCAGGATATTGGTTGATAATGGCAGCTCCGTCAACATAATCCAACTAGAGACTCTGAAGAGAATGAATGTATCTCCGATGGATATCACTTCGAAGTCCACCGTGCTTGTTGGGTTCAGTGGAGAGGCTAGGAACATAGTGGGAGAGATAAAGTTACCAGTATATGTTGAAGGAGTCAACTCGATACAACGTTTCTGTGTGATGGATTCTCTATCCTGCTATAACATCATACTGGGAAGACCATGGATTCACGATATGAAGGCTGTACCATCAACATATCACCAATGCATCAAGATCCCTACCCCTTGGGGAGTTGTCAAGGTTAATAGTGATGAGCAGGAGGCGAAAGAATGCTACTCATCCTCGATGAAATCCTCAACCAAGCCTAGTACAGCATAGCAATTAAAGATGCGGGCCCAGGATATCGTGGAGGATTCGGAGCAGGATGTGAAGAAAATTATCCTGGATCAGGATAATCCTGATATCTCGGTGCTCGTAGGAACCAATATCCCTCAGGATATTGAAGAGCAGTTAACTAACTTTTTGAAATGCAGGATGTCAACGTTTACATGGAAGCATGAGGATATGACAGGTATATCGAAAGACATTATCACTCACAAGCTTGGAATTGACAGATCATTCAAGCCTGTTCAGCAAAAAAGAAGAAAATTTGCTCCTGAGCGAAATACGATTATCCAAGAGGAAGTTGAAAGATTGTTGAAGTCCAGGATGATCAGAGAAGTCAAGTTTCCAAGATGGCTAGCAAACGTAGTCGTGGTACAGAAGAAAAATGGGAAATGGAGAGTCTGTGTAGACTACACAGACCTGAACAAGGCTTGTCCTAAAGACCCATTTCCTCTTCCTCACATTGATGCAATGGTGGATGCTACTGCCGGGCATGAAATGTTGACCTTCATGGATGCATCCTCAGGATTCCAGCAGATTCAAATGGAGCCTTCTGACCAGGAGGATACTGCCTTCATGACACCAACAGGTATTTATTGTTATACGGCTATGCCTTTTGGTTTGAAAAATGCAGGTGCAACATACCAAAGATTGGTAAACATGATGTTCAAAGACAAGCTGGGGGACACCATGGAGGTATACATTGACGATATGGTGGTAAAATCAAGGAAAGCTCAGGATCACCTCCAGGATATTAAAGGAGCATTTGATATCCTGGATCAATATAACATGAAGCTAAATCCTGCTAAGTGTCATTTCGGAGTGGGGGCAGGAAAATTTCTAGGATATATGGTGACTAAAAGAGGAATAGAGGCGAGCCCGGAGCAGATTAAAGCCATCTTGGATATTAAATCACCCTCAAATATGAAGGATGTTCAACGATTAACAGGGCGAGTGGCAGCATTAAACAGATTTATTTCAAGATCCTCAGAGAAATGCAAAGGGTTTTATGATATCCTGAAGAAGAATAAGAAATTCGAATGCGGTGAGAAGCATGAAGCAGCTCTGCAGAATTTGAAGCAATATCTTTCAACTGCACCTCTACTAATGAAGGCTGAGAATGGTGAACCACTATCCCTATACCTCGCAGTATCAGGAAATGTTGTAAGTGCCGTCCTTATAAAGGATCATGAAGGTCAGCAATATCCTGTTTATTATGTTAGTAAAAGTTTGTTAAATGCTGAAACTAGGTATTCTCATTTAGAAAAATTGATATTAGCATTAGTTATGGCATCAACGAAGCTTAGACATTACTTTGAGACACATAGGATTCATGTTAAAACAAATTATCCTGTCAAAAATGTGCTTAGGAAACCAGAGATGTCAGGCAGGACGGCCAAGTGGTCAGTAAAGTTGAGTGCTTATGATTTGGTATATGAACCTAGAAATTCCATAAAGTCTCAGGCTTTAGCTGACTTTGTGGCTGATTTCAGTAGTGACATTCAGGGTGAGGTAGACCTAGAAGTCCAACAGTTAGGAGAATCCTCAGGATCCTGGACGTTGTATACTGATGGTGCATCTAATGTAAGAGGAGTAGGATTGGGAATACTACTAAAATCGCCACAGGGGGACATATTACCCCAGGTTATTAGGTGTGAATTCCCTGCTACTAATAATGAAGCAGAGTATGAGGCTTTAATTGCAGGATTAGAGTTGGCTAAGAATATGAGTATCAAGAATTTGCAAGTATATGTTGACTCCTTGTTAATTACTGACCATTTTAATGGATCCTATGCAGTTAAGGGTGAGAAATTAATCGAATACCTCGATATTCTCAAAAAATTAGCAGGATATTTCGATGTTTTTACACTTGAACAGGTACCAAGGGAGGATAATGCTGAAGCAGATGCCTTAGCAAATCTGGGATCATCGATCAGGATACCAAAAAGGACCCAAATACCAATATTACATATCTTGTACCCTGCAACGAATCCTCAGGATAAAGAAGTAGCGGGTATTCAGGATCCTGGAGCAGAGTATCCTGAAAAGGATCCTAACTCCTGGACGGCTCCAATCATGAAATATCTCAAGGAAGGACACATTCCCGGAGATGAAAATCCTAAGGCATTTAGGATGAAGGTATCACGATTCACTATTATAAATAATGTTTTATACAAGAAATCTCTTGCAGGACCGTATTTGAGGTGCTTGGAGGATCCTGAAGCCAAAGAAGTACTTCAGGATATACATGAAGGGGATTGTGGTAACCACACTGGGGGCAGATCATTGTTCTCGAAAGTATTAAGGACAGGATATTATTGGCCAACGATGAGGAAAGATGCTGCAGAATATGCTCGAAGGTGTGATGCATGTCAAAGGCATAGTAACATACTACATCAACCAGCTGAACCACTATATCCTGTAGCTTCCCCTTGGCCATTCATGAAATGGGGGATGGATATAGTAGGGAAGTTACCAAAAGCTCCGGGAGGAAAAGTCTTTATGCTAGCAATGATGGATTATTTCTCTAAGTGGGTTGAAGCTGAAGCATTTGTTCAAGTTAGAGACCAAGAAGTAGTATCCTTCATAAAGAGGAATATCCTGACCAGGTTTGGAGTACTAGCTGAAATCATTTGTGATAATGGGTCCCAGTTTATAAGCAAGAGGACTACTGACTTTTGCAAGAGTTGGGGAATCAAAATGATCACGTCTACTCCGGTACATCCTCAAGCGAATGGACAAGCTGAATCCTCGAACAAGATAATTGTCAATAACTTAAAGAAGAGACTTGGAGCCAAAAAAGGAAGATGGGCAGAAGAATTACTCTTTGTTTTGTGGGCTGATAGGACAACGGTAAAGAATGCAACTGGCCAAACCCCATTTTCCTTGGTATTTGGAGCAGAAGCAGTGATTCCAACGGAAATGGCGATACCTACTGCAAGATCTATCCTATAGAATCCTGAAGCCTTATGTCGAGATTTAGATACTATAGATGAAAAAAGAGATGCAGCAAGGCTAAGGATGGCAGCATATCAACAAAGAATATCTAGAGCATATAACAAGAATATAAGGACTAGGAGATTTCGAGCTGGTGATTGGGTGCTAAGAAAGGCTTTTCAAAATACCACTAATCCTTCCGATGGCAAGCTAGCTCCAAAATGGGAAGGACCATATGAAGTTGAGTCAGAAGCAGGGAAAGGAGCATATCGACTCAAGAATATGGAAGGGGATATGCTACCGAGATCTTGGAATGCAATACATTTAAAGCTCTATTTCAAGTAAGAATAGAATTTAATTTCTATCTCAGAATGGTATGTATTTTATCTCTTTTAAATATATTTGTTTATTATCTTGAACCCAATACTGACTTAAGCATCGGATGGGTGTTAGCCAAGCTAACACCCACCTTAGTTTACAGTTGTTTTGCAGCATATGTTTCAGGATATAGCTCCAGGATATGCACTCGGGATAACTTGAAAGATTAGAGGATTGGCCCCCTCTCTCACGTTTAAGGGATCCTGATCCCTTCAAAGGTTTAAAGGTATTCACCTTTCTTTCGAATTGGGTTTAAACACCTTGCCTGGAGCGCAAGTTATCTAGGTGTAGTTAAAGGTAGCGGGACCAGTTCATGTAAAAGTGGCTGACAATTTCGTTACTGTTGGCTATATCCTGGATCCTGAATGTATATGAGGATTGATCACCCTCTCTCACGAAAGGGTATTTTCATAGTCTCTAAGGTTTAAAGGTTTTCACCTTCCTAAGATTTGGAGTTTATACACTCTCGCCTGTAGCGCATGAAACTCAGGGTTTATCCCCAGGATATCAGGGTTTATCCCCAGGATATTAAGGGTTTATCCCCAGTATGCTAAGGATTCATTTCAGGATATCAAGGGTTTTGCCTCGAGGTATTCGGAATTTATTCAAGACAAAGTGTGAATACATTTGCATTTCTGTGTCGTACACAGGGGACATACATTATACTATTCAAAGGATGGATCCAAGTTTGTAAGTGTGCATTGGGGACATTCCTAAGGTGGAAGATTGGAATTGACTCTCTAAGAGTCTTTGGTATGATCTCTCCTTTTTCAAATGACTTAAGTTTTCTAAGTTATATGACAATATCCTGACCAGGATATCTCTTAGGATACTTGTCAGGATATTCTCAGAATGTGTTCCCATAATATTCCCAAGAATGTTCAATCAAAACAGTTTTCATAAGTAAAATTTGTGCACTAATAACAACAATGGTAAGGCCAAAAGAAAAGTTATATTATTAACATAGCAAAAGTTTGTGCTTTTGGTTTCATCTCAAACCGAGATCCATCCACCAAAAGCGCAATTAGTCTTTAAACATATTTACCCAACAGTTGAAGGTTTCATCTCAAACCGAGACCCATCCACCTCCAACTGTTGTATTGTTCAAAAAGCATGCAGGAAATGTAAATTGTTCAGGTGCAGAAAAGTAAAGTGCAGGAAAAGTAAATTGTTTGAGGTTACAAGCCAACATTCAAATTTAAAAAGGTGGGCTCCGGCCTTGGCACGTATATCCATCATTGCCCACCTGAATGCCCTCACACAGCGGCATCTTCTCCAACCTTCTCTGCCTTTCCAGCTTCGGCATCCTGAGCAGCATCCTCACCAGCATCTGTCCCAGCATCCTCTCCAGCATCCTTCTTATCTCCATCCTTGTCTACCACCTCTGCTGACTTAGAGGATTCTCCGGCTTCAGCAGGAAGTGGCACAGCTTTGCCTCCAAGCTCCTTCAGCTTGGCCACCCAGGATTCAACCGGCCAGGATGGGCATACAAGGCCTGTCTCCTTGGCCTCGTAGGCCATCTTGATGCGAGCTTGTAGTAGGGAGACGATAGCAAAGGCTTTGATTCCTTCCCGGAAAGAAACCATGGCCTGTTCGTGATCCATTTGGACAGTGGCAAGTTTGAGCTCAGCATCTTGGGTGACCTTCTTCAGCATGCCCTCGTAGTGCCGGCTCTTTGCTTCAGCAATGACACCTTGGTCGGCAACGGTACTTTCGAGCTGTTTAATCCTAGCTTCATGGAGTACAGCAGTACCACAGGCGTCGTTATACAGGTGGAGCAAATGCTGGAGGCCCTGCACATCAAGTTCAGGTATGAGTCAGAATGTATTAACCAGGATATCCTGTCAGGATATCCTATCAGGATATATGTGCAGGATATGTAGCAGGATATTACCTTGTTGAGGAAGGATGTCATTGGCTCTAAGGAGTTAGAAAAGCTGAGTTCATCGTAGGAGAAACCTTCTGGACCTGGAGCACTGACTTCAGGAGCTTTCCTCTTTTTTGCTGTGGAAGCACAGGTCCTCGGATTAGCCTTAGGAGCCGGGAGCGGCTTGGAGCTGGTGGCAGCAGGGGTCTCTTTCTTGACCGTGACTGGAGTAGGGTAGCTGTCAAGTTCATCAAGGTCTAGATAGACTGGAACCTTGCTGGAGTCTGCATACAGGGAGTAAAATTTTTCCTAAGTATATCAAATAGAGACATGTATGTACAGGATATTTTGCAGGATCCTTACCAGACATGTTTGCACTAGAAAGAGGACTTGGAGATGGTGGAGACGGGTTGAAACTTCTTTCAGCCTCTGGAAGGAGTCTGATGGTGTCAACCCTTTTTTGTGAATCAACAAGGGGAGGTGCAATCTTCCTAAAATCAGCTGCGTGCACAACAGAAAAAAGAAAGTTGACCAGTTCAGGATATGGAACAGGATAAGAGGCAGGATCATCCTTAAACCCTAAATCCTACCCTTTTTCAACCATTTCACCGGATATTCCATTCCACCAGGGATTGAGTCTCTTTTTACAAAGAAGAACTTAGATTGCCAATTATCCTCGTTCCTGGTGGCACGAAGTATCAGCGGGTCGCCGGAGGTGGAATAAAACAAAAATCTACATGATCCATGGCATCTAAGATGGTAAGCTAGGGGGAGATCATGAACAGAAAGATCAGGGATGTGGTTTTTCTTAATCTGGTCAAGAACGGACAGAACACGCCAAAGCATCGGCATTGTTTGGCTAAAAGAGATTTTTTGTAATCTTGAAGAATTCGGTGATAAAGTATGGAAAGGGGAACTGTAACCCTAAGGTGAAGGGAAAGGCACTAAAGCACAACCACTCATTGGAGACCATATCCGACCGGATTTCCCGGTCGAACGGCCGGAATACCGTTCGTTTCGGAAAGATACCGGATTATTTGAGGGCCGACAAATGGGCACTGTCAAAAGAGCACATCTCTTCCTCCGGTTCTTGGAGAAGGTTCTGCTGGATAAATGTGGGAGCCGAATCACCAGAACTGGATCTTGTCTGTCTCGGCATTTGATCGCCTGATTTTTTTGACCGGAAGAGGAGGATGAAGATAAAGATTAGAGAGATAATGTTTACCTTTTTCCTTATCGGTAGTGATTAAAAAAAGAGATGGGGATGAGAAGATATAGGGTGCAATGAGTAAATATAGGCTGTGTAGTTGCAAACGGTCACATCATGGGTCTTATCTCTTAATTGCCTCGACCTCCGTGAAAAATGTAACCGTTAGTGGCAGGATACTAAACGGTAACATTTTTTGGGACAATTGTTATGGGTGAAATTCTGAGCCCATATCCTGAGAAATATCTTGGGTTATATCTTGGTTATATGATATCTGTTCACATCCGGGATGCTGATTCAGGATCTTGGTAACATCCTGAATGGTATCCTCAGGATCACTAACGGATTATGTGCTGGTACGCGGGTTAGAAGCTAGCAACGTTCACAAGGACTCATTCCGCGGAAGACTCGGTCCAAGTCGTTCAAGTAAAGACGTTGAAGCCGCATTACTCGGTCTACAACGTTAACAATGGAATATTCGGAGCATCCCATATTTATAGGAATTTTCGTTTGTAATTCGTTACTATAAATAGGTGGGTTTATCAGATCGAATAGGACATCACATAAACACTCGCTACACTCTTACACTTGTTCTCTAGCAATTTTCACTCTCGCACAAAAGCATTGTAACACTTAGCGATCTGGTCAATATCCTGCACTGTATCCTGACGTTTAAAGCAATAAGAAGAACTAGGCAGCTGCGATTGTCAGCTCCCGAGGTTTTATGCCGGCGATCTAGATTGATCAAGGGCTTTCCTCGTGTATCTCATGTCACCCCTTTTACTTTTTGCTCATTGTTTGATCGTAGATACAACTCAATATCCTGAGCCGTATCCTGAATACTGTTTTTCCAAAACAACTTAACCAGCATATTTTCAACACACTTTTTAGCACACTACCTCACTTAACTAATTTGATCACTTAATTGCTTCGGTAATTTTTGACCAAAACACAAAATATACAGAAGAACGACGAATTAATATCATTAAAAGCAGAAATTTTGCAATACCAATTCTATATAATCGAATATCATAAACCAACCAAAGTGACCCTTGATTTTGTAGATCTACCTTTGATTTCTTAGATTACTGATCAACAAAGAAGATCATGATCACGGGATGTTGATAAGGTTCAGAGAGAATTGATGGTGTTGGTAGGTGGGATATTTACAATAATTGAGACCTTTTGAAATATATATGATCCAATAAACGAGTCGGTGGTTGTTTTACCCAAATCTTCGACCCGATACCTTGGCGGATCCCGCATCCAAAATAGAGAATGAAACATTGAGATTGTTTCCCACCTAAATCTTTCACCAACATGCCACATCAGCAAATTGTTCCACCATCACATGCCACATGTCCCAAATCCTTTTCATTTATTAATATATATAGATGTTCAAAACCCTATTATTCCATATTATATATTGGGGAGCAATATTACGACAGAAGAGAAGACGGACGACAGTAGGTTTTGAACAAAGAGACTACGAAGGGGAAGATCAAGAAGGTGATTGGTTCGATGGTTCAAGCCACGATCAAGAATCGGGTCGGGTTTACAAATAGTTAGTGTTCAGTTTTAATTACTTTGTGTTTTTCAACGTATGAACATGAACTATTTGTTATTTCAGACTTGTTTATTATTGTTCTTGACTATGATTCTTGGCTAATTAGCTTATCTACCCGGGTTTGTGATGAATATTTATTGATAATTGGTAATTTCTCGGTTTTGGTAATTTTGTGATGGATAAATATTAAAGTAAAAGACCTAATAATAATTGGCTAGATGTGTGTGCGTGCTTTACTCTAATTTATTATCGTTCAATCGTTCCTCATGTGTCTTTGTGAATGTCTTTCATGTATAGATGCATGTTAGGTTACCTACTTTGTGTTTATAACTAGTTTATGGTTTATGGTGCACGTATTCCATAAGAACTTTGTTTGATAATTTAAAGGAGTTTAGTGTTCTACCTATTCTTGAGACCGGGAGGAGATAGATAGTTGGGATTGTCTTTGGTGCTAGGTATTTAGGTGTAGTGAGACTGGGAGGATATCTTTCTAAGTTCCCTAGTATTATTTGTTTTCCTAAGTCTTGTCAAGTGTTTTTAGGTTACCCCGTGCACTCTAGGGTGTATTGTGATTAGTGAGACTGAGAGGAGATCTAGTCTTTGGGTACTTTAGTATTGTTGGAGAGACCGGGTGTAAGACTCTTCTTAATATAACCGAATTAATAATATATATAACATGCATTTAGTACAAAATATTTCAAGTTTACAAAAACTTTCTTAGTTTGAGATCATACTTGATCATAATGTACAAGTTAACATCCTACTAGATAACTTTCAAAACACGATTTCAGTGTTTACATAGTACTAAAACAAAATAGATCACATGCGGAAGCTTTGTTTAGTGCATTCGGTTCTTGGAATTCGCTTGATCTTCATCCGGTGTAACACAAAATCATACCTACGCCAAAACCACATTAAATATTAGTTTGGACCCTAATAGAATATATAATAACAAGTTCTAATATCAAACAAGTGATCGGAACAAGAATTCAGCGAATTTAAGGCTGTCGCACCCCGCGACAACTTAGACATTGGCCTACGCGGCCCGCCACCATCCGTCGCGTCACGCGGCGGTAATTGTATTATGGCGTCATGTAGCACGATGCCCCGTTTTTCACAGAATGTTGATTTGTTTTTGATGCACTTTACCCAGCTAGGAAAATAACCAAGTATAAACTTCAAACTTGCATAACTTTCGCTATACAAGTCCGTTTTACGTCATTATTTTTCCTACGGGACCGTAATTTAATTACGGACGCGTTTATCAACATGATTTGCATAAAAATATCATTTCAAAAGCAGTTGGCCTATAATTCGTCTCCTTGTTTATTTGACCCGTTTGTTTACAAGATCCACAACTTGTATTGTTGTCATCACAAGTTTTAGGCCATTTCACCCGTTTCCGTGTTTACCAATTATTTCTTTTCACTACCCTCCCGAGGGGTGCTTATGCAATAACCATCATGCTTATTTCCAAGGATTTAACCATGATTTTCTAAATCATTTAACAAGAAAATATTCCGGACTTTAATCCCTCTACAAGGGTTCAAGTTTTTGCAACGAATTAGCGTGTCCGCTATACGGCCTACTCTTTATTTATAACCGATCACAAGTGATGGTCACTGCCTTCGACGTTTGCAACTCAACTTGTTTTGACCCGTTTGGATGCCGAATGGGGATCACTATTGCAAGACACATCCAAACTCTATTTCTAACACATGTTTTGACCCGTTTGACTTGTCTATGGCACTTTGTCACTTCCGTGACTTAACGGGTTTTCTTGTTTGGCTAAATTCCAAGACAACTAACTAGAATAAATAAATAGCATAATGTAACAAAACCATAGGTCGCGTACCTTTAAAGCGCACCCTTCAAGTGCGTATCACCTCCGGTTGTCCTCTTGACGATCCGGATTCTTTACCTAAAGAGTTCCATTCACAACCAATTTAGAACTCTTTTATAACCAATAACGGACAATTCATTATGTTATTCAAATCTGTGTTTTTGTCCGATCTTTAACATTTTATTCCTCACTTAGGCGTTTTAACAAACACCTAGCGAGTCAGATTTTTACATAATCATTACTAGGTTCTTGACATGTTATTTTCATCTTCATTCACTTCAATTAGGCCATTTACACAGTTTTTCAACATCAATAATTCTGAATTTAACACATAAATTCAGTTTTCACTAGAATAGAAATCATAATCCTAGTGTTTGTCTAATTTCTACAATTTCATTAATCACCTACTATGGTGATCACAAACCCTACAAGTATCATGCAGGATTTTTAACAAGAATTCATCTAGGGTTTATCCCTAGACATCACACTACTTCTAATTTCATCTATACTACATATATTCAAGCTCAGTTTTGATTTTCTCAATTAACCTAAAATTGAACATGAATCAAAACACCCAAATTTTTCATACCTTTTGATCCCTGCAACGAGGTGATCATGAATTCATGTTTGAAACTTGATTTAGAGCAGATTAGGGGCTTCAATTCGTGAGTTTTATGCAAGTTAGGGTTTAATGGAGAAGTCTGGTTCGCCCCCTGTGTTTGAGATCGACCAGACACACACTTACTTAGTGTTTGGTGTTAATTATCTATTTTAATCTTTCAAGTTTCATAATTGACAATTTAAGCTCCTAAGTTTTATTTTACTATTAACTTAGGTGTTTTAACCTTGTTATTTGTCATCTAAAGACTATTAACTAACTGGGTTATGGATTTCCAGTTAGCTTGTCCTTGCTTATTTATTACTTTATTATCCTGATTTTAAATTTTATAAATTTCGGGGTGTTACAAGTCCACCCCCCTTAAAAAGGGTTTCGTCTCCGAAACCGAATTACGTACCAAATAATGTAGGGTAGAGTCGTTGCATCTCCTCTTCAGATTCCCATGTGGTATCCGAACCCTTCCTGTGTTCCCATTTGACCTTTACTTGTTTGATTTCTTTGTTCCTTAAGATTTTCACCTTACGATCCAAAATCGCAATAGGCTTCACCACATAGTTAAGACTATCATCCACCTCGATGTCATCATAGTGGATATAGGTTGTTTCATCCGCTAAACATTTCCGAAGATGTGACACGTGAAATGTGCTATGAATTTCGCTTAATTCCTCCGGTAGTTCAAGGCGGTATGCTACCTTTCCTACTCGTTCGACAATTGTAAACGGCCCAATAAATCTCAGGCTTAACTTTCCTCTTTTTCTAAACCGGATAACCCCCTTCCATGGGGACGCCTTAAGCATAACTTTGTCGCCAACCTGAAACTCGATCGGTCTCCTCCTTTTGTCAGCATACGACTTTTGTCTATCTTGAGCCGCTTTCAAGTGTGCCCGAACCACATCAATCTTTTCATTAGTGGCTCGAACTATGTCTTTATGGGCTAGTTCACATGGACCCACCTCACCCCAACACACTAGGGTCCGGCATTTCCTACCGTAAAGCATTTTGTACGGTGCCATCCCGATACTAGCATGGTAACTGTTATTATACGAAAACTCGACCAATGGTAGATAAACATCCCAACTACCTCCGAAATCGATTATACATGCCCGTAGCATGTCTTCCAATGTTTGTATTGTTCTTTCGCTCTGTCCATCCGTCTGAGGATGGTACGCAGTGCTAATGAACAATTTTCTTCCCATTTGCTCTTGGAAATCTCGCCAAAAATTTGAAGTGAATCGGGTATCCCTATCGGACACGATGGATACTGGTACTCCGTGGCGTGCCACTATCTCATTAGTGTAAACCTCCGACATCTTTTCTGACGTATAAGTCTCACGTATCGGGATAAAGTGAGCACTCTTTGTC
Source organism: Helianthus tuberosus (assembly GCA_030545235.1). NCBI lineage: Eukaryota > Viridiplantae > Streptophyta > Magnoliopsida > Asterales > Asteraceae > Helianthus > Helianthus tuberosus. Next base: position 71,773,900 of record CM060433.1, read on the forward strand.
AGTCTATCAACAACTACCCATATTGCATCAAATCCGCGGTTCGTTCTTGGCAGTTTGGTTAACAGGTCCATTGTAATATGTTCCCATTTCCAAACCGGAATTTCCAACGGTTAGAGCTTACCGTATGGTTTTTGGTGTTCCGCCTTGACATGTAGACATAATGTCAGACATTTCTCCACGTATTTCACTACATCTCTTTTCATTCCGGGCCACCAATAGTTTTGTTTCAAGTCGTTATACATCTTGGTCGCTCCCGGATGGATGGAATAATGGGATTTGTGAGCTTCATCGAGTAGAAGCTTTTTAACTCCACATGTGTTAGGAACCCAAATTCTATCGAAACGTGTTTTCAACCCGTGGTTGCCTTCTTCGAGATCCTTAAATTGGCCAACAAGTCTTTCCTTTTTCCAGTTTTCCACCTTCACTGCTTCAACTTGTGCTTCTCGGATTCGTTCTAGTAAGCCCGAGGTCACAATAAGCTGCATTGGTTGTACTCGTATCGGGGCATAATCTGCCTTTTGGCTCAACGCATCCGCCACTACATTGGCTTTCCCGGGGTGGTAGTGTATTTCACAATCATAGTCCTTGACCTTTTCCAACCATCGCCTCTGCCTCATGTTTAATTCCTTCTGATCGAAGAAATATTTCAAACTTTTATGGTTAGTAAAGATGATACATTTTACCCCATACAAGTCATGTCTCCATATTTTTAAGGCAAATACCACTGCTGCCAGCTCCAAGTCATGAGTCGGGTATTTCTTTTCATGGATCTTCAGTTGCCTCGAGGCATAGGCTATGACCTTGCCTCGTTGCATTAAAACACATCCGAGCCCCGAATGGGATGCATCCGAATAAACCACCATGTCATCAACTCCTTCCGGTAATGTTAACACCGGAGCGTGAGTTAACTTTTCTTTGAGCGTTTGGAAGGCTTTCTCTTGTTCGATACCGCATACAAATCTTTCCTCCTTTCGAGTCAATTTGGTCAACGGTAAGGCAATTTTAGAGAAATCTTGTATGAATCTCCGATAATATCCCGTGAGCCCTAAAAAGCTTCGGATTTCTGAGGGATTCCTTGGAGTGTTCCATTTTGACACGGCTTCTACTTTTGACGGATCCACTAGTACCCCGTCGGAACTAATGGTATGCCCAAGAAACTGCACCTCTCGTAACCAGAAGGCGCACTTTGAGAATTTTGCATACAACTTTTCTCGTCTGAGTGTCTCTAACACTTCTTGCAAATGGTAAACATGCTCAGCTTCATTCTTCGAATACACTAAAATGTCATCGATAAATACGATTACCGACTTATCCAACATAGGTTTGCATACCCGGTTCATGGGGTCCATGAAAGCCGCGGGTGCATTAGTCAACCCAAAGGGCATTACGAGGAACTCATAATGCCCGTACCGCGTACGAAAGGCCGTCTTCGGTACATCTTCCTCCTTGACTTTGAACAGGTGATAACCCGACCTGAGATCAATCTTTGAGAACCAACTCGCTCCTTGTAGCTGGTCAAACAAGTCATCAATTCTTGGAAGTGGGTATCCATTTTTTACCGTGAGTTTGTTTAACTCTCGGTAGTTGATACACATACGCATACTGCCATCTTTCTTTTTCACGAATAGTACTGGTGCGCCCCACGGGGATACACTTGGTCGGATAAACCCTTTGTCGAGCATTTCTTGGATCTGAGAAATCAATTCTTGTAGCTCCGACGGCGCGAGCCGATACGGCGCCTTGTCCACAGTTTTTGCACTCAGAATCAATTCGATTCCGAACTCTACCTCCCATTCTGGTGGTATTCCTGGTAAATCTTCCGGGAACACATCTTCATAATCGCGTACCACCGGCACGTCTCCGATTTTGAGGGATTCTTTCTCCGACTCACTTGCGTATACCATATATGCCTTGCATCCATGTTTCATAAGTCTGTGAGCTTCTAGCATTGTGCATACCACCGGGTTACCCCCTTTTTCACCGTATATCGTAACGTGCTTTCCGCTAGGAGACGTCAGTTTTATTTCCTTTCGGAAACATGCCACCTTTGCGTGGTATCGGGAAAACCAATCCATAACCATGATCACTTGAAATTCTCCCATCGACATCGGGATCAAGTCTATTGTGTATTCTTCGTCGTAAATGCTCAATTTTCAATTTTCACATACATCACAAATGATAAAACTCTTGTTATTACCTATCTCTACTTCTAAAGGCATATGTAATTTTGTTAGAAAAACTGAAGGATGTCGAATAAACCCATATGAAATAAAGGATTTATTCGCACCCGTATCAAATAATACACGTGCAGGAATCGAGTTTACAGCAAATATACCTGAAACCACTTAGGGTTCAACTTTTGCTTCTGCGGTAGTCAAGTGGAAAGATCTAGCCTTTGCCTTCGGGGATTCACCTTTTGTGTCTTGCCTGTCTTTCTTTCCCACTAGCTCCGGGCATTCCGACTTCTTGTGACCCGGTCGATAGCAATTGTAGCAAACCGTCACTTTTTTTGGGCATGATGAAGCCATATGTCCCGTTTTCCGACATATGGGGCAAGGTTTATCCTTGATGCAACACTCGCCCTTATGACCCTTTCCACAGATTTTGCAATTTGGCAACCCACCTTTTGCATCGGATTTCTTCCCCGTTTCATTCGTTCGCGCTTTCTTAGTAGGGCATGGATTAACATCATGTCCCCTCCGTTCGCCCCGTTCAACCTGCTTTTTCAATTCAATCTCCCGTTCCCGAGCAACATTTATGATCTCGGTAAGGGTCTCGTATTTTGAAGGAGTCATAAACTCCCTATACTCGGCGCTCAACATATTGTAGTAATAATATATTTTTTGTTCTTCATTTGTCACCAATTCGTCACAAAACTTCATCTTATCCATAAACATTCCCGTGATCTTGTCTATGGACTCACCCTTGTGCCTAAGTTGCATGAACTCTTCTTTGATTTGATTAATGACCACCTTGGGACTGTGATGTTTAAGAAATGACGTCTTAAATTCATCCCATGTCATGGCCTTAGTGAAGGATCGAGAATCGATCTAAACGAGTCTATCAGAAGAGTTCTAATCTATATCTGTTGGGATCGAACCCTATCAGAGGAACAGATAATTAAAGCCAAAACTGGATCAGAGCAGTGGATCCAGAATAAGCAGATGTTACATACAAGTCTCTCCCCTTGAACGTGATTTCAACACCTACTGACCTCCTATCTACTGATCGTACAAGCCACTGACCGTCAATCTGCTGCTCTAGTAAAGGCTGATGTAAGACTAAAGCTCTGCTGCTCAATCTACTGTCTTGAGTCAAGTACTGCTGATCCGGACAAGCACTGCCGGGTTCACAGCAGTGGAAGGATGCAGCAGTTGGTTAAGTGTCTTTTATGTAATGTAATGTAATAAGCAGTAGTTAGTATAGCAGTGTTTGTATAGATCAGAGGTTAGAGTTTGTTAGGAGGTTAGATGTCACTTTCATGGTGACATCAGCTTAGATGCTCAGTGGTTTGCTAGTGCCTATAAATAGAACAGTGCTCTGTACTGTTCTATTAGCTCTTTGCAACACCGTCTTCTTTGCACGAACAAACACTGAGCTCTGGCTGAGGGGGAGTTTGTATTCAAGCATTACTTTGTAATCTTTGTTGAAATTAAATTCAATCATTCGGTTCCTTGTTGAAAATGTCTTGATCAAAGCAATACTCTCGTTTGATTGTATGCAAAGTTTGTTTCCATATTAATTCCGCTGCACAACTCATCCATTTCCATTTTAATTCGAACAGAAAATATAATCAAAACCAAACTCAGATCCAACAATTGGTATTAGAGCTAGGACAGTCAAATTTGATTTAACAATCATTTTGACATAAATAGTTCAGCTCAAAATCGTTGATATCGATAGTTTGTTCGTTTTAGTTGAAAAACAGAGCAAGGTTTAATCACCATTAAATTTGATTAATCAGTGTCTGTAAAACAACCAAGATGACGTCACAATCACAGGATGATAAGAATAATGTTGGCTCGCTTTTTAAACCACCTATGCTTAAAAGAAATGAATACAACATCTGGGAGCGAAGGATAGGTCACATCCTTGCTCAACAGAACACTGGTTGTTGGAGGTCTGTCGTTTTTGGTCCCCATGTTCCTATGGTGCCAAGTGCTGAGGATCCAAAGAAGAACGTACCAAAACCTTATGAAAACTATACTGAAACTGATTTTCAAAAGTTCGAACTGGATGCCAAAGCATTTAGCATCATAGCATCTGCATTACCAAATGAGATCTATGCTGGACTGTTACATTGTAACAGTGCCAAAGAGCTATGGGATGCATTGAAGGAACAATTTGGGGGTACCGAAGAAGTTATTGAAAACAATAGGGACATTCTGAATCAGCAGTATGAAACCTTCTGTCACATTAAGGGTGAAACATTGACCCAACAGTTTGAACGTTTTAGCTGTCTCATCAGTGAGCTAAGGCTTGTTAAGGTTGAATTTCCAAAATCAACCCAAAATAGCAGGTTTCTTAGATCGCTACCTGATAAATGGGACACAATTGCATTTGTGACTAGAAACTCTGTTGAGTTCAAAGATCTGACCCTGACCCAACTTCATGGTAGACTCCTGACTTATGAAAGGGAGTTGAACCAGAAAAAGAAGTTGCAAGAGTCTGGAAAAGCCACTGATGATTACTAATTCGGTAGCACAACTCTTCTGGGTCAGGAAAAATCTGGTGGCAGTAGTAAGGAACAGGATTATGATCATTTCATTGATATAACAGCTGGTGGTAACTTCACCAACCCTGATTCTCACTCTGCAAACTATGCTTTCACTGCAAACACTGAAAACCAGATGTCAGATAATTTGTGCTTTGAACTCAATGATTTACAACATTTTGATCCCACTGACTTAGAGCAAATGGACATCCTGCACCAATTGGCTTTGCTCAGTGTTAGAACTAGCAAATTCTACAAAAGAACAGGGCAAAAATTCCCAGGTTTACATGGGAATCTGAGGGTTGGGTTGGATAAATCGAAAATCAAGTGTTACAAGTGTAATAGGTTGGGACATTTCGCTAGGGAATGCAGGAGTCAAACTACTGGTCCTATAATCACTCACCCTAGCTCAAACCCTAGACCTCAAAATCAAAGCACTGTGCACTATACCCAATATACCCCTGCAGCTCATGTTAACACTGCTCATTATGCTGCTGCCCCTGTGCCTGTGCATTATGTCCAAACTACTGTTCCACATATTCAATATGTTCAAACCCTTGTCCCCCAGGCACAAGTGCAACCTGTACCTCAAACTGCTGCTCCAGCATTGATACAACCAGATCAGCAAAGCATTTTCACTCAAGGCTTTGTTGACTGGAGCAGCATGCCTGATGAGCTTAGTGATGAAAATTTTGCTCTCTATGCTTCTAATGAATCTTCTAATGATAAATTTTGTTTGATGGCATTAGAGTCAATACCAGAGGGGATTGAAACTGAAGGTGAACAGCTAAGTGATGAAAAAGTGGATGAGGTGACTAAAGCAGTTGTTAGTGCAGTTGCTGGTGAATTGCTGCTGGGAGAAAATTCAGAAACCCTGATTGAACCACTGACAGACCCATGGTCCAAAGAGGACAAAGAAGAAGAGATACATGAGAAAGCAGGTGAGAAAGAAGAAATAGCTGATGATGAAGAAAATCATCAATGTGATTGTGCAATGATGGCTGCTGCCAAGGTATCACCTCAACTTCTTGAAAAACTGTGTTCTGACGATTGCATTATTTCTTTTGCTAACATCAAAGAGGTGAATGAAAGTTCTTTGAATCCGGGTCAAACGCATAGCCTCCGGAGCCTGTAAAATCGCCTGTGAAGCTCCCAAAATTCCAGAATGTCGAACAGAATGTTTCTGTTCTGTTTTTATATTTTTTCGATGTCGCACGATCGTTCTTCCTGTGGCACGACCGTGCACTTTAAGCAATTATTGGGTATGGGGCACCATACTGCATACGTCATCAGATCTTTGACCAGATTCGATATCGCACGACCGTTCTTCAGATGGAACGGTCGTTCATTACCGGGTTCTTGTTGCATGAGCTACTGCACTGGTGGTGCAATTCCGGGGTTTTGCTGATGTTCGGATCCGCACGATCGTTCTTCAGATGGAACGGTCGTTCATCACCGGGCTGACCTTGTACGCCTTGCACTCCTAGTCGCACCCTCGTTCATTTCCGGGTTGATCAACATATGTCGGAGATGCACGGTCGTGCATCAAGTCGCACGACCGTTCCACAGGCCCAGGTCAGTTTCCTTAACAGAATGTTCGCAGCTTCATCGTTTTGTCCGGAAAGTCCTCGTTTTCGCTATCATCTTGTCTGGTATGTTGTTTTCCGCCTGTAAACAAAAGTGTAGATAATTAAGTATCCGAATGACGGTTTTACGGCCAAAAACGCATAATATAGGGGTAAAACGGGGGACTAAAATATGTGTAAATTAGCGAATATCAAATCTCCCCACACTTGAACCTTGCTTGTCCTCAAGCAGGCTAAACTAAAAAGCAATAAAAGACAGAAACGGACAAGAACGATAATTTACACACTATTTTATTGAAAACTACTATAAACGGTTAGCCGGTTTGTCGAAAGACAACATCAAAAGACTCAAACCCAACAAGCATATGCACTTATAAAGCGGCAACCAAAAAGCCGTGACTTCACATTTAATTGACTCAACATGTTAATCTTCACACGACTCACAATGTTCACACACACTCGGTTTTATTTATGAAACATACATAAAATGTGTATGTGCAAACACTCAATGCCTCGTCAATGAAATGTGCAATATCATAAGCTTGTCATAAGATCTCGTCTCCACCAACTAACATGCGAACAAGTGTAAATCAAGAGGTCTTTACGGGTTGTAACGTTAGGCTAGGGCGAAGGGTATGGAAGTGGACATATAAAGTGGCGAAAATGGTTAAAACTCGGTAGTAGCGTTTAACTAGCAACAAAATAAACAACTATACATACAAATGCCTTAAAAAGGAGACTATTTCGCAATCGAGCTAATCAACGATATTTTAACGTTTAAGCATTCAAAATGGCTCGATTTTTATCAACTTCACCCTATTTTAGGGTGTTTTATTTTCTTTTCTTTTTCTTTTTTTAGAGATAGAATAAACAATAACAAGCGCTAGTTAAACGATTATTTTTGACCGAGTTTCAACACTAAAAAGGTTTAAAAACATAAAAAGGCTAAATTTGGCTAAGTGGGAGATAATGTGGGAAAACAAAGGTAAATGGGTAGGCTCGACATGGTTAATCCTAAAGGGTAATATAAGGTGAACGGGAAGCACAACACAAAGAACAAGTACACAACAAAGGGGTAATCTAAGTGCCTCTATCACTTTTACACAAATCCGCACGTTCATGGTCTTAACAAGCATACTAGTGACAAGTTCTAAATTACACATAACATCCGGCTCACTCCTATATCCGAAATGAACAAATATATAACAATCAAGGCTCAAATATGCTCACGTAACGGAAGGAATGGGTAAAAGTGTGAAAACTATCATGTAAGTCTTTCTTTGTTTGTCACGCTTTCCGGTTTCCTTTTTCAAAAAAATATTTTGCTTGTCGAGTTTTTATCAAGTCCGAAGCTTTCTAAAACACAACCAACCGGTTTATTTACTAAAATATATACATAAAACAGGTATTTTTGAATGATTTTTTCTGATTTTCTGATTTTTTTTTATATATAAGAGGACAAACAAAGTTAACAAAGTTAACCCCCTCCCCACACTTGAACTTCGCATTGTCCCCAATGCGAGACCCGAAATATAGAGAAAGGGATAAAAATACTCCCCTCAAGATGATGTTGAAGCCACGAGACTTCCGAAGCTGTATCTGGTACATGCTCCGGTCCAAGATCCGATAGCTAAAACCTGCTAGTATGTCACATGTGCACCCAAAACATAACAGAAACAGAAAAATCACAAATCAACCATAATATACATAAATATAAATACTAAAATCCAAACAAAACATAAAGTAAATTGTCTGAAATACATAACCGGGGTGTTTGAAATAACAGTCAAAATAAACACCCAATAATAAATAAAGTACTGAAATAGAAAACACCACCAACTGCTATCACCACCGCCAACTACTCGTCTCCATCATCATCGTCTCTCGTATAGGATGGGCCGGCATCGCCATAACCAGGGGGGTTCCACGGTAGGAACTGCGGAGGGTGCTGAAAGTAGTCGGGGTATGCGTGATGCATCTCCCCGAAAAGATATGAAAATCCCGCACTCACCCCCTGGTATAGAGTATCCTGGCGATGCTGAAGCTGGTCCTGTGTGGCCCGAATCTGATCCTGACTGGCCCGAATCTCATCCTGGCTAGATCTAATCTGGTCTATGTAAGTACCATGCTGCTCCTACGTCACTCGCATATCCTGGAACTGCTGGTAGAACTCAGGCCAGTCCTGATGCTGATGGAATGCATGGTGCTGCGGCGAGTGTGGTGGTGTCGGTGGCTGGTGCTGCTGCTCCGGATTCTGCTCTCCCATCTCAACATCCTCATCTTCCTCCTCAGCTGGAGGCAACGGGTCCCAGACCTCGTTATTCAACCCCTTCAACCTATCCCCCCTATCAAGCTCTACAATCACCCCCATGGTCTTTAGTGACCTGATATCGACATGAACCCCCTCGGTAATCAGAGTCAGACCCTGAAGCACCTCCTCAGTCATATAGCGCTCGTTGTACGCTATTTCGGTCACATACTGACCGCCATGTATCTCACTGTTCGAAGTCCGCCCCGAGCTCTTGACAAAGTATTCAGCCATTCGTGCGGCTAGGTTGATAGGTGCTTTCTCAACCAACGCATATAAAAAGATCAAATCTGGTGTTGGACAGTTACCAAGACTGTCCATGCGACCGCATATCGTATGGCTAAATACATGGTGCATCACTCGCACCAAAGGGTCTCTGAGTCGCGAGGCCTTCGATATTCTCGGGTTGTAGGGGCCCCCAACGGCATTTTCAGCCCAAAATTCATCCCGTGCTGCATCAAAAGGGAAGGTGAACTTATCATTGAAGACGTCGGTATCATCCATGTCGTCCCTAGTATAAATCCCAAGCCTTCTTCCCAAACGACCAACCGACCACGTATGCCATCGTCCACATAACCTGAAGGCTACCCGCTCCTTCTGGTGGAATTTGGGTTTCCGATGAGCAACCAGCTTTTCATATGCATAAGATGCGAAGAACTCAATTGTCAGCTCCCGGTAAACGGGTCGGTTGCAGCCGACCAGATTTGCAAGCGGGTGACTCATCATGTCGTCTAGTCTGTCATACTGATTGAGTTCCCGCATGACTTCCCAGTCCAGCCATCGGGGGACTCCGAACTGCCCCCGTCTTGCCCACAATGCGTCTCATTTCGGGATGCATAAAGCCTCTCGCTCATCGTTGGGGTCGAATTGAAGGAAGGGATGGTCCATCTGTATGGGAAATAACGTTAGAAAGACGGAAACAGGAGAAATTTGAATCAAAAACAGGCGAGCAGCCAATTATGAAGAAGCTGTGAAACTGATCTGGGCATATGGCACGGTCGTGCGACCAGACGCACGGTCGTGCGTTACCGACGACGAGCACCATCTGCCCAAATCTCTCGGAACTGCACGGCGTGCGACCAACGGCACCACCGTGCAACACCGGCCAACAAACAAATATCGTGAAACAACGGCGAGGCACGACCGTTCCATACGAGGAACGTCCGTGCGACAGTGTTTTCTGCAGATTCTGACCCAGGCTATAAGTTAGCCCGATTTTTCACAAATCAACAAGTTGTTACACACACAAGGGTCAGAAAATGCACCAGATGTTCACGATACTACGATTCAAACAAGGGTTAGGGTTTCGATTTGTTTATGAAGAGAACCCTAAAAATGCCTTGAGGAATCGGAAGAAATCTAACCTAGAAAGCAAAGAAACAAGAAATCTACAACTAGGAACGTACCGTGCGAAGAAGGGTGTGAGATCGTGCGAAAAACCGTGCGATTTGATGAAGTATCGCTCTGGAACGGCCTGGGGCTAGTAGGGTTTCGCGAATTGTGAATGGGGGCTGCAGATGAGGGTATTTATAGTGCCAAATGACAAAACTGCCCTCAGTCTGACGCACGGTCGTTCTCCGTATTGCACGGTCGTGCGTCACCGACATCGCCCAAACCCTAACAACTGTTCTCGGAAACGCACGGTCGTGCGACCCGAGGAACGACCGTGCAATAGCTGCAGATACAGAAATTTCCGCAGAAGCTATTTCCAGCAACTGTTTCGGCCGTTTTTCGCCATTTTTTCGACACACCAACCGTTTAAACAATATTTCAACACAGAACCTTCGCTCGGCACGTATGAAAACTAAGCAAACAAACGGAAACTACCTAATCAACCTAAATTACGCTAAAACTACAAAAACAAAAAAATGGACTTTTTTACCCTTATAGCGCCTAAGACGCTCCTGCTACATTTTTGTCGGCGAGTCAGTAGCGTAGACTCATGCTTAATTTTTGTCGGCGAGTCGAGCAAGACTCATGCTAAATTTTTGTCGGCGAGTCGATAGTAAGACTCATGTCCCCACACTTGTTACAAGTGAGGGCCATTACCACGCCCCTTCGGATTCTGCTCGGTATTGCCCGGAAGACCACCCGGGGGTCTCTCAGACATCATTTTTGCGAACTGGCCCACTTGATTCTCGATGGTCTGAATGGAAGCCTTTTGACTCCGCATTTCTCCTTCGTTGACCAAGAACCGCTCCTCATGCTGCTGATATCGTTTCTCAGCCATTTGATTAGCACTGTTGGAGTTGTTCAGCAGTTGTGCCATCATTTCCTCTAGCTTTGCATTGCTTTGAGAGGCGTGTGGCTGGGAACTGCTTCCTGAGCCTTGATTATGATATTGTGGCTGGAAGGATTGACCTTGAGATTGTTGTGGCGCGGAAGCATATTGAGCATATCCGTGTGCGTTCTGGTTACCAGAACAAGATTTCCACCCAAAGTTTGGGTGATTTCTCCACCCTGGATTGTACGTGTTGCTATAGGGGTTATTTTGGGGCCTGATTTGATTGCCCATGTAGTTCACCTCCTCGTGACCTGTAAACATAACACCCTGCTCACACGTACCTGGCACGTGTGCAACTCCGCACTGATCACAAGATGGCGATTGAATTCGCGAGACATTCTGAGACCGATCAATTCTTGTTGCCAAGGCTCCAATTTGTGCAGTAAGAGCCGTATATGTATCCACAGCATGAACTCCGGAAGTGGATGATGTCTTATTCCGCGCTCCACCGTGGCGAGAACTTGACTTCAACGCAGCTTTCTCTATGATTGCGTAAGCTTCAGTTGGTGTCTTTGTTCCAAGATCGCCTCCTGCATACACGTCTAAACGCTCCTGCGAGTCATAATTGAGTCCCTGATAAAAGGTCAGAACTAGTTGCCTTTTGGACAACCCGTGATGTGGGACATCAATTAAGAGATCTTTAAACCTCTCCCAAGCTGCGTGTAGAGATTCCCCGTCGTCTTGCTTGAACGTCATGATACGGTTCCTCAATTTAGTCGTCTTTTCCGGAGGAAAATATTTTTGCACAAAGAGTTCTGCCATCTCGGCCCAAGTGGTGATAGATCCGGCCGGAAGTGACAAAAGCCAAGCACTGGCTTTGTCTCGCAATGAAAATGGAAAGAGCCGCAAACGGATCGCGTCCTCAGAAACATCTCTTATCTTGAAAGTCGAGCACACCTCGAGAAACTTTGCGATGTGCCGACCCGGATCATCGTGATCCTTTCCATCAAACTACACCGAGTTTTGTATCATATTGATGATGCTGGATTTTATCTCGAAACTCGGTGCTGTTACCGTCGGTCTAGTGATGCTTGGTAGCAAGCCTTCTCCTCCGGGTTGGTTCGTTTCATTCAAAGGTCTGTCGTCGTCTGCCATGGTTGCGGTACCTGCTGCCCCTGAGCCCTCGGCTTCAGCGGGTACCACCTGCTCTTGCTCACCTGCTGCGAGTATCAGCCCAACTGCACGAGATCTCTCACGAAGACGTCTCCTCAGATCACGCTCGGGTTCGTCTGACGGCTCAATAGGATTGGGAGCGGGGGTATAGGACATTAACCTGCGAACGAAAATTTGACACAATGAATATTTTATTAATATAATAATTATGTTTTTTTTTTGCAGCTGAATAGAAACATAATATTATTAAAAATGGGCTGAAATTTTTAAAAAAATCCGAAAATGGGCCCGAAATTTTATAAAAATCAACACAATAAAAATAATCGAATCGGCTAATACAAAAATGATTTAAAGGTGCCAAAAACCCAATGAATAAATGAATAAATAAATCCGGATTGAATAAATAAATGGAATAAAAATTTACAAGTGTACAAAAATGACTTGGAAAACGAATAAATGAAATAAAAGCAAGAAATATTAACATATAAATGAACAAATAAATAATCAAGAAATTATACACAAATATTAACAAGTATATACGCCGATAACACAATGACTCGGGTCGTTCCTAAAACTCGCCATTTCCCCGGCAAGGGCGCCAAAAACTTGACGTGTGCGTATATATACATATTTTTACCATGAATAAACACACGATTCAGTTTTAAATTTATAAAAGTGATTATTACTTTTACATCAAAACACACACGAAAGAGCAAGTGTACCCCGTCATATATGTAGTAAAGTATCGGTAAGAACCAAGTATCGATCCAAGGAAATGGGCGGAGAATTAGTACTAGACCTTTGTCACTAAACTACCGGTAAAAACATAAGTTATGTTTGATTTTAATTAAACTAAAGTAAGCGTAAACAGATACATAATAAAAACATAATAGATAATAGGTAAAAAGCCTTGCTTAATACACATCCAAAGCATGTCAACTAAGTCGGTTTTGGCACTAGAAGCATTCGGTCAATTTTCCATTTTAAGACAATTAGTATCCCTTTCGGGAATCCTAACATGACAATCATTCGGAAAGTTAAAACGATAAACACACTTTAACCACCTAAAATTGTTCTTTAACGTGCAATTGATAAATGTCTATGAAAATCTCTTAAATATAAGTTAGTCACCCGTTAGGAGTTTTCTAACCGCACTTAATCAAGGAAAGCAACACCGATAAACACAATGCAACCGCCGAGACAAGCATAAACTAGATTAAATCACAACCGAGTTCATTTTACAAATCTTGCACAATAATTCACCAAGATAGCAATTTTGGCCTAAACTACTAGCTAAGCTAACAAATCATGGCAAGAATTTATAACGACACCATCTAACCCGTTAAGGCCCTTACGTGACGGCAAGCTCTCTTGATTAACAATAATTACATTTTATTAAATCACTAACCATTTCTAGTATCATGATGCATACATTTAAACCAAGCTAAACTAGTTAACCAAGTTCAAAGTTTACTAATACAAGATTAATTAAGCTTCATTTTTCAACTATCTTAACTAACCAAGCATCAATCATCCAACATAATTACTTATAATCAAGAAGTCAATATCAATAACAAGGTTGCAAACTAATCATCAAAGATTAACATAGAAAATACTTCAAAATGTCATTACAAACAAAGATTAACATACTAATGGCTACAATCAAGCAAGGGATTGTTGTGTTTTTGCCCAAAGGCTACAATAATACAAGAACATTAATCTAAATGCTTGAAAGATTAATAAAATCATGGAAAGATTAGAAAACCAAACCATAAACAAGCACTAGACTAAGAATCCGGATAGTAATGGAGCTAAACGGCACGATGTGGCTTGAATCCGGGTCAAAAGCATAGCCTCCGGAGCCTGTAAAATCGCCTGTGAAGCTCCCAAAATTCCAGAATGTCAAACAGAATGTTTCTGTTTTGTTTTTATATTTTTTCGATGTCGCACGGTCGTTCTTCCTGTGGCACGACCGTGCACTTTAAGCAATTATTGGGTATGGGGCACCATACTGCATACGTCATCAGATCTTTGACCAGATTTGATATCGCACGACCGTTCTTCAGATGGAACGGTCGTTCATTACCGGGTTCTTGATGCACGAGCTGCTGCACTGGTGGTGCAATTCCGGGGTTTTGCTGATGTTCGGATCCGCACGATCGTTCTTCATATGGAACGGTCGTTCATCACCGGGCTGACCTTGTACGCCTTGCACGCCTAGTCGCACCCTCGTTCATTTCCGGGTTGATCAACATTTGTCGGAGATCCACGGTCGTGCATCAGGTCGCACGACTGTTCGACAGGCCCAGGTCAGTTTCCTTAACAGAATGTTCGCAGCTTCATCGTTTTGTCCGGAAAGTCCTCGTTTTCGCTATCATCTTGTCTGGTATGCTGTTTTAGGCCTGTAAACAAAAGTGTAGATAATTAAGTATCCGAATGACGGTTTTACGGCCAAAAACGCATAATATAGGGGTAAAACGGGGGACTAAAATATGTGTAAATTAGCGAATATCATGCATCCATCCCAGACACTGTTGAGACCCCATCCAAAGCCTTATTGGCTTTGGAAACCCTAATGAACTAATCCTTTTACTTCATGTGCAGGGAGCTTCTGCCTGTTTAGATAGCCTTTGGTATGTTGATAGTGGAGGCTCCAGGCACATGACTGGATGTAAAGCCCTACTCAAAGATTTCAAAATTCATGGAGGGGTGATATATCCTTTGGGAATAACAGTAAAGGGAAAGTTCTGGGGTCTGGTACAGTACAATCTGGAAATGTAAAATTTGAAAATGTCAATCTGATAGACAGTCTAAAATTCAACCTCCTGAGTGTCTCACAAATGAGTGACAAGGGTTATGGGTCATTCTTCACAAAGGAGTGTTGTAGGATTGTTGGACCAGAAATGGTCAAAAAGATTGAAGCAATAATAAACATTGGTCAAACAAAACTTGTTGCTCAAAGAAGTGGCAATGTTTATGTTGTTGATATGTCAAAAGAGTGTCCCAGAGCTGATGCATGTCTGTTCTCAGCTGCCTCTAACAAAGAGACAGAACTTTGGCACAGAAGGCTGGGGCACACAAATCTTAAGACAATCACTGAAATTTCAAAAAATGGTTTGGTGAGAGGCCTACCACAAAAATTGTTTTCATGTCCTGAACATTGCATTTCCTGTTTAAAAGGAAAACAACATAAAAGTTCTTATAAGTCCATTGAAGAGTCCAAAACAACCCAGTGTTTGCAAATGCTACACATGGATTTGTTTGGCCCAGTTCAAGTCATGAGCCTCAAGAAGAAAAGATACTGTTTGGTTATTGTTGATGACTTTTCTAGGTTTACATGGACTTTCTTTTTACACTCAAAAGATGAGACTGCAGGCATTTTGCAAGACTTTGTGACACAGGTTGAAAAGAAATTTGACCTTCCAGTGAAAAGCTTCAGGAGTGACAATGGCACATAATTTAAAAATAACGAGTTGGATGCCTTCTGTGTGAAGAAAGGGATTGTAAGGCAGTACAGCATCCCTAGAACACCAGAGCAAAATGGGGTAGTTGAAAGTAAGAACAGAACATTGATTGAGGCTGCCAGCACCATGCTTGCTGATTCAGGTTTGCCATTAACTTTCTGGGCAGAGGCAGTAAACACTGCCTGCTATGTCCAGAACAGAGTTTTAATAAACCCCAGGCACAAAAAGACTACTTATGAAATTATGTATAAAATCAAACCACTGATCTCATACTTCAAGGTGTTTGGCTGCCCATGCTTTATTTTGAACTTAAAAGATTCCATTTCAAAATTTGCAACCAAAATTGATTGTGGTTATCATCTGGGATACTCAACCACTGCCAAGGCCTACAAAGTGTTTAATACACGGACCAAGGCAGTGGAGGAGACCTTGAATGTAAAGTTTAATGAACTTTCATCAATGAAAATCCCAGCAAATCCTGCAGATCTGTTTGATCTTGAAAAATTTACTTTTGAAAATACTGTTGTCAAGACTAACAGTGCAGGTCCATCAGAGGATTCAACACCAGACTATGGATATGAAATCATCATTCCTCAAAAGTCTGTCAAACTGGGAAGAGCATCAGATGTTCAAAACAGCTGTCAAAGCTCAACCACTGCTACCTCAACAGTTGTTGACCAAAGTAGCCCATCAACCACTGTTTCCACGTCCTCAAACACTGCTGACGAAAGTCCCCAAACAGTGGATAAAAGTCAGCAGGTGTCCACTTCATTACCTCCTATTCCACCACCTTTTGAAGCCACTGCTGGGTCATCAAAGTCACCAGCAGTGGTTAGCTCAGATGATACACATTTGCAGCCCTCACCAACAAATGCCATCATACCATACCAAGGAGATTTAATCTTCTTGAGATCTCATCCACCTGATCAAATCATTGGCAACATAAATGAAGGGGTGCTCACAAGAAGCCAAACCCAAAACATTTGTCTTTTTGCTGGTTTTCTATCACTCCATCAGCCTGTCAAGTACCAAGAGGCACTGAAAGACAACAGCTGGGTAAAAGCCATGCAAGAAGAGCTCCAACAGTTTAAAAGATAACAAGTATGGGAGCTTGTACCACTGCCAGAAGAGGTTAGTCCCATTGGCACAAAGTGGGTCTTCAAGAACAAAACAGATGAAAGGGGCATTGTTGTCAAGAATAAAGCCAGGCTTGTGGTTCATGGTTACAGACAGGAAGAGGGGATTGATTATGATGAAACATTCGCCCCTGTTGCAAGATTGGAAGCCATTAGACTGTTCCTGGCCTTTGCTGTCAACCACAACATGAAGGTGTTTCAAATGGATATCAAAAGTGCTTTCCTCTATGGTACAATTCAAGAAGAGGTATATGTTTGTCAACCTCCAGGCTTTGAGGATCCATTTTATCCAGATCATGTCTACAGGCTAAACAAAGCCTTGTATGGCCTGAAACAAGCACCAAGGGCCTGGTATGAAACTCTTTCCAACTTCCTACTCTCAAATGGTTTCAAAAGAGGTACCATTGATAAAACACTATTTCTAAAATGGAGAGGGAAGGATTTAATGATTGTCCAGATTTATGTGGATGACATTATTTTTGGAAGCACATGTAACTCAATGTGTGAAGAGTTTAGGGAACTCATGACAGCTGAGTTTGAAATGAGTGCAATGGGTGAGCTGCAATGCTTTCTTGGTCTCCAAGTTCAGCAAATGCAAAATGGTACTTTCATTCATCAAAGCAAATATGCAAAAGAACTTTTAAACAAATTTGATATGAATGATTGTAAACCATGCAGCACACCCATGGCAACAAATAAGCTTGTCATGTCTGATGAAAAGGATGAGCTGATTGACCAAACCTTATATAGAAGAATGATTGGGTCTTTGTTGTACCTAACTGCATCTAGGCCAGACATCGTGTTTGCAACATGTGTCTGTGCAAGAAGTCAATCAGCCCCTAGAAAATCCAACCTTATTGCTATAAAAAGGATATTCAGATACATAAAAAGTGCTCCCACACTTGGTATCTGGTATTCAGCTAATGGGAATATCAAGCTTTCAGGATTTTCAGACAGTGACTTTGCTGGATGTAACACCACAAGGAAGTCCACATCAGGAGGGTGCCAGTTTCTAGGTGATTGCTTAGTTTCATGGCAAAGCAAAAAGCAAGCAGTTGTTTCTACATCCACTGCTGAAGCTGAATACATTGCTGCTGCAAGCTGTACAGCCCAACTCCTGTGGCTTCAAAATCAGTTGCTGGATTTTGGTATCACTGCCTTAAAGACTCCACTCATGTTGGATAGCCAGGCAGCAGAAAATATCATCAAAAATCCAGTTTCCCATTCAACCACCAAACACATCGACATCAGACATCATTTTGTGAGGGATTGCTATGAAAAAGGTTTGATTTCTCTGCATCATGTCCCAACTAAAGACCATTTGGCAGATGTGCTCACAAAAGCACTTGATACAGCCACTTTTGAAAGCTTGGTCTCTAGAATTGGGATGCTAAACATGGAATAACAAGCAACATCTTGTCGTTCTATACATAAAAGCATTAAAATGTTTTTAGAAAATCAAAAATCCATCCTTAAAAATAGCTAAAAATGAAATTTTCATTAAATCCTTAAAAGTCTGCCATAACCACTGATTGTTCAAAAGACTGCTCTCCTACAAAGTCTGTCCACTGCTGAAAGCCATCCTCTGTTCTATCATTTCCTTGATAAACTCTGTTGTTCAAAAGCAGTGTCTTATCCACTGATATGCTATCCACTGATAGTGAAAATCATCCACTGCTTCCATTTTACCGTTGTAACCACTGCCTTCATCAGTAACTTTCATAAAAGTACTGTCCTTCCTTTCATCAGAGTTTGGCATGTGGGCAGTACATAGTGATCAGTACTTTTGTAACTGCTGCCACGTCAGCCTTCATTTTTTCCTCTATAAAACCCCCACTTCACATCAAAAACAGGGTTTTACGGTCGAATTGAATTCTCAAAAATTCTCTTCTCAAAACAGTTTTTCCATCGCATTTCTTCACAAGTTTCTTCGATCATCATCATTAAAATGACAAAATCGAAGCAATCTGCAAAACCCACTACAAAATCATCGTCGAAAGTGGTTTCTCAAAACGCCAATCCCACTGAAATTCCACACAAATCATCTCACAATCTTCTGGGTCTTCTCACAAAACCCGGCACCACAGAAGCTTTCGACTCCATCATCGACACCATGGCTAAATCAAAGTACAAAACTTTGTTAACAGCCAATGCACCAATCTATTTGGCAACCCAAAGAGAGTTTTGGAAGAATGCAACCCTTGAAACACAAGGAGAAACTGTAATTGCCATCAACTCTTCTCTAAAGGGTAAAAATGTCCAAATCACACCACAGTCAATTTCAGAGGTCTTTCAACTCGAGGATCAGCAAGGTAACATTTCTTTCCCTAAAAACGAGTTGAAAATTGACTTCATTGAGAGAGGGTATGCAGACACAATGATGACGAAAGCTACCTTACAAAAAGGTTTCTTTCCTTCTGCAACAAGATTTTTATTCCATACCCTCCTAATGTGTGTTTCAAACAAAACCACTTCTTTTAATGAAATACCATTAAAGATTCAAAATCTGGGATATGCTATTCTTCAAGAAGAAAATTTTAACTATTCTCGGGAAATCTTTAATGATTTTGTTAATAATGTTGAAACAAAATCATTCTAACTGTTTCCAAGGTTTTTAAGTTATTTTTTTGAAAAGAAATTCAGTAAGGATGATCTTTCTGCAATAAACCAAGGTGACTCCATTCAAATAAATTGCTTAACTGCTGAAACTTTTACAAGGATGTCAACACCTTGCAAAACACAAGCAGAGGTGCCTGAGCAGATTTTAGCAGTTACAACTGCTCCTCAGGTATCTGCTGCTGAGCCCACTGCTCAAGGTGATCAAAGCAGCAGAACAACTGCTTTGAAACCCACACCTAAAATCACCAAAAAGCCAACAAAAAGAAAAACACAAAAACCCCCCAAACCCATCAAAAAGGAAACTCTGGAGGATGAGTTACCAGAGCTACTGCCTGTGACAGCACAAATGTCACAAACAACCACTGCTGCTACTTCCTCACAGCAGTTGGTACAAATATCTCAACCCATAACCGAAACTCCTCCTGTCTCTTCACAAAAAGAGCAGGTTGTACACTTAGGGCCTCCACATCATGATGCTCTGAAATCACTTGGTTTCATGATCCACAGCTCAATGCCCGAAGCAAATCCTGTTTCTACACCAAACCTCACATCCACAATTCCCTCACCAACTAAACTGCTGTTGGATGCAATTGATTTGAACCAGGCACTAACCAGTCCTTCTCAATCACCTATCAATGAGAACATACCTCAACAAATGACTGGGTCTGATGTATCAATCTTTGCTAACCCACCAACACAACCTGAGGAGGTTACACCCCTTGAGTTACATGTAACTCTTGGTGGTAGTCCAAGTGAAGCAGCCACTACAACTGTTGAACCCACTGGTTTATAGATGGACAGTGGTTACATTAATAAGACTTCCTTGGAGGCAATTCCTTACATAGCACCTCTGCCAACCACCAGTGGATTTATTTATCCTACTGGCAACATCAAAAGGTTGTCAAGTGTTGAAGGAAGAAGACCCCAGTACCAAGAAAAAGGGGCATCAGTGGTTAGTGTTTGGAGTACACTCTCCACCTCAACCACTGATAAAACCACTAATAGTGGGAAATCAGATGATCCCATTAAATTGGGTGATGATTTAAAATATCAGGATTTGACGAAACGAATTGAAAAGTTTGATACATCTGTTGCAGATCTTAAAAATATGCTACAGCAGGTGTTGAAAACACAAAAGATGCAATCCACTGTTGCTCCACCTCAAGCACCTGCTCCACCACAAGCTTTTGCTACAAATGAGCTCTGGAACCTTTTCCAACCTTTTCTCCAACATCAAAAAGAACTGGCTGATCAGCAACATGAACTTCATGTCCAAAAGCTGAGAAACATTATGGAGTCTAGGTACAAGAACACTCAAGCAAATATTAAGGAAATCAAGGCCCATTTATTGGAAACCACTGGCACTGCTCCTCCAACAGTACTTTTCATTGATCAACTCCCAAAAGATAATGCCAAAAAGGGGGAGAAAATTCAGGAGTGGAAGAAGAAAGGAATAGATGATGGTCTGTACATTGAACCTGAAAAGGATGCTATGACCAGAAAAATTCCATTGCCAGATGGTAGTAAAAAGGTTGATGCTACCCAGGAAGCACTTGATGAAGGAGTAGCAAGTGTAAAGAGGGATAGAATGGCAAAGGATATTTCAAGATGGAATGAGGAGAAAAGAGCTTTCATGGAACTGTATACGCAGGGTTGTTCTGGTTCAAAGGATACTAAAAATCCTAAGACAAAAAGGAAACCTAAGTCCATCCCATCCAGATTTCCAAAGCCTCCAAAACCACCATCCAAAAGCCATCAGCATCAAACCTCCACCCAAACAGCTGTTGTAACTCCTGTTGTATCAACTACTGCTGGTACGTCAGCTGTTTCAACATCTGTTATCACTTCAACACACACCACTTCAACACACACCACAATCACTGCCTTACCACCACTGTCATCTCTATCAAAAACAAACTCACCACCTTATCCTGCCAAAAAGCAGAAGACAACAGATGTTACAACATCTGTTGTAATGACAACAGTGGTTGAGACACCAGTTGTTTCAACAGCTGTTAGTCAAACACAAACCACTACCACACAATCTACCACCACTGATCCATCCAAAACATCATCTGCTTCTTCTAAAACAAAAAGGAGAAGGATTTACATACCAGATGATGATTCACCATCACCACCACCAACATCTTCAACATCCATGTCACTTGTTACTATACCCAAACCTATTCCTCTTTCATCAGCACCAGTACAACAAGCCATCTCTGTCATTACTCCTGTAGGTGTCCAATTTCCTCTAGAACTTGAAGCAGTTAGAGAAGAGATAAAATCCTTCTACTATGAGGAAGACCCTGCAAAAAGGAAGTTGCCATCAGTTTAGGGATATCCAAGGCCAAACAACATTGAAGAATACTTAAAGGTCAAAGCTAAACAGGCAGAAGATATCTCTAAAAGAAATGCACAAGGAAAATCTGACAGAGAAATCCAGCAGAACTACCAATTCTTGCTCACACAAGTCAGATCCTTGGAGCAATTTGCAAAGAATGTATGTCAACAAATCTCAGAAAGAGCAGATGAAACTCTAAGAGAAGACTACATTGAAAGAATCATGGCAACAAAGAAATACAAGGGAGATAAGCAGATGTACAAAGAGTGGACCATTCCTGAGCTTGAGCAAGAAGCAGCCAGGATTCAAGAAATGACAAAGAATAAGGTCAAAGACACTCCTCCAGATTGGTCAAAGTACAAAAAGAATGTGCCTGACAAGTTACTTGAGCTGAATTGAATGAAAGAGGAGTTAGTTGCTGCTGACTATGGGTCTAAACATCAAGTGTCAAGATGGAAAGAAGATGTAGTCAGGGCCACTTATAGAAGATTGGAGGAACTGAGGAAGAAAGATCCTACAGTTCCTAAAAGGCCTGACTATTCTAAAGCAGAGGTCTCAAAAAGACCACCAAAGCTGCAAGTCAAAAGAACCACTGCTCCAGCTGGTGCTACCATCTACAAAAGAAGGAGCCAAAACCAGCCAAGTACTGAAACAATTCAAGATCTAAAAGCTGGAAATGCTATTGTAAAAGCAGGCATTAAATTAATGATAAAAGAAGATCTTGAATTGGAACAATCTGCAAGTACTGCTCAGCCAGTCATGAATAGGACAGCCTCACCCAATACCTCTGCAAATAAACATCTCCCAAGAAACCCACCAGGCTCAAAAATAAAAAAAGTGGGAAACTGACAAACAGACCTACGTATTGACTTTGCTCAGGACTGGTGGAGAAGTGAAGAAAATATCAAGGGAACAAGCTCTTGGCCTAAGTCTTGAAGATTTGCAGGATCTCCTTGATCTTCCACTTGGCAGGGATGATGATGACACAGATGCCCTAGACTTTGAATTACAATTTAAAGGTCAGATAAGGGAACTGCTGATGAGGCAATAAAGAATTCCACAATAATGAAGAGTTTTGGCATTATCTGTTCCAGGGGGAGATTGTTGGGATCGAACCCTATCAGAGGAACAGATAATTAAAGCCAAAACTGGATCAGAGCAGTGGATCCAGAATAAGCAGATGTTACATACAAGTCTCTCCCCTTGAACGTGATTTCAACACCTGCTGACCTCCTACCTAATGATCGTACAAGCCACTGACCATCAATCTGCTGCTCTAGTAAAGGCTGATGTAAGACTAAAGCTCTGCTGCTCAATCTACTGTCTTGAGTCAAGTACTGCTGATCCGGACAAGCACTGCCGGGTTCACAGCAGTGGAAGGATGCAGCAGTTGTTTAAGTGTCTTTTATGTAATGTAATGTAATAAGCAGTAGTTAGTATAGCAGTGTTTGTATAGATCAGAGGTTAGAGTTTGTTAGGAGGTTAGATGTCACTTTCATGGTGACGTCAGCTTAGATTCTCAGTGGTTTGCTAGTGCCTATAAATAGAACAGTGCTCTGTACTGTTCTATTAGCTCTTTGCAACACTGTCTTCTTTGCATGAACAAACACTGAGCTCTGGCTGAGGGGGAGTTTGTATTCAAGCATTACTTTGTAATCGTTGTTGAAATTAAATTCAATCATTCGGTTCCTTGTTGAAAATGTCTTGATAAAAGCAATACTCTCGTTTGATTGTATGCAAAGTTTGTTTCCGTATTAATTCCGCTGCACAACTCATCCATTTCCATTTTAATTCGAACAGAAAATACAATCAAAACCAAACTCAGATCCAACAATATCATAGGCGGAAACAATGATACAGACTTAGAAACAGCTTGATTCACTTTAATCTGTCTTGTTTATTGATAAAACAGTGATTTACAATCAGTAGACACTTCGGCAGCAGTTCGGTACCGGAATCAGAATCAGAATCAGAATCGTTACAAATGAACTAGTACATCAGGTATTTATAGTAGTGGCTATTTCGCACGAAATAAGCAATAACCATTTCGTGCGAAATGGCTATGTTCATTTCGTACGAAATAGCTTCTGCTATTTCGTGCGAAATGACTTCACACCCACATATCTCGTTTTTCATGCCCTGATCTATCTAAACAAAAACAAGACTCGATACAAGATGAAGTCGACAGACATAGGCACGTACAGAACTTGAAGGATCGAGAATCGATCTAAACGAGTCTATCAGAAGAGTTCTAATCTATATCAAAGGCGGACACAATGATACAAACTTAGAAACAGCTTGATTCACTTTAATTTGTCTTGTTTATTGATAAAACAGTGATTTACAATCAGTAGACACTTCGGCAGCAGTTCGGTACCGGAATCAGAATCGTTACAAATGAACTAGCACATCAGGTATTTATAGGAGTGGCTATTTCGCACGAAATAAGCAATAACCATTTCGTGCGAAATGGCTATGTTCATTTCGTATGAAATAGCTTCTGCTATTTCGTGCGAAATGACTTCACACCAACATATCTCGTTTTTCATGCCCTGATCTATCTAAACAAATACAAGACTCGATACAAGACGAAGTCGACAGACATATGCACCTACAGACTCCCCCTTGGATGTTGACGAAGTCTTCAGTGTCGAGTCTTCACAGTCTTCAGTCTTTATCAGTCTTCGTACTCTTCCAACGTATCTAACAGTGTAAGACTCAATCTCTATATCTTCTTCTTTTATCAACTAACCTCCCCCTTGGATGTTAATCTAATAACCTTCACATTTTCTTGATCAAATCTCTTGATTCCTTAAGTTCATCAGCATCAGCAGTTAGCATGAACCTCAGAAATCGAATCTGGCTTTTGCACCTTCAGACTCCCCTTTGCTAGCAGACTCCCCCTTGAGTTGTGTTGGGATCGTAGTCTGGCTTTCACCGATTCTAGAATCGAAACTTGGTTTACCTGCACATCCTCTACCCAAAACATAAGTTTCACAATAGATAAGATATAACAAATTTAGAATCCCTGCTAACTACTTATAATCAAAACATTTCAATTTTGGTTTCAATTTAATGATCCATATAATCTTTTCAAAATCAAATTTCATTTCAATCAAACTTTCCCAAACAATTTGTTCATTATGTTCAGCACTTGGAATTTTGAATATCAGCTCTTCATCATCAGTTGTCAAAAATCTTTTTGTATTTTTTTTTAAATTATACTAAAACACACTAAAAATATTTTTGGATTTTGTAAAGAAATGCAGTAAAGAAATATTTACAAACAATATTTTTTGTGAGTCTGTGTAAGGGGATCATATCAGTTTAAGAGACAAATCACTTAGCACCGTTAAGCTTTAATCATTTTAAGTTTTAAACGATTCACTTAGATTGTCAGTATACTGATCCACTTAAATTTTCACACAAAGTTCAACTTTTTTGAGATACGAAATTAGTGTTTTAATGAACTTAAACTTATTTGAGTGAACCACCTCAGAATATACTCCCGTATCCAGACTTCTATATTCAGTCTTACAGGTGAATGTACACTAATGATATCTGTAAAACGGGTAATGCGAAACCATGAGAGCTTAGGTTAGAACTTCCGTTCAGACAAAGAGATGATGGCTCGACTTTAGGTGTGTCCCGTTTGGGGATCTTTTCTTCAACAACACATGATTAGCATTTTGCAATGTATTATCATTTTTATGCTGAGGGAGAGCTTAAAGATTTAAGCATTGCAAAGTATTATACAAGAACTAGGCTATTGCTTCTGCAAAATCAAAAGTTCAAGTATAATACCCCAGATATCATCACGCACAAAGACCTAGTATGTCAGAAATAGAAAGCCCTTCAAATAGGATTTCAGGGGTTATCTATATATCCGAGAGATGTTCCCCACGAAATAAGCAAGTATTTGTATTTAGGTTTATATCTTGAAAACAACCTACTAAATGAATAAAAACCTACTGGCATATCCTCAGTGAGATCGTTTATCACTTTTGACTTTCCAATTCTTTAGCGTGCTGTGATAGTCCACTGATGTACTATCATTTTCTCTTTTATACAACAAGACTCATTTTTGATTTTATCATGTTTTTGACTTTTTTAAATTTTCTAATGTTTTTGGAAAAAAACCATTTTAAAATTCAAAACTATTTTAAAAAAATTGAAAGTAAACTGTACAAGTAAAATGACAACTGTAGTGAATTGCTTCAATTCTCCATCCTCTTGGCATAAACAATCAGAACTCCCCCTTACAACAAACTATTTTCCCATTAAGATCTCAAAACACTTAAGTTTGTTTTAATCAAAATGGTTTTTCTGGAAAATAAGTTTTGTTGATTTTATCACTTGTAAAGTTGGGGTTATGATCATCATTTTTTTTCTCAACCACATGAATTAGAGTTACATGAAGTTCAACTTAATGACCTTGATAACTACTTGCAAATGAAAACCTCTTTTCACTACTTGTAGGTTCCCATACCAACCATACCTCTTGAAAAAAAATAACAATTTTTAAGAATAAGAAAATCACTTGAAGGACGAAATTTCACAGATTTGAATTTCTCAAGAAAGATGCTGATTCCTGCTCCACGATTACCAACATGGGAGCTCCGGCAAATCAGGATTTTACGTAGAAAAATCTATCACCCAAGCCTGATCAGCCTTGGGTGATTTTGATTCATCTTTATCCCACCATCTTTTTGATTTATAAAACTCTTTAGTACCTTTCACCTTTTTGTCAACCATCTTCCCAAAAATGTGTTTTACTTTTCCATTAAACACTTTTTCAGCATCAAATTCTTCCTTACCAGAGAAGAATTGATCTGAAATCTCAATCTTTCCAACTTTTAACTTCAAGTTTTCTTTTGACAAAGGAGGAAAGTTTTCATTGTTCATTTCTGGAACAGAATTCTCAACATTTTTCTCAACATATAGCTCCTCTGATTTTATGGAATCAGATTCATCGCTAGAACTTTCGTCTGAACTTTTGACCACCCATTTTTGTTTGTTTAAATCTACTTTTCTTTTTTAAAACCGTTTTATACTTTCACTTTCTTCAACAGTCGAATTTTCAAACTTTTTAAACTTCTCAAATGTTTGTCTCTTTTCATCAACACTTTTTTCTTTTACTTTTGAGTTAAAAGAAACTCCCTGTTTTATGTTGTTGGACTGTTGGCAATTCCAAGCAATGTGTCCAACTTTTTAACATTTGAAACATGTTCTTCTGTCAACTCTTAGTACAGATTTCTTCAAATTCTTCTTTCTTTCAGCAAGAAACTCTTGGTTTGACTGTCTCCAGAATGGTTTCTTCTGCTCTTCTTCACAACTTGTACCTGAAACAAATTTAGTTTTTGATTTATAATTTTTCTCATTTTTATAATTTTCTGGGGGAATGAAACCTAATCCCTTCTTTTTGAAATTACTGTTATGGGTTGGTTTCTTTTGAAACCATAACCAGAACCATAACCCATTTTCTTGTTTACTCTTTGTTGAATTCTTGAAGTGTATTTTTTAGATTTTCCAGAAAAATTTATATCTTTTATTTCAGAATTATTAATTTCTGTCAATTTGAAAACCTTGTTTATCATTTCAATTTTGACACTTCTTATTGGAAATTCCTCATCAGAAAATAATTTGTCAGAATCATTCAAAGTATATGCAACATTAAACATTTCATCATTCATATTATTTTTCGATAACAGGAATTCTTTATTGTAAACCCGTTTGACTGGTGAACTCAGACTCTTGTCTTACAAACTCGAACTTTCAGATTTAGACTCCGACTTTGACTCTTCATCCATGTCCAACACCTGATCGACCACCTTCTTTAATAACTCAGACTCATGATCAGTGTCAGACGCTGTGAATATGACATCAATGTTGTCTGGTAACTCATCAATGGTTTCAGACTTTAACTTTATGTTGACTGCTTTTTTTAATCGTTCCTCATTTGGTTTTCTGAGAGAATAACTATTCCAGATCGGAGGTGGACACTTGTTATACTTGACATTTGGTTTCTTACCAGCATCTGTATCTTCTGTCTTTTTATCTTGAAAAGCTTCAAGACCTGCAACAGTAGGATAAACTCTATCAATCAAGTAATCACAAATAGTATAACTCAGAAGTAAACATTTGATTCTTTCACTTTCAATCTTTTCGAGTTCCAAATCCTGCTTCAACTTAGCACAATCTTCAATATACTCGTTAATGAACTTCTGCTTCGTCATTAATGTTGAACTCATCATTGTCATAGCAGCATCAACTTCTAAGTTTGTTTTGTTCAAACCATCAACTGTTCTGTTTAGCACATCATACGATTCTTTTACGTATTTCACATCAAACAACAATTTTTCTTTCAACTCCTCTAATTCACAAATCTTCTTGTCTTTCTCGTCACAATGTTTGCAAGATTCCAAACATTTTAGACAAGGTTTTGTGATTTCAACAATCTTTTCAACTTCGACAATTTTCTCAATCTCGACAATTTTCTCAACTTCGACGATTTTTTCAACTATTTTCTCTACTTCCTTCTCAATCACGTTTGCTGTCCTCATTGATTCTTCATCGAATTCTAGTTCTGCTTCCCACCTTCAACTTCGATCTTTTCAGTTGAATTATCTTCAACTTCTGCTTTCTTAGCTTCCAATTTTGCCTTTTCTTTAGCAATCATTTTTGTCTCCAATTCTTTCTCAACCACCTTTCTAGCTTCCATTTCTTCCAATTCTTTATTCAGACGAACAACTCGTTTTTCTTTCAAATCTCAATTTTATCTGCAAAAAACAAATTAAAACTGAATGAGTCTAAACTTTTTCTAGCATTATTAATGTATTCTTCCTCATCATCGGTATCTTCATCACTTTCTGATGATCTGAAAATCTTCGTTCTTTTTTGCTTTGATTTGATTTCTTCTTCTTCCAAGATGATTGAAAGATTTGGGCATTTGAAGATGGAGCTTGCAAGACATAACATCATTTACACTCAAGAAGAGTTGGTCGACAAATTGTTTGACTCACTACCGAATGAGCAAGATTGGCAGTACTTTGCCTGGATGCTGAAAAACACAATCAAATCGACTGATTTGACAGTGGATCTGCTTATCGAAAGACTGGAAAGCCATGAATTAGAGATCAAGAAATCCAGCAAAGTCAACAACTCATCTTATCAGCAGAATGTGGAGCTGTATTACAGAGGCAGTATGATCCCAAAGACTGCATCTCCTAAGACAGCCTTTTTAGCAGAAAGTTCAAACACAATGAATCAAGAAACTCCTAGCAGTGGCTATCATGGTGGTTCATCGTCAAATACTTCAAATCAATCTGCACCAAAGAATCTATTCCAATGCAACATTGCTGTGGATCTGAAGAATGGTCAGAATTTTAGTGAAGAATCTGCCAAATAAAAGATGGTGTTTTTAGCGTCTGTGTTAGAATCGTACGAAAGTCTCGTTGCAGGAAAGATAGGTAACACCAACCTAACAAAGGAATACTACGATCAGATCGACCCTGAGGAGATGGAGTTGATCGATATAAGGTGGTGTATGGCGAGTGCAGTAAGAAGAGCGCAACGATTTATGGAGATTACTGGAAGAAAGTCTATTGGTGGACCTTCTACCAAGTTAGGCTTTGACAAGTCAAAAGTTACGTGCTTTAAATGCAAACAAAAGGGTCATTTTAAGCGTGAGTGTCGAAATGCTTACACTGATGATACTGCAAATCCTTGTCGAGAGGACTATTACAAAATGGCAATTTATCATCAAAATAAAGCAGAACCTCCCAGGATGAAGCAGATAGAGGAGGCACCCAAAGAAAAATCCAGGGCACTTGCTGTTTTTCATGATGATGAAGGTTATGATTGGAGTGATGTATTGCCTGAGGAAGACGCAGTTGGTTATGCCTTTACATCAGCAAAGATTGTTCCTTTTAAAGATACCAGATCTGAAGAAGTGAAGTATGTGAACAGGAAGTCAACAGCTCAATTCATGAAAGGCAAAATTTATTGTACATGGATGGAAGCAAAGAAAGCAAAGCGATGGGATCCTGATAAAGAATGTTATCTCGATCCTAATGGAAACATAGATGTTGATCCAGATACTGTTGATGTTGAAGTTCTCACAAAACAACTTGCTGATGAAGAAGAAGCCAGGCAAAGAATGTGGTGGGGAGGAGGAGAAGCTGATAAGAAAGAGAAAGAGACAGAACAAGAGCCGCATCCAAAGAAAGTTGATGACGGGATTATTGATACGTCACAAGAGCTTACCGCAGAAAACTTAAAGAAGATGGCTGATAAAGTTCTTGCTGTAAAAGAACTAGAGGTAGTTTCTGGTTCTGGAACTGAGTCCAAAAACAAGGTCAGTTCAAATGATACACATGAGTCAGGTAAGAAAGATAAATCTGAGAATGACTGCAAAAATTGCATGAAAGAGTGCAAAGTTTGTAGTACAATTGCTTACCTCAGTGGTAAGAAGGTTGAAGAACTGACTGGTAAAGTCAGAAGTGTTGAAGATCAGATCTTAAACCGTGATAAACTGTTAAAAGCTTCGAACGACAAATTAAAAGAATTAAATGAGAAAATTGAAAATCATAAAAATGATGTAGAAAGAATTAGGAAAGAAAATGAACAATTGATTCTTGAAAATCGTCAAATCTCAGAAAATTTTGAAAAACTAAAACGAACGGTAAAAGATTCTGATGAAAGAAATGGTAAAACAGACAAAGAAAATCTTCAGCTGACCGGTGTTCTTAGAGTGAAAGAAGAGTTGATCAATCAGCAACTGGATGAAATTGTTAAGTTGAAGCTTCAATTCCAAGAAGCTAAAATTGAAAATGAACGCATCCAGTTGAAACTGAACAGTTACAACTCCGCAAGCTTTGTTTTACAACACATTGTTCCCAAACCCATCGGGAAAAACAAAGCAGGTGAAGATGTATACTTTGATGGAACTGGGGTTGGGTTTCACCAGGTTCCACCACCAGTGTTAAACAATTTCTCAAAGAAGAAATCCGGGTTGGTTAATGATGAAGAAGAAAATGAAGTTAAACTTCCAGAGTCAATTGATGTCACATTCCATACATCATCTGATGAAGATAGTGTCTAGTCTGAAATTGTTAAAACTATGGTTGAAAATGTTTTAAAGTTTGAAAGTGACACTACTGAGGATGATGAATGCTTTTTGGACAAATATATCCCAAAATCAAAATCCAAAAACAACTTAAGTGAAGAACCACATCTTGTGATATACAAGATGGTAGGATCGGATAAGTTGTATTCGGATCGTGATTTTCCATTGGAGAATGTTAATGTTGCTAAATTGACAAATGTGTTCAAATTGATTGAAATTGATTTGTTTGAAGTAGAAGGTTTAAATCAGACAAAGAGGCAAATGAATTTTGAAAAAGATAAAGCTTACTACAAAAAACCGGTTGTTCCACCACGTTTTTATAGCAACAATCAAAACAGATGGTCGGGTGGATATCAGGGTGGTAAGAATTATCAGAAAAAGAATTTTCCAAACAGAAGGTTTGCTGAGAAAAAAGGTGTTTGTGAAAATTTCAAGTTCGAGTTCACTTTCTGATGAAGAATCTAATTTTTTTTTTTCAAAATCAAACAAAGAGTTCTTTGAGAAAAAGGCCTCACAGCCTCAGTCTGAAGGTACAAGTCGGGTTGTTGACACCCGAACATGCTTTAAATGCAATCAAGTTGGACATATTGCACGAAAGTGTACCAACTTGAAGCCTAAGACTGAAGTTGTTGAGATTCAGAAAAGGAAAGTTGATGTGAAAGGAAAAGCTCCAATGGTTGTTGAGCAAAAGAAGAAAGTTTTGAAAATTGATAACATCAAGATCAAAACTGAACTTGTTAAAAATGTGGTAACTAAAAATGACAAATTTTACAAAAGGTTTGCTACATCTCAACAAACATGGAAGCCAAAAACTGTTGACAAGAAAACAAGTTCTCCAAAACCAAAGGTTTCAGAGTTGGAAAAACAATCGTCTTCTACCACTCTGGTAAAGATGGATGTTCCTTTGGATTACTATGAGAAACTTGAATCACAATAGGCTACTACTTCTGAAAAGAAGAAAGTACCAAAGAAAGACCAATCATCTGGTCAACCTTCTCAAAATGATTTCTTTTTATACAAAAAGGTTGAGATTGGGTCTAAGGAGAACTTAAAGGTGAATGACAAGAATTTTCTGCCACTTTACATTGCAAATACTCACATTAATGTCAAGTTACCCGAGTCAAAAGAAGCTGGGGTAGCATCAAAATCTCACTAAGTGTTTGTGATATGTGCAGGAGCTTCCAAGATCCGTTTCACGTTGGATTATGGATAGTGGAGCTTCTCGGTACATGACGGGGAAGAAAACCCTACTGTATGATGTTCGTGGGTTTAATGGAGGTTATGTGGGATTCGCAGGAAATCAAGGAGGTAGGATAGTTGGAGAAGGAACTTTATCGAATGGCATTGTCACATTTGAAAGAGTTAACTACATTGCCGAGCTTGAAAACAATCTTCTGAGCATATCTTAGATTTGTGATCGCATGTATACAACGCACTTCACAGACAAAGAATGTTTGATTTTGAAACCAGGATTTGTTGTTCCCGAAGAATGGATTATCATGAGAGCACCAAGTGTCAATGATCTGTACGTGTTGGACATGAGTGTAGCAAATAATACCACGGGTCAGGCTCACTGTTTTATGTCAAGAGCAACAGAGAAAGAATCACAATTGTGGCACCGAAAGATGGGTCATATACATTTGCGAAAAATGAATCACCTGGTGCACAATGACTTGGTTATTGGTGTTCATGTGAAAGGTTTTCATCTTGAGGGGGAATGCATTAGCTGCATTAAAGGAAAGCAAAAGAAGAAATCTCACCCCGGGAATAAAGAAAATTCAATCTCGAGACCTTTAGAAAGACTCCATATGGATTTATTTGGTCCAGTGAACGTCAAAACCATTACTGGGGATCTTTATTGTCTTGTAGTCACAGACGATTATTCAAGATTTTCTTGGGTATTATTGTTGAAGTCAAAAGATGAGACGTTTGATCGTTTGATGACACTTTTCAAGAAAATGGAAAACTTGTACCAAACACGCATTAGAAGATTACGTAGTGACAATGGTACTGAGTTCAAGAATATCAAGATGGAAGAGTATTGCGATGAAAGAGGTATATTGCATGAATTTAGTGCTCCTTACACTCCGCAACAGAATGGAGTAGCTGAAAGAAAGAACAGGACACTAATTGAAACTGCCAGGACGATGCTTGCTGATTCCAAATTACCTGTTAACTTTTGGGCAGAAGCAGTATCAGCCGCATGTTATACGCTTAACCGGGTTCTTACTATAAATAAATTCAACAAGACATGTTTTGAGCTAATCAACAGTCGCAAACCGAACCTAAAGTATTTAGAACCGTTTGGGTCTCCCTGTACAGTTCTAGAACCTTTTGGTAAATTTGGTGCAAAGAGTATCGAGGGAATATTTGTGGGTTACTCAAGTCCTTTGAAACGAGTCTATGTTCCAAGCTTGAAGCGGATTATTGAGGCACATAATGTTGAATGTCAAGGCTACACAATGCCACTGCAAAATCCCGGTGATTCATGGCGTTTTCACTATGACACTTTGTGGAATTCGTTTGACGAGTTGGATATTCTAAGAGAGTATGAGTCATCGCAGGAAAGGTTCCCAGCTGAGTCTTCAAGACGTCAAAGGCATACTTCAAATGACGATGAAGCAGGACCAAGCAATGCTGGAGAACATGATGATATTCAACAAAATGAAGTTGCTCATGATAATCAGACGACAGTCAATGATAATCAAGAATCTGAGAATAGACCAGTATTTGATCATGGTGATTCAGATTCTGATTCTGAGGGGGAGCAAATTCAGATTTCAAGTCAATCTATTTCAGTCAGTGAACAAAGTGCAGATCAAAATATCACAAATTTGGAAGGCGAGGTAGATGTTCCAGGCGAGGTGATGCCAAGAACACTTTCATACCATCCAGAGGAGCTGATTATTGGAGAATTACAATCAGGCGTCCGCACTAGACGACAAATTGATCAGGGGCTTACTTGTTTTTATTCTACAGTTGCTCCGTTACAAACTGAGTTTTCACTTAGTTGTTTTATCTCGCAGATTGAACCGAGGACTTATAAGGAGGCGCTTACTGAAGATTCTTGGGTCAATGAGATGCAGGAGGAACTGAGCAAGTTTGAGAAGTTAGGAGTGTGGAAGTTAGTATATTTGCCTGATGGTCGCAGGAAAATTAACACAAAATGGGTGTTTAAATGCAAGAGAGATGATCGAGGGGTTATTATTCGAAACAAAGCTTGACTCGTAGTCCAGGGTTTTAGTCAGCAGGAGGGTATAGATTTCACCGAAGTATATGCTCCCGTGGCTCGACTAGAAGCAATTAGAATCTTTTTGGCATTTGCATCGTGGAAGGGATTTAAAGTTTTCAGTTAGATGTGAAATCGGTGTTTCTCTACGGGAAGGTAAAAGAGGAGGTATATGTCGAACAGCCACCGGGCTTCACCGATCCAATCCACAAAGACAAGGTTTATTTACTGGATAAGGCGCTGTATGGTTTACACCAGGCCCCGAGAGCTTGGTACGAGACATTGTCGCAACACCTGCTTGCCAACAGCTTCATCCGTGGAAAAGTGGATGTCACTCTATTCACCAAAGAGGTCGACGGACATCTTCTGATAGTTCAGATATACGTGGACGACATCATATTTGGGTCAACGAATGAAAGTTTGTGCAAAGACTTTGAAAAAGTTATGAAGCAAAAGTTTGAAATGTCATCGATGAGGGAGATGAAATTCTTTTTGGGACTTCAAGTTGACAACTACCTGAGGGAATTTTCATACACCAGACGAAGTATGTTCATGATATCTTAGAGAAATTTGGGATGTCAGGATCTACTCCAGCTTCAACCCCTTTAGCAACGAATCATGGGATAAACCCAGATCTCACCGGAGACAGGGTAGATTAAACAATGTATCGTTCCATGATCGGATAGCTGATGTACTTAACTGCTTCAAGACCCAATATCATGTATCCGACGTGCCTCGCAGTGCGGTTTCAGTCAAGCCCCAGAGCTTTGCACATGGTGATTTTGAAACGTATATTACGCTACCTGAAAGGAACTCCATCATTGGGGTTGTGGTATCCAAAAACAGGCGATTTCACGCTCGAAGGGTATTCTGACTCCGACTTCGGAAGCTGCAAAGTTAATGCTAAATCAACAACAGCGGGATGTCAGTTTTTCAGACCACGTTTGGTCACCTGGCAGTGTAAGAAGCAGACCTCTGTGGCTCTATCCACATGTGAAGCTGAGTATGTATCTGCTAGCAGTTGCTGCTCTCAGATCTTGTGGATCCAGCAACAGATGCGTAACTACGGTTTGCAATTTCTTAACACCCCTATCTTTGTTGATAATGAGGCTGCAATAAACATTACAAAAAATCATGTTCATCACGCTAAAACTAAACACATTGAAATTTGTCATCACTTCATCCGAGATTGTTTCAAGAAGAAGTTGATACGAATTGAGAATATCCACACTGACGAACAGAAAGCTGATTTACATACAAAAGCATTTGACAAAACTCGTTTTAAATATCTTTTAAAACTAAACGGTATGAAGCTTTTATCGGTGTCGGATGGGATTATTGGCATTGATGAGGATAACATTATAGATGATGATGTTGAGAAACAATCTGCAATGGTTTGTCGATTTTTTTACTTGTTTTGGTATTTAGGGGGAGAGTATAGGGTAATATTTTCAGAAAATACAAAAACAGTAAAAAATTTTAAAAAATACAAAAACATGAGATATTTCAAAATCCAAAAACAATAGAAAACCAGAAAAGAGCTTGTGTAAAAAGGGAAAATGATAGTACATTGGCTTGACAGTTACAGTATGCTAAAGATATGTAAACTTTAAAAAGTCTTAAACAGTCTCGCTGATGATGTGCCGATAGGTTTTTACACATTTAGTAGGTTTGTTTGGGATATAAATCTAAATCTTTACTTACTTATTTCGTGGGGAACACTACTTGGATATATAGGTAACCCCTAAAATCTTGTTTGAAAGATCCCACTTTCTGAGATACTAGGTCTTTATACTCAGTGATATCTGGGGTATTATCCCGGGACTTCTGATTTTGCGGAAGCAATGGCCTAGTCCCCAGAGAATACTTTACTGCTGCTTGAAATAAAAGCCTGCCCTCAGCATAAAAAATGATGAAACATTGAAAAATGCTAATCATGTGCTGTTGTAAAAAAGATCCTCTAAAGGGGACCCACCTAAAGTCGAACAGTCATCTCTCTGCTGAACGGAAGTTCTGACCTGAGCTCTCACGGTCTCGCAATTAACCCCTTTACAGATATCATCTGTGGTATACTCACCTGTAAGACTGAATATTGGGATTTGGATACGGGAGTATATTCAAGAGGTGGGACACATGAATGAGTTTAAGTCTCTTAATTCACCTAATCTGTATCCTGGACAGATTGAAATGTGTGTGAGAATTTAAGTGGATCAGTATATCGACAATCTAAGTGAATTGTTTAATTCTGAATATGTAATCAAAGCTTAACGGTACTTGTAATTTGTCGAATAGCTGATATGATTCCCTAACACGCTCACCAAAAATAAGTTTGTAAATAGTTTACTTTTACTGCATTTTATTTCTGTATTTCATTTTCTAGTCTAGAAGCTTTAATTCAAAATCCAAAAAGATTTTTCATTTCTGCTTTATTTTCCGACAAACCAAAGTGGGGAGTTGATCTTCAGATTCAGAAGGTTGGAGCAGATGCAGAAAGATTCTAAGCTGGATGATGAGTTTGGAGCTTAACATGTTAATTGAGAAAATGGAAAGTCAAAACAAGTTCATTAACTTGAAACTTGTAATTTTTCAGAAAAATGTTGAACAAAAATCAGTTTGTTTTTGTCACAGATCAACCAAGGTCATTAAGTTGGACTTGGTAGATAAATTGAGTAATCAGGGTCATTAACTTGGACCTGAATACTTAAGTGGATTTCTAAACTGATGAACATTTAATAAATTTGTTTAAGATTGAATAGATTATAATGTTATATGTTTGAGAAACAGGAAATTGTGGAATCAAGTTCCCCATGGCAAACAGAATGTTAAAGTTTGAACCAGAATTCGAGCCCTAGCTTATTGTGAGGGGGAGTCTTCGAAAGGGGGAGTCAAAATTCTGGATCAACATTCAAAGGGGAGTTTGAAGATAAAAGAATTAAAGGATGCTTTACAATGTCAAGACAATTTAGGGCAGAGAATGATAGATCAAGACTGAAGACTGAAGACTGGATGCTAAAGACTTCGTAAACATCCAAGGGGGAGTCTGTTGGTGCACTGATGTCTGTTAACTTCGTCTTTATCGAGTCTTGTATTGTATTAGATAGTTCAGGGCACGAAAATCGAGAAAACAATATTTTAGGGTAATTCCGCTTGAAATGTGCTTAATGATATTTCTAACGGAATTAGAGGTTTCATGCGAGATTAACTAATTCCGCACGGAATTAGGTAATTCTGTTTGAATGATGATTCCGTTTGAGACTGTTTCAAGCGGAATTAAACGCCTATATATACCTGATCTAGCTGTGTCATTTAAAACGGAATTATAACATTGTTTCTGAGTCGAGGTGCTGTCCGTTTGTCATTTGAATCTGTAAAAGCTCAGAATCAGTTAATAAGAAGATAATTAGAGGAAAACAAGCTGTATTACGTCAAATTCATTGATTCCGCCTTTGTTTTTGATGTTGAACTCTTCATATTGACTCGTTAGGGTCACACAACGATCCAACAAGATGTTTCTTGGAACTTGGCGAGAGGAAATTCAATACCGATCTCTTACCCATTCAGTTGGGTAGTTTCGACATAGTGGTTGGCGCGGATTGGCTATCCGATAACCGAGCCAAAGTCGTCTGTCATGAGAAGACCATTCGCCTACCACTATCGAGCGAAGAGACACTTATTATTCAAAGAGAGAAGCGCGACACACCATTGTGGATCATCAATTGCATGAAGGCATAGAAGTACTTACGAAAGGGTGATATTGCTTTCCTGACGCATGTCGTCGACAAGAAGGCCGTTGGGCCGAAGCTGACAGATATTCCATTGGTAAAAGAGTTTCCTAAAGTTTTTTTCCTGAAGACTTGCCGGGACTATAACCATGTCGACAAGTCGAGTTTCATATCGACTTGGTACCGGGAACCGCACCCGTAGCCAAATCTCCATATCGATTAGCACCTTCTGAAATGAAAGAGTTATCCACACAACTTCAGGAGTTGTTGGATAAAGTATTCACTAGGCCAAGCTACTCACCTTGGGGAGCTCCAGTCCTATTTGTGAAGAAGAAGGACGGA
Organism: Helianthus tuberosus; assembly: GCA_030545235.1. Taxonomy (NCBI): domain Eukaryota; kingdom Viridiplantae; phylum Streptophyta; class Magnoliopsida; order Asterales; family Asteraceae; genus Helianthus; species Helianthus tuberosus. Next base: position 71,811,888 of record CM060433.1, read on the forward strand.
ACGTTCAGAATGTGCATAGAGTACATAGAGTTGAATAAACTCACCACCAAGGATCGGTATCCACTACCGATGATTGATGACTTATTTGATCAATTGCAAATTTCAAGCTTCTACTCCAGGATAGACTTACGATCGGGGTATCACAAGTTACGAATACAAGAGGAAAGCATACCAAGGACGGATTTTCAAACTCGTTATGCTCATTATGAGTTTCTCATTATACCTTTGAGTTTAACGAACACGCCTGCGGTCTTCATGGACTTAATGAACCGCGTGTGCAATCCATACTTCGACAAATTCGTCATAGTGTTCATTGACGACATTTTGATATACTCACGATTGGCAGACGCGCACGAACAACATTTGAGAACCATTTTAGAACTACTCAAGAAGGAGACACTAATGCGAGTTTTGGATTCGTGAAATACAATTTCTCGGGCAGATAGTGAACGAGAAAGGCATTCAAGTAGACACCTCGAAGATCGAAGCAATTAAGAACTGTGAAGCGCCCAAGACTCCAACTGAAGTCCGACAATTCTTGGGATTAGCAGCGTACTATAGGAGGTTTATTGAGATTTTTTTTTAAATTGCTCAACCGCTAACCTACCTCACACAGAAAGACAAGAAATTCGATTTGGGGTGAAAGACAAGAAGAATCATTTCAACTTCTCAAGGATAAGTTGTGCAATGCACCAATCTTACCACTACCCAATGGTACCGATGACTTTGTAGTTTACTGCGATGCTTCGCATCAAGGATTGGGTTGCGTACTTATGCAACGGGAGAAAGTTATCGCGTACGCATCACGTCAACTGAAAGTTCATGAAAAGAATGATACCACTCACGACCTCGAGTTAGGCGCAGTGGTATTCACTTTGAAAATACGGCGACATTACTTATATGGTACTCAGTGTACTATTTTCACGGATCATAAAAGTCTTCAGCACATATTCAATCAAAAGAAACTAAATATGCGTCAACGATGCTGGATTGAATTGCTGAACGACTATGATTGTGAAATTAAGTACCATCCGGGCAAGGCGAACGTTGTAGTAGACGCCTTGAGCCGTAAGGAACGAGTTAGAACTTTGAGAGTTCGAGCATTAGAGACAATGATTCACACGGATCTTACCACACGAATTCATGATGCACAACAAGAAGCGCTCAAGGAAGAACATATTCGAGCAGTAACACTTTGAGTCACATAAAACAATTAGCGCCGAAAGAAGATGGAACTTTATAATTTATGGGTAGAATTTGGGTTCCACTCTTTGGCGGCCTTTGAGATGCTTGACTTGCGCGAAGGGCAAGGCCGAATATCAGAAACACTCGGGCTTGCTACAACAACCCGAGATTTCCGGTTGGAAATGGGAACAAATATCGATGGAGTTCATTACGAAATTACCCAGGACCTCAAGAGGCCACGACATGATATGGGTAATCGTCGATAGATTGACAAAATCCACACACTTCTTGCCGATTCGGGAGAAGGATAGCACAGAGAAACTAGCGGAACTCTATCTCAAAGAAATAGTGGCTCGTCTTGGAGTGCCTATTTCAATCATTTCAGACCGAGACAATCCCTTTATTTCAAGAATTTGGAAGTCATTCCAACAGACCTTTGGATCTCATTTAAATCTAAGCACGACCTTTCATCCACAAACTGACGGCCAGAGCGAACGGACAATCCAAACACCCAAAGATATGCTTCGTGCGTGTGTTTTAGATTTGGGCGGCAACTGGGATACTCATTTACCTTTGGTTGAGTTTTCCTACAACAACAGCTACCATACAAGTATACAAGCTACACCGTTTGAAGCTCTCTATGGTCGAAAGTACCACTCTCCGCCATGTTGGGCGGAAGCGGGCAATAAACAATTATGTGCTTCCGGAATTAGTTCAAATGACTACAGATAAAATTTTCAGATTAGAGACCGTATCAAGACGGCTCGCGATTGACAAAAGAGCTACGCAGACAAGAGACGGAAGCCATAATCTTTCGAGGTCGGAGACAAAGTCTTATTGAAAGTCTCGACTTGGAAGGGCGTAGCAAGGTTCGGTAAGCGTGAAAAGCTTAACCCACGATATGTAGGACCATTTGAAATCTTAGAGAAGATTGGCACCGTTTCCTACAAACTGAAGTTACCAGAAGAACTTAGTAGTGTGCACGACATGTTTCATGTGTCGAATCTCAAGAAGAGTCCAACGCAAGAAACAGTTTTCATCCCGGAGGATGAGGTTCACATTGATAACAAACTCCAATTCACCAAAGCACCTGTTGAGGTCATGGACCGGAAGGTCCAGAAAACATGAAGGAGTCGTAACATATTAGCAAAAATTCGTTGGAACTCTCGACATGGACCCGGATATACTTGGGAACGTGAAAATCAAATCAAATCAAAACCAAAATACCCCCACCTGTTCGAGAATACTCTTGCAAAGGATGACTCAGCTTGAACTTCGGGACGAAATTCTCAATAATAGGGAGAGAATGTGACAACTGCCACTTTTCGGTAACTTTCTTACACTTAAAGTACTCATTTTAGCTACATTTTTATGCATTTTAAACACTCGAACTGCGTATTTCGAAACATACACTTAGAATACTCATGGAATACTTACTTAGGATGCACATGATTCATTTTTATTGAATACATTTGAAACAGTTTAAACAATGCATCGAAACTACTAGAAAAGCACCTAGTAAACTAGTATTCTGACGAAAACGTAGGATCCGCAGAAACCATCTAAACGACATCTTTAGGACTCAGACGAAAGTCCAACATCTAATATATATTAAACCCTAACTAGGAATGCAAGGGTTTGATTTAAAACCTTTCCGAAGTCCGACAACACTAAAAATTGCCCGAAAAGCACTAAAAGCGACGATTTCAACACTTTTCCGCAGAAATTCTGCAGAAATCAGCTTTTTAATATTTTTACAACATGTAAAAATGATGTTTAACATAGAATTCGAATGAGGATACCTTCGGGTATCATCCGAACAAATAACTACATCAATTCACACAAGTTACACAGCGTTCAAATAACGTCTAACGGAAACAATTCAAAACGAATATCCAAAAAATATCGGATCTTTTTTTTAATGACCATCTAGTGTTAATTGGATCATTATGGTCTAGTAATGGCCATTTAACACTCTCTAATCACTTAAACACTTGAACATACAAGTATACCTAACATAACATATCAAAAATTAACATTTTTACCTAAGGAAACAAGTTGCAACTTACCCATGTGAGACCCACTTTTTTTTTACCATTGTTCCCATAAATATCTTGATATTTTACCATGGTTGCAAGTTGTTTAATCAAGTGGACAAGTTGTTGAAGTTAGTGAAAGACTTATAACATTTGATCCATAATCACTAAAGCACTTCATCTTACTTTACACCTTATTTTTCACATAGTTAAGAAACTCTCTCAACCTTCATATCCTAGCCAAGAACACCCACCAAAATCATTCTTCTTTTTAACACTTTTTGATGATCAAAATGGAGCTTGAAGTTACTTAAAGTGATCTAAAGCAACAACAAGAAGAAGCAAGCCTTTCCATCCATTCAAAAGCTTTCAAAACCCCAAGATCAACAACTTTTCTTTTCTTTAAATCATCACTAAGATCATCCCTAGCCATTAGTGCTAGAAGTAAGCTTCTAAAATCCCTTTTTCATACTTATTTATGTATTATTTGGTTAAAGAACATGTAATAAACAAAATAATCATACAAAATAATATGAAAATACAAAGAAGCAAAATAATAATCATGATATAAAAGTGTGTTTATGTTGTGATTTAAAGATGATTACTTGCATATTTGATCTAGTTTTGATGATTAGCATACAAATAACTTGTTAGATGATGTTTAAAAACATAATCTAACAAGTGTACATGAAAATGTTTAAGGGTTTTGTTAAACATAAATGTTTAGATGGATGATCATAATCTTTGATTTTGTTAAAGTATATAAGGTTTTTCACTAAAAATAATACTTTTACAAAGTTATAAAAAGAAACATACAAGATGGGTTTTTATAAAAAGTTTGTTAAAACTAGAAGGAAAGCATGGATTTTGAACTAGTTATGTTATGATCATACCAAAACCCTACATGTTATTGATTTCAACTTGTTAAAATTTTGATATAAATCTCATATGTTTTTATTAAGAAAATTATGAGAAGATTATTGGTGATTTTATAAGAAAAAGATATGTCTTATATAAACATTGCAAAGTATATATTTCAAAGGAAATATGGCCATTTTTCTTAAAAATCATAAGTTATAAAAACAATTATTTTTAACGAAATCTTTATTAGATTAAAAAGATTTTAAAGAATAGTTTTTATAAAAGCAAAGTTTGATATAAATATATATTTTTGAGAAAATATATATTTAGTTAACTTAACAAGTTATGTGCTATGTGTTATTTGTTTGTATTAGTTATATGTATGATAACTAGGAACTTGAATACAATGGTACAAATAAACACAATGTACATTTCGACTAAAGTCTTACAAGAATACATGTAAATACGCCTTAAAAACAACTTACGGATATTCCGAGCCTTCGGACACAACTTATGGTCAAAACGGATGACGGACGAATCTATAAACATATCGCCATTCTGAGGAGTTACTACGATGCTTAGGTGATCTTTTGACGCGGATACATATATATTACCGTTAACAAATGTCACACCCCGACCACGTAAAACAACAGAACGTGACGGGAATGTCAGGGAGTGTTGTAACAGAATCATTGTTTCACAACCATGGATTTAAACAGTTTCGTTTTATTGAAATAAATGAGTTACAATGTCTTAACAACAAAGAAACATAACATAATTAACTAGTCTTGCATCTTTTAATATCACTAAGGCCTCGTCCATTCCTATGTGAGCATACACCAATATCATCATCATATATCACCAACTATTGTACCTGAAACACATGTGAAAATACATCAGCATAAAAATGTCGGCGAGTACATAGGTTTTGTATGAGTGTCAGATTCATGGCTCGTTTTACATGTTGCAATGCTTATTTGAAAACAAACCTTATTTTGAAAAGTATAACATTGCGACAAAAATTAACCAACTCAAATCAAGTTGATTATAATTTATAAAATCTCGTAGCCATGATTCTTAACTCCAAAACATTTGTTTTAGTAAACCAAGATTTGTAAATCGTTTTTGAAATAAAAACTCGAATAGTATATATATATATATCATTAGAAAAACCTTGTAATATGACTTTGTTTCGATAACCTTGCCCAAGTGATCTAGATAACGTAACGATATGTAATGTATTAAAAGCACTTATATATAGGAAGTACCAGCGGCGTATCCACCATGCTTTTGACACATTACACCCGCCCCGTTACCTAATCACTTCCCTAATCCCCATGGATCAAACAAATTTCAAACGGTTCACGTCAATCAAACGGTTACAAACGGTTCACATAGTCAAACGGTTACAAACAGTTCAAATAGTCAAACGGTTGCAAAAGGTTCACATAATCAAACGGTTATAAACGGTTCACATAGTCAAACGGTTACAAACGGTTCAAATAGTCAAACGGTTACAAAAGGTTCACATAATCAAACGGTTACAAATGGTTCACATAGTCAAGTGGTCACAAACAGTTCACATAATCAAATGGTTACAAATGGTTCACAATGTAAAACAATGTGTCCATATGCTGGATGAGCATATGCAACAAAATGTAATGTACAAAAATCAATGTGCTAACATGTTAAGTAAACATGCATAGCAAAACATAATGAAATCGTGTACTAATAGTGTACTAATGAACATAGCAAGTATATGATATGAAAACATGGAAATCATGAAAATAACAAGTAGGCACATGTGTTTCACCCCAAAATGTTTGGAAAACAGTAAAAGAGGGGACTATGTACTCACTTGAGGGTGCTTAGAAGTCTTGAACAACAACCAAGCAAAGCTAGAGGGATCACGGAAATCAAACGGTACCTAATATAGGTAACTATGTAAATAACCCGACCTAAATCGGGAGATCGGATAGGATGAGGTTCCGTAAACCAAATGAGTGTTGGAACTCGTATGATATGGTTTAACAAAGCCTACATACTAAAATGAAACTTATTCTAAGTGCTTTTGACCCGTTACGACCCGTTTAGGTAGCTTATGCTACTTAACGCGTCGTTCGCGTAAAACGCGTTCGAAACGCCTAACTAGTCCTATGACAAGTAATATATGCCTTAACATGTCTAATATTGTTGCTAAATCAGTTTAGATGTCAAAAATTAAGTTATATATGCTTAAAACGAATTTATGTGTGAAAAGGGCATTTTGGTCATTTACCTAAGGCATATATACTACCTATCACACAACTACTCAAACGATGTGACCATAAGGTATAACCTCGGAAGGTTATTCCCTATACAACTATGGTCACCTAAAGTATTTGGTCGGATCCTAATGATCGACCAAATGGGTCGGGTTCGAAAGTATAAGCGATTGATTAAATCGCTTACCTTTACGACCCTAGACAAGCCAACTCTAAAAGTGACGAGCTAAACATGCCAAAACATGTTTAGTTATGTTAGAAAACAAGTTTTGGTATCAAAACAAACGGTTTTGATACCCAATAGTAGTTTGGTTACAAAATACGCACAAATACGCATTTTGGCCGAAACTACGACTCGTCACTGAGCCTAGATAACGTGGTAATCAGTAGGTATAGTCACTAGGGACTATAACCATCGTGATTACGCTCACGTTATGAAGTTCAAACGAACTTTGCATTGACCATAAACTGGTCAATGCCGAAAGTCAAACGCAGTTTGACTTTCAAGCTAAAAACGCATAAAAAGAACGAAGGAACACTTACAAAGGTGTCACACCCCGACCACGTAAAACAACAAAACGTGGCAGAAACGTCGGGGAGTGTTGTAACAGAATTATTGTTTCATAACACATGGAAATTGAAATATTGTTTTATTAATTAAAAGAGTTACAATGTCTTGACAATCAAAGAAACATAACATAAATAACTAGTCTTGCATCTTTTATTGTCGCTAAGGCCTAAGTCCGCCTAAGTGTATCTTGATAAATCCTATGCATCATATCCTGAAACACATGTGAAAATAGGTACGTCAGCATAAAAATGCTTGTGAGATACATAGGTTTTGTGAAAATAGAATTCACGACTTATGTTTAAGAAAATGTTTAGTCATGAACCTTGTAATTTGCTTTGTCTTGTAAATCATTTGAAAAGTGATAAATAAACCAAATGATATATATGTATAAAAGAATAATACATGGTTAAGTAAATAACCAAGTAAAATGAGTTTGTATCAGATAAGTTGTTTGTAAAACAATGTATTGTGAAAAGTATGTTATTTGTATAAAATGTTATATGTCTAAATTGAAATGATTCAAATAACGCTACGATATGTAATACCATACAAGCACTTATATATAGGAAGTACCAGCGGCGTATCCACCATGTTTGTATCATATTACACACGCCTCGTTACTTAACTCACTTTACCCAAACAAACCACCAATGTAAATTGTCCATGTCTAAACCATTGTCAAATGTCTTTGTGTAAACCATTTCAAAATGTTTATGTCAAAATGTAGTCTATGAAATATGTATATCAATATCAAAATGTCTATGTCAAATGTCAATTATGAAATGTGTAAACAAAATGTCATGTATGGCAAGTGAAATATATATATATTTATATATATCTACTGAGCCAAAGATAAAAATGCACAAAACAATGTATTGAAGTAAAACGTGGTTTAAATCAACGTTATGTATTGTGGAAATGCATGCTATACTGAATATAAACATCTGTGCGGTAATGTGAAAATGCATACATCCAAGCCTTGCGACTGTAGAATAAACCCTAGCACAAAGTCTAAGGTCCACCTAGAAATGTATTCGGATTCGGTCATTCCTTCCATCTAAACAAACCTAGGATTTCAGGAATAGGAGTTGTCAAGTCCTTGTCACACCCCCAAAATCCACCATGCGGAGTTCCACCGCTTGGAGGCGTGACGTGACCAGGATCGAGCCACCAATCATACTGAACAACGTACTTAAGTAAATAAAGACAACCACAATACGATTGGTGACCAAAAGCTAGCTAACCAAGTTTTTAATTTAGACAGCGGAAGCATAAACGTAAGGTTCAAAACATAAGTTCGCAGTTCATAAGTTTAAAGTCCAACACATAGGTTTAATAAGTTCATAATGTTTTAAACATTAAACACTGGACATAACCGTCCGCACACCACAACGACTGCTTCCTCGTGCAAGCTCCAAATGTTTAGCGACCTATAAGGCATGTAACAACGAGTCAACAACAAAGTTGAGTGAGTTCACGTTTGGTTGTTTAGTTATAGCATTCGTTTCGTAAATCATATGTTCGTTTTGTAAACCATGTATCGTATAAGTTTGCATCGCGGTCTTTCTGACATGTTTGCGAAGATTAGTGGGGGTTTCCCATGTGTTACTAGACCACGCGTATCGACTGCTACGAAAATATAAGAGGTGCCCTAAGTCAATGTCTATCAGCATTGACTCTTTGCCCATAGTCCATTAGTACACGCCCGTCCGACTGGCACGGTGTGAGGTTTGTTAAACCTAATAGCGCTATTAACTAATGACCCGCTCGCCATAGGCCTCGGCGATTAAGTCGATAATTGAGGGACTTAAAGTGATAGAGTTGATGGTCTTATGATCGTGTACGTAGGTTTTACGTACCTGCCCTTCAATCCGAGGACAGTAGTAAGTATGAGTGTACGTAGGTTTTACGTACGTGCCCTTCAATCCGAGGACAGTAAAAAGTAGTTTAATAGTAATGATAGTACAAGTAGTTATTCAATCCCATTCCCAACCCCTGGGAACCCCATGCCTTAGAAAGAGTGTGAACTCACCTCGGTTTGCTCGGTTAGGTTCTCAAATATAGTTAACAGTCAAGGTCGGTCAATCACGTCCTAATAAGGTACGGATAACAATCAGTTTCTCATGCATAACATGTATCCTACGTATGGTTTATTTGCACATTACTTCGTCCACATAACAGGTATACACTTTAACGATTTATGCCCATATGAACTTCCCATCCATTCCCCACTCATAAACAAACATACGATATTGCATGTAACACATATAATATGTTAGATAATTCACCGATAGCATACTCGACATTTAAACACGCAAGTCACAACTTATGTCAATTCAGCATTAATATTCAAAACCGGCTGTTTTCGGACATTTAAATAAAATAGTTAAATTATTCCAAAAATTCCCAAATTTTTACAGAATGTCTTAAACGTTCCATATTTTATTGTGTAAAAATATCGGGGTCCGGTTCGTTACCAATATTTTATAGAATATCGTTTACCGAACTGTGATCAGATTTGTCACATTCTGTTCACAGTTTACGGAAAAAATCGTCTAAAATTCCTCGGAAGTCCGTTTATCGAATTTCCAGTTCGAGGGTCACAAATACATCCGTGACCATCTTTGATAAAAGTTTCAGGGGCTGGTTCGGTTCAGGTTTTAAGTTGTGATCGAAAACGCACAGCCCAATTTACTGCAGTTAAAATCAGCCTTAGCTGCTGTCACGAAAACAGATTTTTAAAATAGTAACCGACATCAGAAAAGTACGATTCCAGCGCCATTTTCTTCTTTTTTCGAAAAGACACAATTTAGGCTTTTGAAATTCCGTTTTTTGAGTTTTTAAAGTCCGTTTACAGCCTGTTGAAGGCGGATGTAAAAATGCATCAGCATGTTATTTTTAAGTTTAAACATTACTAAATTGCATCAACGAGTGTCCGAACAATGGATTTAGCAAGAAAACAACTTTTAAACATCAAGTATGATTTACCCAACCGTCAAACCAACAAGATTCCGCTTCAAAAATCAGCCACAAGTAAACTTTTATGTAGCTTTTATGTTCATAACTTATGTTACACATTTTCTAGCATTCTCGTTATTTAGTGATTTAAACAACAACACGCATACTACAAATCATAAATTTCGAACAAGATGAAACAAGTTAAGATGAGACTTACTACTAGCTTATAGCTAGGGATGAATCTAATGCAAAGTGATGAGAAAATGATGGTGAAAAAAGACTAGAACAATGCTCCTTTGAGAGTCCTTCAAGATGCACCTTCCATAGATCTTCTTGTAAACTTTGAATGAACTTGTAAGTGATGAAGATGAAGATGACAAGAGAGAGAGAGAGGTGGGTTCGGTTTGGGGAAACCGAATAGAGAGAGGGAGAGTAGTGATGTGAGAGTGGTGAAATCTTGTGAATGATGATAGTAATCTATGCCATACCTCTTATAAGATTTCCCACATAATATGGTTATTTACACAAGTAAATATCCAATAAACAAATGCCATAAAATCAACTCAAATATATGAAGTATGGATGAATGATATGGTGGGTCCACAAGGTATCTAAAATCGTTGGGGGGGGGGGGGGGGGGGTCTTAATGTAACATTTTGTGGTTAGATGGTAAAAGATAGTTACATCACAAGTATGAACTTCATATGCTAGTTAGTTATTATTTTAGCGGGTGTTATGGCATACGGGGATTATGACTAGCCAGGAATTAAATAAATAATGTGTTTGGCAAAATTTAGTGTCCCGGGTAATGTCTGGTTGTTCGGTCGGACACTGTTCCGTTAAATTGTTTAATTGTTCCGTAAGGCGTCTTCCTTTTGTTCTAGCCGTTGTCTCGATCCTCGTAAGGATTCAGCCCTGATGTTCTCTGCTTTCAATGCTTCGACCTGGGCATCTCGAATTTGAGCGGGAAGGTTGGATTAGATGGTAAGCTGTAAAGCATGTACACGCCTAGGTATGGTATCCTTTCGACTGAGGGCGTCGGCCACAACATTGGCTTTGCCCGGATGATACTTGATCGCACATTCGTAATCGTTCAAGAGCTCAACCCATCGGCGTTGACGCTTGTTCAACTCCTTTTGCTTGAAGATATGCTCGAGACTCCTGTGATCGGTGTAAATGGTACACTTGGTGCCGTACAGGTAATGTCTCCATATCTTAAGCGCGAATACAACTGCTCCCAGCTCCAGATCATGAGTAGTGTAGTTTCTTTCGTGAACTTTAAGTTGGCGCGATGCGTAGGCAATGACCTTGTCACGTTGCATCAATACGCAACCAAGCCCTTGGATGGAAGCGTCGCAATAAACCACGAAATCATCGGTGCCTTCGGGCAATGAGAGGATAGACGCGCTACAAAGTCTATCTTTTAGATGTTGAAATGCGTACTCTTGTGCATCTCCCTAACGATAGTTGACACCCTTCTGAGTCAGTGAAGTGAGAGGTTGCGCAATCTTGGAGAAGTCTTTGATAAACCTTCTGTAGTATCCTGCCAAACCCAAGAATTGGCGGATTTCTTTTGGTGTGCGGGGTGCAGGCCAGTTCTTAATTGAGTCAACCTTGGATGGATCAACATGAATCCCATCCTTGTTTACCACATGGCCTAGAAAGTTGACTTCGCGAAGCCAAAAGTCACATTTTGAAAACTTGGCATACAATTGCTCTTTTCGAAGAAGTTCAAGCATAAGTCGCAGATGCTGCTTGTGTTCCTCCTGACTCTTAGAATAGATCAGGATATCGTCAATGAACACAATAACGAACTTATCCAGGTAAGGTTTGCATACTCGGTTCATGAGATCCATGAAGACTGTCGGTGCATTCGTCAGCCCGAATGGCATAACCAGGAACTCATAATGGCCGTAACGAGTTCTGAATGCTGTTTTGGAGACGTCCTCATCTCGGACCCTCAGCTGATGGTATCCCGATCTCAAGTCAATCTTGGAGTAATAGCTCGACCCTTGCAACTGGTCGAACAAGTCGTCAATACGTGGAAGAGGATAACGATTCTTTACCGTCACCTTGTTAAGTTCGCGATAGTCAATACACATTCTGAAAGTACCATCTTTCTTCTTCACAAATAATACTGGAGCTCCCCAGGGCGAAGAGCTAGGACGTATAAAACCCTTTTTCCAAGAGTTCTTGTAGTTGCGTAGACAGTTCTTCAAGTTCTGATGGAGCTAGACGATAAGGCGCTCGAGCTATGGGCGCTGCTCCAGGAGCTAGCTCGATTTGGAACTCAACTTGACGATGGGGCGGAAGACCAGGTAATTCCTCAGGAAATACCTCAGGAAAATCGCGCACAATAGGAATGTCTTCAATTCTCTTCTCTTCCGTGGATATGTCAGTAACGAGTGCTAGAATGGCAGTGTGGCCCTTTCGTAGACATTTCTGGGCCTTAAGGAAAGAGATAATACCTTCGACAGCACCACTCTTGTCGCCACGAATTACGAGAGGGTCTTCACCAGAACGAGGAATTCGGATAATTTTCTCCTTGCAAACAATCTCCGCTTGATGATGAGATAGCCAATCCATACCAATAACGACGTCAAAACTTCCCAGTGTGATAGGAATAAGATCGATAGGGAAAATCTGACCAGCTAAGACCAGGTTACAACCTTTAACTACGTGTGTGGCTTCAAGACTTTTACCATTTGCTAGCTCTACCGCGTGTTTGGTGTTCAAAAGTGTTGGGGTACGTTTAAGCATTTGACTAACTTTTAGAGACACATAACTGGTATCGGCACCCGAATCAAATAAGACAGTAACAAAGAAGTCATCCAGAAGAAACTTACCCATCACAACGTTGGGATTGTTCCTTGCATCACCCTGACCAATCACGAAAACACGACCCCTTGCTCCATTACCATTGTTGTTTCCCCCATTGCCGCCTCCATTGTTATTCCCATTGTGGTTCCCATTTCCTTGCTTATTGTTCTGGTTTTGGTTCAGCTGGGGGCAGTTCCTCTTAAAGTGGCCTTCAGCGCCACACTAAAAGCATCCTTTATTTCCCTGCTGATGCTGCTGCTGGTGGTTCTGTGGGGCTTGTTGTTGTTGGCGATTCTGATTCGCAGGACGCGGGCTCCTGCAATCCCTAGCTTTCATGACCAACTTGTGACATCTCTGACAACGACCTTTGTTGCACTGCCCGCTGTGATGCTTGTTGCACTGGTTGCACTTGGGGTGGTTCCCTCGGTATCCACCCTGTCCTTGATTACCAGAGGATTGCTGACCCGGACTCTGGTAGTCATCAGTCCTTCGCTGCTGACCCAAAGCAGAACCCTTACTGGAGTTTCCATCCCATTTTCGCTTGCTGTCGGTAGGTGCATCAGAAGTAGTTGTGGCACTGATACGTTTGGGTAGCCTGTTTTGCTCCACTGCCTGGTCGGTGAGACGATGAGCCAACTTGATAATTTGCTGAATGGTACCCAGGTTGGCTGAGGTTACGTGACTTTGAATCTCTGGTACAAGGCCCTTGAGGTACAACTCAATTCGTTTGATGGGAGGGTCCACCATAGTTGGACACAGGATGGCCAGTTCGTTTGACCTCTTAGTATACGCTTCAATCTCAGACCCCGTCATCTTTAGATGGTAAAATTCCACTTCTAGTTTGTGGATGTCATCCCGACTACAGTACTCCTCCTTGATCAGCTCTTTAAAACCATTCCAGGGTGTGGCATTAGCAACTGCCAGTCCTAGTAGTTGAACTTGCGCCTTCCACCAAGTTAACGCAGCTCCTTCAAGTGTTCCGGTAGCAAATTTCACCCTACGGTCTTCGGGGCATTCGCACATCTCGAAAACTGTCTCAAGCTTTTCAAACCAGTGAAGAAGGCCCAATGCTCCTTCGGTGCCACTGAAAGTGGTAGGTCGGCAGTCCATGAAAGTCTTGAACGTGCACACAGGAGGCTGAGCATGTTGACCTCCTGCAGGAACAGCTGCGAGTGCCTCAGCAACTCGTTCGTTGATCAAAGCCGTTAGCTGGGCTTGAGTTAGGTTCAAGCGTCCACTCATGATCTTCACAACGAAACAACGTAGGTGAGAAAAGTGTCGCGAAAGTGCGTAAGTGTGGGACGATAGTAGAGAGTAAGCACGCAAGGTTCAAATAGCAATTACCACATTATCAAATACACGGTGAGAACTATCTAACCGACAATATAACATAAATCATACCACTTATGGTGTCGAGTCTTGCACGTGGAGCGAAGCGTCGTTGTGGATCGTTGAGCACTATACAGGTTATAGTCTGGTTTTATCAAAAAGCTTTTCACTTTTTAAAACCAAGTTCACTATAACCAATGGCTCTGATACCAATCTGTCACACCCCTAAAATCCACCATGCGGAGTTCCACCGCTTGGAGGCGTGACGTGACCAGGATCGAGCCACCAATCATACTGAACAACGTACTTAAGTAAATAAAGACAACCACAATACGATTGGTGACCAAAAGCTAGCTAACCAAGTTTTTAATTTAGACAGCGGAAGCATAAACGTAAGGTTCAAAACATAAGTTCGCAGTTCATAAGTTTAAAGTCCAACACATAGGTTTAATAAGTTTATAATGTTTTAAACATTAAACACTGGACATAACCGTCCGCACACCACAACGACTCCTTCCTCGTGCAAGCTCCAAATGTTTAGCGACCTGTAAGGCATGTAACAACGAGTCAACAACAAAGTTGAGTGAGTTCACGTTTGGTTGTTTAGTTATAGCATTCGTTTCGTAAATCATATGTTCGTTTTGTAAACCATGTATCGTATAAGTTTGCATCGCGGTCTTTCTGACATGTTTGCGAAGATTAGTGGGGGTTTCCCATGTGTTACTAGACCACGCGTATCGACTGCTACGAAAATATAAGAGGTGCCCTAAGTCAATGTCTATCAGCATTGACTCTTTGCCCATAGTCCATTAGTACACGCCCGTCCGACTGGCACGGTGTGAGGTTTGTTAAACCTAATAGCGCTATTAACTAATGACCCGCTCGCCATAGGCCTCGGCGATTAAGTCGATAATTGAGGGACTTAAAGTGATAGAGTTGATGGTCTTATGATCGTGTACGTAGGTTTTACGTACCTGCCCTTCAATCCGAGGACAGTAGTAAGTATGAGTGTACGTAGGTTTTACGTACGTGCCCTTCAATCCGAGGACAGTAAAAAGTAGTTTAATAGTAATGATAGTACAAGTAGTTATTCAATCCCATTCCCAACCCCTGGGAACCCCATGCCTTAGAAAGAGTGTGAACTCACCTCGGTTTGCTCGGTTAGGTTCTCAAATATAGTTAACAGTCAAGGTCGGTCAATCACGTCCTAATAAGGTACGGATAACAATCAGTTTCTCATGCATAACATGTATCCTACGTATGGTTTATTTGCACATTACTTCGTCCACATAACAGGTATACACTTTAACGATTTATGCCCATATGAACTTCCCATCCATTCCCCACTCATAAACAAACATACGATATTGCATGTAACACATATAATATGTTAGATAATTCACCGATAGCATACTCGACATTTAAACACGCAAGTCACAACTTATGTCAATTCAGCATTAATATTCAAAACCGGCTGTTTTCGGACATTTAAATAAAATAGTTAAATTATTCCAAAAATTCCCAAATTTTTACAGAATGTCTTAAACGTTCCATATTTTATTGTGTAAAAATATCGGGGTCCGGTTCGTTACCAATATTTTATAGAATATCGTTTACCGAACTGTGATCAGATTTGTCACATTCTGTTCACAGTTTACGGAAAAAATCGTCTAAAATTCCTCGGAAGTCCGTTTATCGAATTTCCAGTTCGAGGGTCACAAATACATCCGTGACCATCTTTGATAAAAGTTTCAGGGGCTGGTTCGGTTCAGGTTTTAAGTTGTGATCGAAAACGCACAGCCCAATTTACTGCAGTTAAAATCAGCCTTAGCTGCTGTCACGAAAACAGATTTTTAAAATAGTAACCGACATCAGAAAAGTACGATTCCAGCGCCATTTTCTTCTTTTTTCGAAAAGACACAATTTAGGCTTTTGAAATTCCGTTTTTTGAGTTTTTAAAGTCCGTTTACAGCCTGTTGAAGGCGGATGTAAAAATGCATCAGCATGTTATTTTTAAGTTTAAACATTACTAAATTGCATCAACGAGTGTCCGAACAATGGATTTAGCAAGAAAACAACTTTTAAACATCAAGTATGATTTACCCAACCGTCAAACCAACAAGATTCCGCTTCAAAAATCAGCCACAAGTAAACTTTTATGTAGCTTTTATGTTCATAACTTATGTTACACATTTTCTAGCATTCTCGTTATTTGTTGATTTAAACAACAACACGCATACTACAAATCATAAATTTCGAACAAGATGAAACAAGTTAAGATGAGACTTACTACTAGCTTATAGCTAGGGATGAATCTAATGCAAAGTGATGAGAAAATGATGGTGAAAAAAGACTAGAACAATGCTCCTTTGAGAGTCCTTCAAGATGCACCTTCCATAGATCTTCTTGTAAACTTTAAATGAACTTGTAAGTGATGAAGATGAAGATGACAAGAGAGAGAGAGAGGTGGGTTCGGTTTGGGGAAACCGAATAGAGAGAGGGAGAGTAGTGATGTGAGAGTGGTGAAATCTTGTGAATGATGATAGTAATCTATGCCATACCTCTTATAAGATTTCCCACATAATATGGTTACTTACACAAGTAAATATCCAATAAACAAATGCCATAAAATCAACTCAAATATATGAAGTATGGATGAATGATATGGTGGGTCCACAAGGTATCTAAAATCGTTGGGGGGGGGGGGGGTCTTAATGTAACATTTTGTGGTTAGATGGTAAAAGATAGTTACATCACAAGTATGAACTTCATATGCTAGTTAGTTATTATTTTAGCGGGTGTTATGGCATACGGGGATTATGACTAGCCAGGAATTAAATAAATAATGTGTTTGGCAAAATTTAGTGTCCCGGGTAATGTCTGTTTGTTCGGTCGGACACTGTTCCGTTAAATTGTTTAATTGTTCCGTAAGGCGTCTTATTTATATATTTTTGTAACGAAATAAATTCCTAACACATAGGAAAATACACCGGACCATTTAGTGACTTTTCTGTATACTGCCAGTATGTTAACATGCTCATGTAAGTATAGTTCAGTAATCAGAGAGCAGTTAAATATTTCAACACAGTCACCAAGCACTTAAATTATTATTAAATAAATTGTACGAAATACATGTAAATTGAGGGTTGTCACATTTTCCCCCTGTTAAGAGAATTTCGTCCCGAAATTTAGCGCGTGGTTACTGAGGAAGCTAGTTAAGTTGCGTTGTTTTCCTGATTTTCCTGGGGTGTCACATCATCCCCCCGTTGATTTGGAATTTCGTCCCGAAATTCTGCAGTAGCTTCAGCCTCAGTAGTGGTTGCGTTTTTCTTAAACAGTTGGGGATACTTGAGTTTCATTTGGTCTTCTCGTTCCCAGGTATACTCTGGGTCATGACGAGCATTCCAACGAACTCGGACCAGAGGTATCCTGGTATGCTTGAGGATCTTAACATCTTGATCCGTAATCTCTACTGGTTCCTCGACGAATCGCAGCTGGTCGTCGATTGTGAGTTCCTTGAGAGGAACTATGAGGGTCTCATCTGACAGACACTTCTTCAGATTCGACACATGGAAAACATTGTGAACTCCGCTGAGTTCTTCGGGTAGATCCAACCTGTAGGCGACTTTGCCAATTTTCTCAATGACTTCGAATGGTCCGACATAACGCGGATTGAGTTTGCCTCGTTTGCCAAAGCGGACTACACCTTTCCAAGGTGAGACCTTAAGTAGCACTCGATCCCCAACCTGGAGCTCGAGTGGTTTTCTTCCCTTATCAGCATAGCTTTTCTGACGGTCACGAGCTGCCGCCATTCGCTTTCGTATCTGAGCAATTTTCTCGGTGGTATCTACCACAAGTTCTGGGCCAGTGATTTGGTTGTCACCAACTTCTGCCCAACAGAGAGGTGATCGGCATTTGCGTCCGTACAATGCCTCAAACGGAGCGGCTTGGATGCTGGTGTGGTAGCTGTTGTTGTACGAAAACTCCACTAGCGGGAGGTGCCTTTCCCAGCCATTACCAAAATCGATTACACATGCCCTAAGCATGTCTTCAAGGGTTTGGATGGTGCGTTCAGATTGCCCATCCGTCTGCGGGTGATAAGCGATGCTCATATCTAAACATGAGCCAAAGGACTTGTGCATTGCTTGCCTCAGTTCAGAAGTAAAACGTGCGTCACGATCAGATATAATAGAGGTTGGCACTCCGTGCTTCGATACCACTTCCTTTAGGTAAATGTCTGCAAGAGTAGAAAACTTATCCGTTTCTTTGATAGCCAGAAAATGTGCAGACTTGGTTAGTCGATCTACGATCACCCAAATGGTATCGTTTCCGCGTTGAGATCTGGGCAGGCCGGTAACGAAATCCATGGAAATTTGCTCCCATTTCCATTTCAGGATCTTCGGTTGTTGAAGTAGGCCTGATGGTTTCTGATATTCAGACTTGACTCTCGCACAAGTCAAGCACTTGCTGACGTAGGTTGCTATGTGGGCTCTCATGCCAGGCCACCAGTATGTGGTTTTTAAGTCGTGGTACATCTTATCCGAACCAGGATGTACTGAATAACGAGACTTATGTGCTTCATCCATCACAAGCTCGCGTAAGTTGCCATAGAGTGGAACCCAAATACGCCATGTTACATAGTAGGCACCGTCTTCCTTTTGTTCTAGCCGTTGTCTCGATCCTCGTAAGGATTCAGCCCTGATGTTCTCTGCTTTCAATGCTTCGACCTGGGCATCTCGAATTTGAGCGGGAAGGTTGGATTAGATGGTAAGCTGTAAAGCATGTACACGCCTAGGTATGGTATCCTTTCGACTGAGGGCGTCGGCCACAACATTGGCTTTGCCCGGATGATACTTGATCGCACATTCGTAATCGTTCAAGAGCTCAACCCATCGGCGTTGACGCATGTTCAACTCCTTTTGCTTGAAGATATGCTCGAGACTCCTGTGATCGGTGTAAATGGTGCACTTGGTGCCGTACAGGTAATGTCTCCATATCTTAAGCGCGAATACAACTGCTCCCAGCTCCAGATCATGAGTTGTGTAGTTTCTTTCGTGAACTTTAAGTTGGCGCGATGCGTAGGCAATGACCTTGTCACGTTGCATCAATACGCAACCAAGCCCTTGGATGGAAGCGTCGCAATAAACCACGAAATCATCGGTGCCTTCGGGCAATGAGAGGATAGACGCGCTACAAAGTCTATCTTTTAGATGTTGAAATGCGTACTCTTGTGCATCTCCCTAACGATAGTTGACACCCTTCTGAGTCAGTGAAGTGAGAGGTTGCGCAATCTTGGAGAAGTCTTTGATAAACCTTCTGTAGTATCCTGCCAAACCCAAGAATTGGCGGATTTCTTTTGGTGTGCGGGGTGCAGGCCAGTTCTTAATTGAGTCAACCTTGGATGGATCAACATGAATCCCATCCTTGTTTACCACATGGCCTAGAAAGTTGACTTCGCGAAGCCAAAAGTCACATTTTGAAAACTTGGCATACAATTGCTCTTTTCGAAGAAGTTCAAGCATAAGTCGCAGATGCTGCTCGTGTTCCTCCTGACTCTTAGAATAGATCAGGATATCGTCAATGAACACAATAACGAACTTATCCAGGTAAGGTTTGCATACTCGGTTCATGAGATACATGAAGACTGTCGGTGCATTCGTCAGCCCGAATGGCATAACCAGGAACTCGTAATGGCCGTAACGAGTTCTGAATGCTGTTTTGGAGACGTCCTCATCTCGGACCCTCAGCTGATGGTATCCCGATCTCAAGTCAATCTTGGAGTAATAGCTCGACCCTTGCAACTGGTCGAACAAGTCGTCAATACGTGGAAGAGGATAACGATTCTTTACCGTCACCTTGTTAAGTTCACGATAGTCAATACACATTCTGAAAGTACCATCTTTCTTCTTCACAAATAATACTGGAGCTCCCCAGGGCGAAGAGCTAGGACGTATAAAACCCTTTTTCCAAGAGTTCTTGTAGTTGCGTAGACAGTTCTTCAAGTTCTGATGGAGCTAGACGATAAGGTGCTCGAGCTATGGGCGCTGCTCCAGGAGCTAGCTCGATTTGGAACTCAACTTGACGATGGGGCGGAAGACCAGGTAATTCCTCAGGAAATACCTCAGGAAAATCGCGCACAATAGGAATGTCTTCAATTCTCTTCTCTTCCGTGGATATGTCAGTAACGAGCGCTAGAATGGCAGTGTGGCCCTTTCGTAGACATTTCTGGGCCTTAAGGAAAGAGATAATACCTTCGAAAGCACCACTCTTGTCGCCACGAATTACGAGAGGGTCTTCACCAGAACGAGGAATTCGGATAATTTTCTCCTTGCAAACAATCTCCGCTTGATGATGAGATAGCCAATCCATACCAATAACGACGTCAAAACTTCCCAGTGTGATAGGAATAAGATCGATAGGGAAAATCTGACCAGCTAAGACCAGGTTACAACCTTTAACTACGTGTGTGGCTTCAAGACTTTTACCATTTGCTAGCTCTACCGCGTGTTTGGTGTTCAAAAGTGTTGGGGTACGTTTAAGCATTTGACTAACTTTTAGAGACACATAACTGGTATCGGCACCCGAATCAAATAAGACAGTAACAAAGAAGTCATCCAGAAGAAACTTACCCATCACAACGTTGGGATTGTTCCTTGCATCACCCTGACCAATCACGAAAACACGACCCCTTGCTCCATTACCATTGTTGTTTCCCCCATTGCCGCCTCCATTGTTATTCCCATTGTGGTTCCCATTTCCTTGCTTATTGTTCTGGTTTTGGTTCAGCTGGGGGCAGTTCCTCTTAAAGTGGCCTTCAGCGCCACACTAAAAGCATCCTTTATTTCCCTGCTGATGCTGCTGCTGGTGGTTCTGTGGGGCTTGTTGTTGTTGGCGATTCTGATTCGCAGGACGCGGGCTCCTGCAATCCCTAGCTTCATGACCCAACTTGTGACATCTCTGACAACGACCTTTGTTGCACTGCCCGCTGTGATGCTTGTTGCACTGGTTGCACTTGGGGTGGTTCCCTCGGTATCCACCCTGTCCTTGATTACCAGAGGATTGCTGACCCGGACTCTGGTAGTCATCAGTCCTTCGCTGCTGACCCAAAGCAGAACCCTTACTGGAGTTTCCATCCCATTTTCGCTTGCTGTCGGTAGGTGCATCAGAAGTAGTTGTGGCACTGATACGTTTGGGTAGCCTGTTTTGCTCCACTGCCTGGTCGGTGAGACGATGAGCCAACTTGATAATTTGCTGAATGGTACCCAGGTTGGCTGAGGTTACGTGACTTTGAATCTCTGGTACAAGGCCCTTGAGGTACAACTCAATTCGTTTGATGGGAGGGTCCACCATAGTTGGACACAGGATGGCCAGTTCGTTTGACCTCTTAGTATACGCTTCAATCTCAGACCCCGTCATCTTTAGATGGTAAAATTCCACTTCTAGTTTGTGGATGTCATCCCGACTACAGTACTCCTCCTTGATCAGCTCTTTAAAACCATTCCAGGGTGTGGCATTAGCAACTGCCAGTCCTAGTAGTTGAACTTGCGCCTTCCACCAAGTTAACGCAGCTCCTTCAAGTGTTCCGGTAGCAAATTTCACCCTACGGTCTTCGGGGCATTCGCACATCTCGAAAACTGTCTCAAGCTTTTCAAACCAGTGAAGAAGGCCCAATGCTCCTTCGGTGCCACTGAAAGTGGTAGGTCGGCAGTCCATGAAAGTCTTGAACGTGCACACAGGAGGCTGAGCATGTTGACCTCCTGCAGGAACAGCTGCGAGTGCCTCAGCAACTCGTTCGTTGATCAAAGCCGTTAGCTGGGCTTGAGTTAGGTTCAAGCGTCCACTCATGATCTTCACAACGAAACAACGTAGGTGAGAAAAGTGTCGCGAAAGTGCGTAAGTGTGGGACGATAGTAGAGAGTAAGCACGCAAGGTTCAAATAGCAATTACCACATTATCAAATACACGGTGAGAACTATCTAACCGACAATATAACATAAATCATACCACTTATGGTGTCGAGTCTTGCACGTGGAGCGAAGCGTCGTTGTGGATCGTTGAGCACTATACAGGTTATAGTCTGGTTTTATCAAAAAGCTTTTCACTTTTTAAAACCAAGTTCACTATAACCAATGGCTCTGATACCAATCTGTCACACCCCTAAAATCCACCATGCGGAGTTCCACCGCTTGGAGGCGTGACGTGACCAGGATCGAGCCACCAATCATACTGAACAACGTACTTAAGTAAATAAAGACAACCACAATACGATTGGTGACCAAAAGCTAGCTAACCAAGTTTTTAATTTAGACAGCGGAAGCATAAACGTAAGGTTCAAAACATAAGTTCGCAGTTCATAAGTTTAAAGTCCAACACATAGGTTTAATAAGTTTATAATGTTTTAAACATTAAACACTGGACATAACCGTCCGCACACCACAACGACTCCTTCCTCGTGCAAGCTCCAAATGTTTAGCGACCTGTAAGGCATGTAACAACGAGTCAACAACAAAGTTGAGTGAGTTCACGTTTGGTTGTTTAGTTATAGCATTCGTTTCGTAAATCATATGTTCGTTTTGTAAACCATGTATCGTATAAGTTTGCATCGCGGTCTTTCTGACATGTTTGCGAAGATTAGTGGGGGTTTCCCATGTGTTACTAGACCACGCGTATCGACTGCTACGAAAATATAAGAGGTGCCCTAAGTCAATGTCTATCAGCATTGACTCTTTGCCCATAGTCCATTAGTACACGCCCGTCCGACTGGCACGGTGTGAGGTTTGTTAAACCTAATAGCGCTATTAACTAATGACCCGCTCGCCATAGGCCTCGGCGATTAAGTCGATAATTGAGGGACTTAAAGTGATAGAGTTGATGGTCTTATGATCGTGTACGTAGGTTTTACGTACCTGCCCTTCAATCCGAGGACAGTAGTAAGTATGAGTGTACGTAGGTTTTACGTACGTGCCCTTCAATCCGAGGACAGTAAAAAGTAGTTTAATAGTAATGATAGTACAAGTAGTTATTCAATCCCATTCCCAACCCCTGGGAACCCCATGCCTTAGAAAGAGTGTGAACTCACCTCGGTTTGCTCGGTTAGGTTCTCAAATATAGTTAACAGTCAAGGTCGGTCAATCACGTCCTAATAAGGTACGGATAACAATCAGTTTCTCATGCATAACACGTATCCTACGTATGGTTTATTTGCACATTACTTCGTCCACATAACAGGTATACACTTTAACGATTTATGCCCATATGAACTTCCCATCCATTCCCCACTCATAAACAAACATACGATATTGCACGTAACACATATAATATGTTAGATAATTCACCGATAGCATACTCGACATTTAAACACGCAAGTCACAACTTATGTCAATTCAGCATTAATATTCAAAACCGGCTGTTTTCGGACATTTAAATAAAATAGTTAAATTATTCCAAAAATTCCCAAATTTTTACAGAATGTCTTAAACGTTCCATATTTTATTGTGTAAAAATATCGGGGTCCGGTTCGTTACCAATATTTTATAGAATATCGTTTACCGAACTGTGATCAGATTTGTCACATTCTGTTCACAGTTTACGGAAAAATTCGTCTAAAATTCCTCGGAAGTCCGTTTATCGAATTTCCAGTTCGAGGGTCACAAATACATCCGTGACCATCTTTGATAAAAGTTTCAGGGGCTGGTTCGGTTCAGGTTTTAAGTTGTGATCGAAAACGCACAGCCAAATTTACTGCAGTTAAAATCAGCCTTAGCTGCTGTCACGAAAACAGATTTTTAAAATAGTAACCGACATCAGAAAAATACGATTCCAGCGCCATTTTGTTCGTTTTTCGAAAAGACACGATTTAGGCTTTTGAAATTCCGTTTTTCGAGTTTTTAAAGTCCGTTTACAGCCTGTTGAAGGCGGCTGTAAAAATGCATCAGCATGTTATTTTTAAGTTTAAACATTACTAAATCGCATCAACGAGTGTCCGAACAATGGATTTAGCAAGAAAACAACTTTTAAACATCAAGTATGATTTACCCAACCCTTAAACCAACAAGATTCCGCTTCAAAAATCAGCCACAAGTAAACTTTTATGTAGCTTTTATGTTCATAACTTATGTTACACATTTTCTAGCATTCTCGTTATTTAGTGATTTAAACAACAACACGCATACTACAAATCATAAATTTCGAACAAGATGAAACAAGTTAAGATGAGACTTACTACTAGCTTATAGCTAGGGATGAATCTAATGCAAAGTGATGAGAAAATGATGGTGAAAAAAGACTAGAACAATGCTCCTTTGAGAGTCCTTCAAGATGCACCTTCCATAGATCTTCTTGTAAACTTTGAATGAACTTGTAAGTGATGAAGATGAAGATGACAAGAGAGAGAGAGGTGGGTTCGGTTTGGGGAAACCGAATAGAGAGAGGGAGAGTAGTGATGTGAGAGTGGTGAAATCTTGTGAATGATGATAATAATCTATGCCATACCTCTTATAAGATTTCCCACATAATATGGTTACTTACACAAGTAAATATCCAATAAACAAATGCCATAAAATCAACTCAAATATATGAAGTATGGATGAATGATATGGTGGGTAAGGTATCTAAAATCGTTGGGGGGGGGGGGGGGGGTCTTAATGTAACATTTTGTGGTTAGATGGTAAAAGATAGTTACATCACAAGTATGAACTTCATATGCTAGTTAGTTATTATTTTAGCGGGTGTTATGGCATACGGGGATCATGACTAGCCAGGAATTAAATAAATAATGTGTTTGGCAAAATTTAGTGTCCCGGGTAATGTCTGGTTGTTCGGTCGGACACTGTTCCTTTAAATTGTTTAATTGTTCCGTAAGGCGTCTTATTTATATATTTTTGTAACGAAATAAATTCCTAACACATAGGAAAATACACCGGACCATTTAGTGACTTTTCTGTATACTGCCAGTATATTAACATGCTCATGTAAGTATAGTTCAGTAATCAGAGAGCAGTTAAATATTTCAACACAGTCACCAAGCACTTAAATTATTATTAAATAAATTGTACGGAATACATGTAAATTGAGGGTTGTCACAGTCCTATGGTACCATTACCTCCTAACGAGCGGCGCAGCTAATGTTAATGAATGTATATTGTCCCATTTAAACAAACCAAATGTCATACCAAAATGTAAGCATGTGATGAATAACAAATGTACTAAGTATGCAACAAATGAACATACATAGCATCTGATGTGATGTAATGTAAAACAATGTACTAAGTATGCACACGATTGACATACATAGCAAAAAATGTAATGTAAAACGATGTACTATGTATGCTATCAGTCAACATACATAGCAAAACAATGTAATGTAAATCATGTACTATAGGTGTACTAATGAACATAGCAAGTATATGATGTGAAAACATGGAAAGCATGAAAGTAACAAGTAGGCACATGTGTTCCACCCCAAAACAGTTTGAAAACAGTAAAAGAGAGGTCTAGGTACTCACCTGAGATTGCTTAGTAGTCCTTGAGTAACAACCAAACAATGCTAGATATCACAAAAATCAAACGGCACCTAATATAGGTAACTATATTAATAACCCGGACCTAAATCGAAGGATCGGATAGAATGAGGGCTCGTAAACCAAATGAGTATGGGGACTCATGTAATATGGTTTAACAAATCCTACATACTAAAATGAAACCTAACCTAAGTGCTTACGACCCGTTTAGGTAGCTTATGCTACTTTAACGCGTCGTTTGCGTGAAACGCGTTCGGAACGCCTAACTAGTCCTATGACAAGTAGAATATGCCTTAACATGTCTAATATTGTTGCCAAATCAGTTTAGATGTCAAAAGTTATGTTACATATGTTTAAAATGAATTTTGGCGTCAAAGGGGTATTTTGGTAATTTACCTAAGGCATATAAACTACCTATCATACAACTAACTAAACGTCGTGATCATAAGGTATAACCTCGGAAGGTTATTCCCTATATACTATGGTCACCTAATGTGTTTGGTCGGATCCTAATGATCGACCAAACGGGTCGGGTTCGAAAGTATAAGCGATTGTTTAGATCGCTTACCTTACGACCCTATATAAGCACTAAACTAAAAGTGACGAGCTAAGCATGTTAAAACATGCTTAACTAAGTTTAGAAAACAGGTTTGGTATCAAAACAAACGGTTTTGATACCTAAGAGTAGTTTGGTTACAAAATACGCAAGAATACGCATTTTGGCCGAAACTACGACTCGTCACTAAGCCTAGATAACGTGGTAATCAGTAGGTATAGTCACTAGGGACTATAACCATCTTGATTGCGCTCACGTTATGAAGTTCAAACGAACTTCGCATTGACCATAAACTGGTCAATGCAGAAAGTCAAACGAAGTTTGACTTTAACGCTAAAACGAATGAAAAGAACGAAAGAACACTTACAAAGGGTCCCCGCAAGATTGAACTTCCAAGTATTCTCAGGTATGAAGTGATAAAACACCCCAACTTAGAGAAATCTCATAATTCAAGTGGGTTTTGCAAGCGAACTTGATGGGTATTTATAGGAATGTTGGAACCCTTAAGATCGTTTATCGAATAACGTGCTTCAATCTCATCCCTACATTTGTTGCAACACCTTGGTACCCAAATTGGCCCCCCCATGATCAGGAAATGACAAGTGTGGGTGAGGAGATGAGTCCATAACAGTTGTTTAAACATATTTAACTGATCTGGGAGCCTGACACGGGCCGCGTAAGGGACACCAAGAGTTTACGCGGGCCGCCTGGCCCTTCTGGTCAGAAACAAACTTTCAAAAATGATAGTTTTGGTCCCTGTTATGCATTAAAGCCATTTCCGACGTGTTTAAGGCCCATTAAGCCAACGTTAAGGCCCTAAGATGATGCCTAAACATTTTGGACATGAAACATGCTCAAAAATATGTCGGATGTTGGTTCGTTTGGTCGTACGATCGCGATTTTCGCTTAATTACGACGGAATGCGCATAAGCGCGAAAAATGATCCAAATTGCGCGACGAATGGATTTTTCTCATGCCAAACACTAGAATAAAATATTTTAATGCTGCCATAAATTTTTGGATGTCCGGATGTATTCAGAACGTAAGTTATGCGCGAAAATGCAAACTTATGCACTTTTTGACGCTTTTAGTCCCTGAATGAACCAAAAGTTTATTTTAGCACAACGAACCCCTCAAAGCCTATTTCTATGCTATGTAAAGGATATTTATGGTATGTTTAACTTATGGTCATGTTCCAGAATGTCTGTTACAGTTCGGATTGGCATACTTTCGTAGTTTGTCAAGTTTAGTCCCTGTAAGCGAATTAACTTGATTTTGCCATACCAAAGCCTTCAAAACTTATTTCTAAGTTATGTAAAAGTTATTTAAGGTGTGTTATGACTATT
This sequence comes from Helianthus tuberosus, assembly GCA_030545235.1. NCBI lineage: Eukaryota > Viridiplantae > Streptophyta > Magnoliopsida > Asterales > Asteraceae > Helianthus > Helianthus tuberosus. The sequence goes on from CM060433.1 coordinate 71,839,333, forward strand.
TCACTATTCCGGAGTGTTCGTTGTACTAAACTGGTTATATTTACGCATCAGTGCGCGTATAACCTTCCAGAAGGCGATTTAAAGCTTAAATCGAAAAAGAATTGATATGTGCAAAAAGATACACATATTTATGCGAATCCCAAGTATGAAATACAATATTTCATTGGTTTGGTATTTTTTTGATGGTCACAGTTACACAGGTGTCACAAAAGGTTCCCCGCAAGATTTGATCCGATTCTCTCTCAGGTAGGAAGCATATACTTCCACTTAGAGAGCATGAATCAGATTCAAATTGTGGGTTTTGCAAATGAGAATGGAGGGGTATTTATAGTTTTCATAGAACCGTTAGGATCATTTCTTGAAAACCGAGATTCAATCCTAGCCGTACACATCGAGCACACTGTTTTAGAAAACCAGGGGAGCCCCTAGAAATGCTCAAAACCATGTGCACAAGTGTGGAGCAGCTCGATCAAGCTAGAATCAACATTCTGCTGATCTGGGGATGCCTTACGGACCGTATGGTCCTCCCCCTTATGGACCGTAAGCTGGTCTGCAGACCAGCAACTTTCAAAGTTGACAGTTTTGGTCCCTGTGCGCGTATGGTCGTGTTTTGGCACTTCTAACACCCGTCAAATCCATTTTAAGCTTCATAAGGATGTTAAAGCAAAGAAAACATGAAACATGCTCAAAAATATGTCGAATGTCGGTTCGTTTGGCCGTACGATTGCGTTGTTCGGTTAATTACGACAGAAGTCGTAACGGACGCAAAAACGGTCCAAATTGCGCGACGAATGGATTTTTGACAAGCCAAACACTAAAATAAAATATTTTAATGTTTACATAAATTTTTGGATGTCCGGATTAATTCAGAACGTAAGATATGCGCGAAAATGCAAACTTATGCACTTTTTGACGCTTTTAGTCCCTGAATGACCAAAGAGTTTATTTTAGCACACCGAACCCCTCAAAGCCTATTTCTTAAGCTATTTGAAGGATATTTAGGGTATGTTTAACTTATGGTCATGTTCTGGAATATTCATTACAGTATGAATCGGCATACTTTCACAGTTTGTCGAATTTAGTCCCTGTAAGCGAACAAACTTGATTTCGGCATACCAAACCATCCAAAACTTATTTCTAAGTTATGTAAAGGTTATTTAAGGTATTTTTATCCTATGTCACTATTCCGGAGTGTTTGTTGCATTAAACTGGTTATATTTACGCACCAGATCACGTATAACCTTCTAGAAAGCGATCTAAAGCCCGAAATCGAACAAGAATTGATATGTGCAAACGATACATATATTTTTACAAATCCCAAGTGTGAAACACAATATTTCATTGATTTGGTATTTGTTTGATGGTCACGGAGGCACAGGTGTCACAACAAAAGTCGAAATTTTAGAAACTTATAAAAACTTATATGTCTTCTATTTAACTAAAAACTCCATGTATGGTGAATTTTATAAAATGAAAGATGTTTTATAAATGGGCTTATACTTACAAATGGGATTATTTTTATAAATGGGCTTATATTTACAATTGGGCTTATCTTCGTAAATGGGCTTATCAAAATACTTTGCCTAAGCCCAATAACATGAATACATGGGCTAAGCCCAATGTCAAAACATATGGGCTAAGGCCCAATAACATTAAGCCCAATAACATGAATACATGGGCTAAGCCCAATGTCAAAACATATGGGCTAAGGCCCAATAACATTAAGCCCAATAACATGAATACATGGGCTAAGCCCAATGACAAAACATATGGGCTAAGGCCCATTAACATTTGGGCCCAATAATATTTAGGCCCAATAATATTATGGCCCAATAACATAAATTCATGGGCTAGGCCCAATAACATTAAGACATGGGCCCGGCCCAATGACATATAATTGATGAAAATACAATTATACAATTTATTCATACAAGACATGAAATTAAGAGGACAAGACCCGATGATACAAGATTACATATATATATTTAGTGATATATATATATATATATATATAGGGAGGAGATCATGCGAGAACCACCATTATTGCGAGAACCGCGAGAACCAATGTGAACACAACCTAAGATAGCTAAAAAAACCTAACCCCCACACCCCCCCCCCAAAAAAAAAAAAACAAAAAAAAAAAAAACCTAACCCCCCCCCCCCAAACCTAAACCCCCAAAAAACCTAAAAAAAAATCTAAAAAAATAAAAAAAAAATCTAATTTTTTTTTTTAAATATTTTTTATGCTCAAATCGCTGCTTTTAGTGGGAAAAAAAAATTTAAATTTTTTTTTTAATTATTATTTTTTTTTTGCTTCGAAAAGTAGCGATTTTTATATAAAAATATTAAAAAAAATTGTGTGATTTTTATCTATTTTTAGGCATTTTTGGTTGTGTTCACATTGGTTCTCGCGGTTCTCGCAATAAGAGGTGGTTCTCGCATGATCTTCTCCCTATATATATATATATATATCAGTTTAACAAATCATACATCTAATACACAGTTCAACGAAAAACAAAGACATACAAGTCTTACACACATTCAAGACATAAGACTTGTACTCAAGTCATTTATAAAGACCGAAGTGTCTAACAAATATAAAAACATTTGTAGGTCGCAACACTATTCAGGACGACCGCACGTGAGATCATAGTTACTTCTATTCACGGACGCGATTCTGTGAGTTCATGTCCCCTATTCATTTTAAATGCTTTATAACTTTACAACTATCGGGGAAAATACATGTTCAATTGTATGTTAAGTCATGAAATGAAACACCTTAGATCATGTGCGATTAGGGTCATACATCAAAGCACCATTAATCCAGTTTGGACCTAGGTACAGAGGGTTAGATCTAATGGGTTTGGACGAGCCCCACTCTTGGTCGTGGACCCATACAGAAGAGTGTGTTCGTGTCCCAGTCGATAGTAGTCGACACGAAATCGTCTAGGTTTGGATTGCTTCCTAATTCGTCACACATATTAATGTCCTCGCGAAACATTAATGATCAACGATTTCATTGACGCTTTACATACTACATCATTACATACCGATACATCTTATACAACACACATTTTATGGATACAGTTTATACAACTCACATTTTATGGATACATTTTATACAACTCACATTTTATAGATACATCTTATACAACTCACATTTTATGGATACAGTTTATACAACTCACATTTTATGGATACATTTTATAAAACTCACATTTTATGGATACATTTTATACAACTCACATTTTACGGATACATTTTATACAACTCACATTTTACAGATACATCTCATACAACTAAACTGCATGAACTCGCCAACTTTTGTTGATGTTTTCAAACTTAACATGTATTTCAGAAAATTAGTGGACCATGCAGATATTTCAGTCAAGGAAAGCAAGTATCAAGACTCCATGCCACCATTTGAAGGGTTTGCCCGTTATATATCGCCTCTTTGCGGTGATATAGTGGTCAAAGCCTTGACATTTTAAGACTTACATTTTGATGTATAAAACAATGACAACTTATTTTCATTTGATGGTTTGTAACCAATACATTTAACTTATGTTGCATTCTTTTGAAACGATTATGACAATGGCATTGGAGCTTGTTTTTATTCATTTAGTATGTTCACTTATATTGTTATGCAATGAGAACCGATCAGATCACACCTCGCGCTGCTGCTATGAGCAGGTGTGACACTATGAAAGTTATTCTTCCAGAAAGCCAAATGAAGAACGTTTAAATAAGGCACTCAACATCAAGTTGAAGTCTGAAACCATTGATGAGTTACCAGATAACATTGATGTCACATTCACAGCATCTGACACTGATCATGAGTCTGAATTATTAAAAAAAGTGGTTGATCAGGTGTTGGATATGGATGAAGAGTCAAAGTCGGAGTCTAAATCTGAAAGTTCGAGTTCGGCAGACAAAAGTCCGAGTTCACCAGTCAAACGGGTTTACAATAAAGAATTCATGTTATCTAAATCTAATTTGAATGATGGACCAATCAAAGTGGCATATACTTTGAATGATTCAGACAAATTATATTCTGATGAGGAATTTCCAATAAGAAGTGTCAAAACTTAACAAATCAAACAGGTTTTCAAATTAACAGAAATTAATATTTCTGAAATAAAAGATATAAATCTTTCTAAAAAATCTAAAAAGTACACTTCAAGGATTAAACAAAGAGTAAACAAGAAAATGGGTTACAATTCTGGTTATGGTTTTCAAAAGAGACCAAATCATAATGGTAATTACAAAAAGAAAGGTTTAGGTTTCATTTCCTCAGAAAATTATAAAAAGGAGAAAGATTATAAACCAAAAACTAAATTTTTTTCAGGTACAAGATCGGTGGAAGAAGAGAAGAAATCTTTCTGGAGACAGTCAAATCAAGAGTTTCTCGCTGAGAAGAAAAAGAATATGATGATGAGATCTGAGCAAAGAGCTGAGAGAAGAACGTGTTTTAAATGTCACAAAATTGGACACATTGCTTGGAATTGCCAACAGTCCAACAACACAAAACAGGGAGTCTCTTTTAACTCAAAATTGAAAGAAATACATGTTGATGAAAAGAAACAACCAACTGAGAAATCTAAGGTGTTTGAAAATTTGACTTTCAAAATTGGTGATGTTTCAAAACGTTTTTACAAAAGAAAAGACGATTTAAACAAACAAAAATGGGTTGTCAAAAGTTCAGATGAAAATTCTAGCGATGAATCCGATTCCATAAAATCAGAGGAGCTATCTAGGCAAGCAGATATAAGAGCCAGAATTGAATGCAAAGATCAAGGTGATAAAGCCATTTCTGAAAGAATGGAGCTTTTACTCACAAATGTCAAACAAATGGAAGATTATGCAAAAGACCTGAGCAATGACATGTCAAATATGCCACCTGATGTTGCCCTACAAAAGGTAATGAGAAAGGAGTTTCTTGAATTCATCATGAAAGAAAAGTTCTATCCAGCCAAAGAAGACCAATTCAGTGAATGGCCACTAATTGCACTAAAGCATGAGGTGAACAGAATCAAGAGAATTAAAAATGATCCAAGCAAGAAGAAGACAGCTCCAAACTGGAGTAAAAACAAGCAGGCCATTGATAAACTCACTTCAGAATACAAGAGAAAGAAATGGGAGTTAGTGGATGCAAATATGGGAATTGCTGAAGCCATAGCAAAATGGACTAAGCAGTATACAGATGAGGCTTATGAAAGGCTGAAAAGAAGGAAAATAACAGACCCTAGTGTGCCAAAGAATCCTGAACACAAAGAGCCAAAACAGATCATTAATCCTAAACTACTGCTCAAAACAGCAGATACCCCTATCATTGTGACAAACCAAGAAGAAGGGAAACTGCTGACCAAGGAAGAAGAAAAGGAAAAGGAAGCTGAGTATTTTAGAGAAGCCATCATGAAAATGGATCTAAATAAAGATAGCTCAGTGAAACTTCAAAACCTTGTCAAAAAGGTATTGACCAAACCCACATCACCAAACACTTCAGCAGATATAACAGACATTGAACTTGAACAAAGAAAAAGGCAAGAGCTGATTGAACAAGAAGCTGCGGAAGACATAGCTGTAGCAAATGAAATCATAAAAAGGGCCTTCATTCAAATGTCAGCTGAAAACTCAGAAGCAGCAGAAGGTCAGAGTACTGATCATGCTGAAAACTCTGAACTATCAAAAGCTCAGAGTGCTGATCATGTTGAAAACTCTGAACCAGCAAAAGTACTGAGTACTGATCAACAATCTCTCACAAGGCCACAATCCCCTAACTCATCTCTGAATAAACCTCTCCCAAGAAACCCATTGGATTCAAAAGTACTAAAATGGATGTCTGATCAAAAGACCCATGTATTGACCCTGATCAGATCCAATGGAGAAGTGAAGCACATATCAAGGGATCAAGCACTAGGCCTAGGTGTTGAAGATCTACAAGATCTCCTTGAGCTTACACTGTGTAGGGATGAGGGTGATACAAGTTCTCAGGATTTTGAGCTTCAATTTAAAGATCAAGTTAGGGAACTTCTGATGAGAAATAAAAATCCAGAATAATGAAGGGTTTTGGCATTATCTGTTCTAGGGGGAGATTGTTGGGATTGAACCCTACTAAAGGAACAGATAATGAAAGCCAAAACTGGTTCACAACAGAGGATTATTCATAAGCAGCTGTTTACATTAAGCTTTCCCCTTGACAATGGTTATCTCGCATCTGATAGACTTCAAAGTACTGCTCAATAGAACAACTACTACTAAAGAACTGATGAAGTTTAAAGGCTGAAGCTCAATCTACTGACGGAATCCAAGCACTGCTGAAGAGTTAAAGCACTGCCCATTCAAGGTCTGATCACCCTTTGAAGAAAGCACTGATGCTCAATCACTAGTGGTTTATTACAACAGTGGAATGAAGAATCAGTGTTTATACATCAGTGTTTAGAATGTAATTAGTGTCTGTATGGTCTGTTGTTATAGAACAGTAGATAAAGTTTGTTAGTTTGTTAGATGTCGCTTTCATGGTGACGTCAGCTAAGATGCTTCAGTGGTTTGGTTTGCCTATAAATGTAACAGTACCCCGCACTGTTACATTTGATTGACTGAGTGGGTTCTTCTCCTCTAGTCCAATCCTTTCATCTTGTGCAATCAACCTTGGAGCATCTGGCTGAGGGGGAGTTTAGTTTGTAAGCATGCTCTGTAAATCTTTTGCTTTGTATTGTAATCATTTGACTCTATGTAAAGCATGTGTTTATCAAAACTATCTTCTTCCTGAATTCTGCTACAAAGTTTGTGTTCATTTCCGCTGCACTTAGTGTTTAAATTATGTAAACAAGCACAATTATGAGAGCCTCAGATCCTAACACAATCCAACGTCGTTGCCTCATGTTTAGTTCTTTCTGATTGAAAATATGCTAGAGACTCTTGTGGTCAGTGAACACTACACACTTTGTACCGTATAGGTAGTGTCTCCAAATTTTGAGAGCAAATACTACAACACCCAATTCAAGATCATGAGTCGTGTAGTTTTTCTCGTGTACTTTCAGCTGTCTTGATGCATAGGCTATAACTTTGTTTCTTTGCATAAGAACGCAGCCAAGGCCTAAATTGGACACATCACAGTACACGAAAAAGTCATCATTGCCCTCAGGTAAAGTTAAGATAGGTGCATTGTAGAGTTTCTATTTCAAGGTCTGAAAAGCTTCCTCCTGTTTGGATCCCCACTCAAAAGGTTTGTTCTTCTGAGTTAGAGCAGTGAGAGGAACCACAATCTTGGAGAAGTTCTCAATGAAATGGCGGTAATAACCCACGAGACCAAGAAATTAACGAACCTAGATAGGAGTAGTAGGCGTATCCCAATCCTTAATCGCACTGATTTTGGCGGGATCTACATGTATACCTTGTTCGTTAACGATGTGCCCCAAAAATTGAACTTCCTTAAGCCAAAATTCGCACTTGGAGAACTTGGCGAAAAGCTGCTCTTTCTTTAGGATCTCCATTGTAAGACGGAGATGTTGCTCATGATCAGCTCACGTCTTAGAATAGAACAGAATATCATCAATGAAAACAATGATGAACTTGTCCAAATAAGGCTTACAAACCCTATTCACCAAGTCCATGAAAACAGCAGGAGCATTTGTTAGACCAAAAGGCATAACAGTAAACTCATAATGCCCATACCGTGTACGAAAAGCTGTCGTGGGAATATCTTCTTCGAGAACTCGAAGTTGATGATACCAAGAACGTAGATCAATCTTTGAAAAGCAAGTAGCACCTTGTAGCTGATCAAAGAGATCATCAATGCGAGGTAGGAGATATCGATTCTTGATGGTAAGCTTGTTGAGCTCACGATAATCGATACACATCCTGAAAGATCCATCTTTCTTTTTCACAAATAGGACAGGAGCGCCCCAAGGTGAAAAGCTCGGACGAATAAATCCTTTTTCAGAAAGCTCCTGAAGCTGCTTAGATAACTCTTGCATCTCAGACGATGCAAGACGGTAAGGTGATTTAGCAATAGGATTTGCGCGAGGCACAAGATTAATACGGAACTCAGCTTTGCGTACAGGGGGTAAACCAGGTAATTCTTCAGGAAATACCTCAAGATAATCCCGAACAACAAGGATATCTTGGATAGTCTTACCCTTGCCTTTCTCCTCTACGACATGTGCCAAGAAAGAAACATATTTCTTTCGTAGGTATTTTTGGGCTTGGGTACAAGACATGAGTTTAACGGGTTTCTCCCCACTAACTTCTAAGATTTCACCAGTCGAAAGCGGTATACGGACAATCTTCTCAAAATAAACTACCTCAGCATGGTATTTGGCTAGCCAATCCATTCCTACTATAACATCAAAGCTCCCGAGTTGCATCGGTGTGAGGTCAATAGGAAAAAAATGGTTATTAAGGTTCAACTGGCAATTTCGAAGAACGGAGTCAAGTACAACAGGTTCACCACTAGCTACTTCTACTGTCAAGGGCTTCCCTAGTTTTGTTCTAGTCATCGAAAGCAAAGGATCAAATGCTAAGGACACAAAACTCTTATCGGCACCCGAATCAAATAGAACAGAAGCAGGATGGTTGTTAACAAGGAACGTACCGTTCACCACTTCGTTATCCGCATGCGCCTCATTTGCATTCAGATTAAATGCTCGACCACGAGCCTGTGCTTGATTCGCATTTGCCAACCTCGGGACGTTGTTCCTGTAGTGGGTCAGATCCCAACAGTTGAAACATGAACTAGGCGGATAGTGAGGTCGAGCAGGATTCTGGGCTGGGTTTTGTGCTGCTTGGTTTTGAGCTGCCTGATTTTGATTCGGAGCAAAACGGCAGGTATTTGCAAGATGACCAGACTTGCCACAGTTTGTGCAGATGCGACATTGCACCTGTGGTTGGTGATGGCTATTACACTTGTTGCACAGTGGTGCATTCCCAGCATACTGCCTCTTGGCAGCAGGTTGTGCAGGCTGATTAGGAGCAGCCTGATTTGTCTAAGTAGTAACAGCGAAGTTCTTGGAAGCCTTACGCTTCCTTGATTTCTTTGAAGACTCAGCAGTCTTCTTACCCTTCTGCTCCTTGGTGCTATCAGAGTGTTTCTGTTTCTTGTCTCCCTTCCTGTAGAGTTTACCCTTCTTGACTTGAGAGTCTGTTAGGGTTGCAGCTAGCTCGATGGCCTGTCGGACGGTAGTAGGGTTGCTGGCAGTGACAATATCCTGAACATGATTTGGCAAACCGTCTATGTACTTCTCAATAGCCTTATCCAAAGGCGTAACCATTGTAGGACAGAGCAAGCTTAACTCCTCGTATCTATCTGTATAAGCCCGGTGTTCACCACTGTCTTGTTTCAGGTCATGGAACTCATTTTCAAGTGCCCTCTACTCGTGAAGGGGGCAGAACTCTCTCATCATAAGAGCTCTAAGTTCATCCCATGTTTGACCTAAAGCAACATCAGCACCTCTATCTCTCATTACCCCATTCCACCAGGTGAGAGCCCTCTTTTGGAATACACTCGAAGCAAACTCGACCTTACGATTGTTAGGACACTGAACATGGCGAAAGGTGCTCTCAAGACTCTCAAACCACTGGAGGAGCCCAGTTGCTCCTTCAGAACCACTAAACTTGAGCGGTTTAGCCGAGTTAAAACTTTTGAAGTTGCACGGAGCAGGTGCGTTATTCTTATTGTTGGCTTGGTTTATTTGAGTGATGAGATTAGGTAGTATAGCAGCCATCTGCTGTGCTATAATAGCTGCCAGTTCGGCATCAGGTTGTTGAACGTTACGTCGAGGAGGCATTCTAAAAGAGGAAACATGAGAGAAAACGAGTGAGATGTTGTGATGAAAAATGAGATATCACAAATATCGACAAAATGAAAGGATGGTGGTCATTTGTTGATTACCTTGTAACAAACAGTCGACACACAGTGACAAATCAAAGTAAATGAGTCATAATAATGTATCACTGAAGACATGCTCGCCTATAAGTGGACACTCACCCCAAGAGTTCCCAGGTAAGAGTGACTGGTCCGATACTGCGGATTTGTACGAACACTCTAGCCTTAGACAGAAAACTCAGGGTACAGGCACCCACCCTTCCAGTTTGCACGTGTTCACATTATTTAGACCCAAACTTTGACAAGATTTTGAAAAATTTAGAAGGCACAAAGCCAAAAAGAAATCATCTAAGGATAGATGATTGATTTCAAAATCATTTTGGAATTTGGAGGGTTCAAAACCTTATAACAAATCATCTAAGGGTAGATTATTGATTTTCAAAAATCGTTTTGGAAAATTGTGTTCATGTTTTGGTAATCACCTAAGGATAGGTGACGTGTATTGTTTTAAGATCTAAACACAAGATAACTTGTGTTAGGGTCCTAGGAAGTTATAGTCTAGGTCAAAGCATTACTAATAACTTAATTCCCTATAACCATTTTAAATGCTATGTGTTAGTTGTTGCTCGAATACACGTTATGATCATGACTGTTACTTGAACTATGTGATTATCAACTGACTATGCATGTATGAATGTTATAGGCTTGGATTGAATTAATTGTGAGCGAGTAGTTAATCTTACCGAGCAAACCGAGGTGAGTTCACACACTCTCTAAGGCATGGGATTCCCGGTGAATGGGAATGAGTTAAAGAATTAAAATGAAACATACATATCCTCCTTGGGTAGGATATGTACCACCATCCTCCTTGGGTAGGATGCCAATATAAATCCTGCATAATCTCCTTGGGTAGAGTACGTACGTTCGTCCTCCTTGGGTAGGACAACAACCTTAAACTTACTAGATAAAACTCTATCATTAAGTCCCTCATTTTATATCGACTTAATCGCCGAGGCCGATTGCGAGCGGGTCATTAGGTAATAGCGCTATTAGGTTCAACAAACCTCACACCGTGCCGTTCGGACGGGCATGTACTAATGGATCATGGCAAACTGTCAATGATGATAGACATTGACGTAGGGCACAACTATTGTTCGTCAATTGTCGATATGGTAACGGTCTAGTGGTTCACATGGGGAAGCCCCCACTGATTATGGATACGGGTTGGGAAAAAAAGATATTGGTTAACTCGTGGTTTACGAAACAACTTATGGTTTTCAAAACAAACTGGTAAAACTAAACAACTAACTGTGAACTCGCTCAACTTTGTTGTTGACTCATTGTTACATGCCTTGCCGGTCGTTAGATGCTTATGGAGCTTGCACAAGGAAGAGGTCGTTGTGGGATATAGACTGTTATGTCCCGTACTTAACATTTGAACTTTGAACTATGTTTTGGTTATTTAAACATTACTATGCTTCCGCTAATTGCTTAAACATATTTGGTTCCTTTTAAACACCAAATATATTGGGTTGGTTTTATTTACTTATTGCATAGTTCAATATAATTGGTGGCTGGATCCTGGTCAGTCACGCCTCCAAGCGGTGATACTCCGCATGTGGATTTTGGGGGTGTGACAGATTGGTATCAGAGCCATTGGTTATAGTGAACTCGGTTTTAAAAAGGAGAAGCTTTTTGATAAAACCAGACTATAACCTGAACAGTGCTCAACGATCCACAACGACGCTTCGCTCCACATGCAAGGCTCAACACTCTAGGTGATATGGTTTATGTTTATATTGCCTACCTGTTAGTTACATAGTACATTGTTCATGGTATGCTTAGTTAAACGTAGCAACTATCATTTGAAAACACATGTGTGCTTACTCTTTTCTGTCATCGCACTTTCGCGACACCTTTCTCACTCATGTTTCCTTTGATATGAAGATCATGAGTGGACGTATCAACATAACTCAAGCCCAGCTGACGGCTCTAATCAATGAGCAAGTTACTTCAGCACTCGCAGCCACTCAGGCAGGAGGTATAACCTGCCATAGCAACTTACTCTAGGATCTTTAGATCCTACTCTCGTAAACCAACGCTTGTGCTTAATCTTGTCTCTTCTTACTCGCACGACAGGTCAACATGCTCAGCCTCCTGTGTGTACTTTCAAAACTTTTATGGACTGCCGACCTACTACTTTCAACGGCAATAAGGGAGCTCTAGGCCTCCTTCACTGGTTTGAGAAGCTCGAGTCTATTTTTGAGATGTGTGAATGCCCTGAGGCTCGTAGGGTGAAGTATGCTACTGGTACTCTTGAAGGTGTAGTGCTCACATGGTGGAACACTCAGGTCCAAATGCTGGGGTTGGTTGCTGCTAATGCCACCCCATGTAACGATTTCAAGGAATTGATCAAGGAAGAGTACTGTAATCGTGATGACATCCACAAGCTGGAAGTGGAATTCTTCAACTTAAAGATGACGGGGTCGGAAATTGAAGCGTATACGAAGAGATCAAACGAGCTGGCTATCTTGTGTCCTACTATGGTGGACCCTCCTATCAAACATATCGAGCTATACCTTAAAGGCTTAGTGTCAGAGATCCAGAGCCATGTGACTGCAGCGAACCTCGCCACCATCCATCAAGTTATTTGTTTGGCTCATCGACTCACTGATCAGGCAGTCGAGCAGAACAGGCTGCCCAAGCGTATTGGCACTACTACTTCTGATGCCCCCAGCGATAACAAGCGCAAATGGGATGGAGTCTCAAGCAAGGGTTCAACATCAGCTCAGTCTCAGTCTCAGCAGCGAAAGACTGATGACTACCAGAGTCCGGGTCAGCAATCTTCTGGTAGTCAAGGGCACGGTGGATACAGGGGAAACCACCCCAAGTGCAACCGATGCAACAAGGGTCGTTGTCTGAGGTGTAACAAGTTTGGTCATGAAGTAAAGGATTGCATGGGGCGCACGACTGGCTAATCAGAATCGTCAACAACAGCCACCAGCTCCACAGAATCAGCAGCAGCAACAGCAGGGTAACAGGGGATGCTATCAGTGTGGTGCTGAAGGTCACTTCAAGAGAAATTGCCCCCAGTTGAACCAGAATCAGAACAACAACAATAATCAGGGGATCGGGAACAATAACGGGGGTAACAATGATGGCAATGGTGCCAGGGGACGTGCTTTTGTGATTGGTCAGGGTGACGCGAGGAACGATCCCAACGTCGTGATGGGTAAGTTTCTTCTGGATGACTTCTTTGTTACTGTTTTATTTGATTTGGGTGCCGATACTAGCTACGTATCCTTAAAAGTTAGTCAAATGCTTAAACGCACATCAACACTTTTGAACACCAAGCATGTCGTAGAGTTAGCAAATGGTAAAATCTTAGGGGCCACACACATAGTTAAGGGTTGTAGTCTCGTACTCGCAGGTCAGACCTTCTCTATCGACCTTATTCCTATCAAACTTGGTAGTTTCGATGTCGTTATTGGGATGGATTGCCTATCTCAAAATCAAGCGGAGATTATTTGCAAGGAGAAAATCGTTCGTATTCCTCGTTCTGGTGAAGAACCTCTCCTGATTCATAGCGACAAGAGTGGTGCTGTTGTGGGCATCATCTCTTTCCTTAAGGCCCAGAAGTGTTTGCGAAAGGGCCACACTGCTATTCTAGCCCTCGTTTCTTATACATCCTCGAAAGAGAAGAAGATAGAGGATATTCCGATCGTACGTGATTTTCCTGAGGTATTTCCTGAGGAATTACATGGCCTTCCGCCACACCGTCAGGTTGAATTTCAAATCGAGCTAGCTCCTGGAGCAGCACCAATAGCTCGTGAACCTTATTGTCTAGCTCCATTAGAACTTGAAGAACTATCCGCACAGTTACAAGAACTCTTGGAAAAGGGTTTCATACATCCTAGTTCTTCGCCCTGGGGAGCTCCAGTGTTGTTTGTGAAGAAGAAAGACGGTACCTTTAGAATGTGTATTGACTACCGCGAACTCAACAAGGTGACCGTGAAGAATCGCTATCCTCTCCCACGCATTGATGATTTATTCGACCAGTTGCAAGGGTCGAGTTTCTACTCAAAGATTGACCTGAGGTCAGGCTACCTATAAAAGATCATCTATTATATAGAATTGTTTCATTTCATCTTTTACAGCCTCCGATTCTAGTGGATATTTTTCAGCAACATATTCAATTCTAGTGGAGGATATTTGAGTGGGTGCTGGTATATCATCATTATTCTTTTGAAATTTTCTTTTTCTTGTATAAAGCTTTTTGGGTGAGGGAGGTTTTGTTTGTGATGTGAGAATGGGTTGTATGGAGAGAGCAGTGGTTGATGTTTGGCAAACAGTTGTTGAAACAACTGGTGTTTCAACCTCTGTTGTCATTACACCTACTGATGTGTCAGTAGGTGTCTTCTGCTTCTGAGCAGGTGTTGATATGGTAGTGATTTGAGTGGTGGAAAGTGTTTGACTAATAGGTGTTGAAACAACTGGTGTTTCAACCACTGTTGTCATTACAACAGATGTTGTAACATCTGTTGTCTTCTACTTTATGGCAGGAGGTAATGATGGTGAGTTTGGTTTTGGTGGTGGTGATGTGATAATAGATGATGATGATGGTAGAACAGTGGTTTTGATGGTGTGTGGTGACGTGGTGTGTGGTGAAGTGGTGTATTTTGAAGTGGTGATTGTTGATACAGCAGCTTTAGTCTGGCTATCTTTTTCTGGTTCAATATAAACACCATCCTCAATTCCCTTATTCTTCCACTTGATTTTCTCCCCCTTTTGGCATTATCTGGGAAGGGATTATCCATGAAGAGGACAGTGGGAGGAACCTTTCCAGTGGTGCTTTGTATGTGAGCCTTGATAGCTTTGATATCTGCTTGAGTATCTTTAAATATTGACTCCACCATGTTTTTCAGCATTTGTACATGTATTGCATGCTGCTGATCAGCCATTTGTTTTTGTTTTTCAAGCACGGTTTGAAATACATTCCATAGCTCATTTGCAGCAGGTGCAGGTTGTGCAGGTGCTTGAGCTGGAACAGCCGTGGATTGTACTTTTTGAGCTTTTAACAGTTGTTGTACCATATCCTTTATTTCAGCAGCTGATGTTTCAAGATTTTCAATTCTGCCCGTCAATTCCTGATATTGTGAATCATCTCCCATATTAATGGGTTCATCTGATTCCCCACCAGTAGTGGTTGTACCAATGTGTGACTTAGGAACAGAGTCCAAAAAGTCATTCATTGATGCCCCTTGTTCTTGGTACTGGGGTCTTCTTCCATCAACACTAGATAACCTTTTGAGGATACCAGAGGGTAATGCATATTCACTAGTGGTTATCATAGGTGCTATTGTAGGAATTGCCTTCAAGGGAGTCTTATTGATGAAACAACTGGCCAAATGTAGATCTGTTGATCCAACATTTGTAGTTGCTGCTCCACTTGAACTACTGATAGGAGTTAATTGTAACTCCTGTAGTGTAACCTCCTCAGTTGTTGCTGGGATAGCAGGGGTATAAACATCAGACCCAGTCACTTGTGGGAGTATACTCTCAGTAATAGGTGATTGAGTGGAACTGGTTTGTGTCTGAGCTATATTAACTGCATGCAACAAAGGTATTATGGATTGTGATAATGTGAGGGGTGAAGATAAGGGTGTTGAAAGAGACATGTCCTTGGGATTAGGACTGAGGAAGATGGATCCAATTGAATCTAGAGCTTCATATTGTGGGATCCCTGTGTTTACAACCTGATCCTTTTGTGAGGATACAGGAGGAGTTTGAGGCAATGGTGGAGATCTTTCTTCCATCTACTGTGAGGAAGTAGCAGCAGTGGTTATTGGTGACATTTGTGTTGTCACTAGCAGTGACTCTGGGATCTCATCTTCCAGAGATGCCTTTGATTTGGGTTTGGAGGGCTTTTTGTAAGATTTCTTTTTGGTAATGTCAGGTGTGGGTTTCAAAGCAGTGGTTGTGCTGCTATGATCACCTGGAGCAGTGGGCTCAACAGCAGATGCCTGAGGAGCAGTGGTAGCTGCTAAATTCTGCTCAGGCACCTCTGCTTTTGTTTTTGTAGGTGCTAACATTCTGGAGAATGTTTCAAGTGTTAAACCATTTATTTGAAAATAAACACCTTGTTTTAGCAAATTTTCATTTTCTTTTCCAAATTTTTGTTTAAAATAGTAGCTTAGAAACCTTGGAAAAAGCAAAAATGCTTTGCTATCAACATTTTTCACCAAATCATCAAAAATCTCCTCAGAATAGTTATAATTTTCATTATGTAAAATGGCATAACCCAGTCATTGGATTTTTAATGGTATTTCATTAAAAGCAGTTGTTTTATTTGAAACACACATCAAAAGAGTGTGAAATAAAAACCTAGGTGCAGAAGGAAAGAAACCTTTTTGTAAGGTATCTCTTTTTGGTTGTTCTGCATACCCCCTTTTCAAGAAATCAGTTTTCAACTCGGTTTTAGAAAAAGAAGTTTTACCTTTCTGATCATCGAGTTTAAAGACTTCTGAGATTGATTGAGGAGTAATTTAAATCACTTTACCCTGTATAGAGGAGTTGATGGCTATGACGATGTCTTCTTGTTTTTCAAGGATAGCATTTTTCCAGAACTCTCTCTGGGTTTGTTGGTAAATGGGAGCATCTGCTATTAGAAAAGTTTTGTACTTTGATGCAGATAAGGTGTCAATGATGGAATCGAAGGTGTTGGTGGTAGTGGGTTTTGTGAGTAGACCCAAGTAATTGTGAGGAGATTTGTATGGGATTTCAATGGGTTCATCGGCCATTTGAGTGGCCTCTTTAGAAGATGAGGATGATTTTGATTTTGATTTTGACTTTGATTTCGTCATTTTGATGAAGAAGAATCGAAGAGTGATTTGAGAAGAAAAGTTGAAAACTGCTTTGAGAAGAGAATTTTGGAATTCAATTCGACAGTGTGTGACCCTGTTTGGGGTTTTGATCAGGGTTTTATTCAAAGAAAAAGTGGATGCTAATGTGGCAGCGGTTACAATGATCTGATGGCTAAAAACTGACCACCTGCCAACCCCTGATGAAAGGTTAAATAATGGAGGACAGTTGTTTTGAGAGCCACTGATGGATCAACCATCAGTAGTTACAACGGTAACAAATGAAACAGTGGGTGATTTTTACTATCAGTGGATAGCATATCAGTGGATAAAACACTAATTTTGAACAACAGTGCTTATCATGAAAATGAGAGAGCAGAGGTTGACTTTCAGCAGTGGACAATGTTTAAGAAACAGATGTTTGAGCACAACAGTGGTAGGGAAATGGTGAGGTTTTGAAAGGCTATTACATCAGCAACTGTTAGTGCAACAGTGTTTAAACTTTTGACAAAAAAATTGAGCATATACTTGTTCAGATGAGGGGATTGATTTTGTCTTGTGTAAGCACAATATCATGTCCAACATCTGTTGGTGGTGATTGATGAACCATCTGCAGGAATGCTATACTTAACAAAATACATTTTAGATGCAAATTATCAAGTTTAATTTGTCAGCAGTTTTTCTAGGAATTTATGTTCTAGGTTTTGCCACATGTTTTTCTACAAGTTTTGAAGCTTTTATAAATTCCTGACAGTGGTTTAGTATCCCAGATGATGAAAACCTTTTTACTAAGGCTACTCATTTTGTGTCTAATTATTTGAATTAGAACATGAGTATCTCAGTAGTTTAAAATATGTTTGCAATCAATTTCTGATCTGTGATAGAACAAATTTGAGGTTGATATGACATTGGCACTTAGTACCTTTTCCTTTTGATCTGTTTTTAAGGATAATATCACCAACAAAAATAGAGGTTTTATATCCTGACAGGAGATTGAGACTTTTACTATAAAAAACAAGTAAAAGTTAAAAAAATATATTATTAAAAAAAACAACGAATAATATATCTTGTTTTATTGAGAAAAACCTTTTCAATAAAAAATAATTAAAGGTTATTCTGAAAACAACATCAAAAAGGGTTCTGGTATATTTTCCAATTAAAACTCATAGTCACACCATTCTCAAGTTTTAGGAAAATGGTCAATGATTTGAAATGACTATTTTGTGTTACCATTTCCTTGTTAATTGATTGCAAAAAGAGGTGCCATATGAGGATTCTGAAATATTTGTCTAGTCCTCTTATCAGTTTCATCGTTGGTGATACTATTGTTCCCTAAACTTCCCTGAATCAATAAATGCACATAATTGCTTGATGACCATTGTTTACCCTACTATGGACTCTTAAGTGTTTTATATTTATACTCCTTTCCTTTGACTTCAAAAGTTTTGAGATAAATACATTTTTTGAGTTTTGTTATTTTTCTTCTTCCCTTTTTTTTACCCTTCCCATTCATAAGTACTAAAATACTTGCTGGGAGGATTTTATTGAAGATGTACTTAGACTAGAATCATTTTTCAGCAATGTTTGGAGAGACTTGGACATTTTTGCACATGCTTATGTCAGATCTCACATTACATATGATTTAGTCCGTCTTAACACCTGATTTTCTTAGTGTGTTCTTAACAAAGTTGATCTGATCCTTTCAACAGGATTCTCACCCTGTTTTTCAACACATAAGATGTAATAACTAAAGTTTTAATTTCCCTCCTTTTATGTTAACAAAAACACTAATGTTTTTATGAAACTAGGTTTTTGTTGACAGGAGGTTTACACTTTAGTATCAAAACTGATGGAAACAACACAACTTCATATCAACACTTTGAAATCAATTTTGTAAAGAGAATGATTATACCATAGTTTTCAGTCATACTTTCAGATCTGAACGCTATAGGTGTTTTATGTATGATATCACTTGTTATGTGAAGTTTGTGTGTCTCATGACATCTTGGTTGTTTTACAGAGTTTTTGAATAATCACTTTGAGCACGATTTCTCGTTACTCAGTTTTTCAACTAAATACAATCAACCTTAGTATCAATGAATTTTGAGCTGAACTGTTATGTCAAATTGACTGTTAGATCGAATTTGACTGTCCAAGCTCTGATACCAATTGTTAGGATCTAAGGCTCTCATAATTGTGCTTGTTTACGTAATTTAAACATTAAGTGCAGCGGAAATGAACACAAACTTTGTAAGCACAATTCAGGAAGAAGATAGTTTTGATAAACACATGCTTTTCATAGAGTCAAATGATTACAATACAAAGCAAAAGATTTACAGAGCATGCTTACAAACTAAACTCCCCCTCAGCCTGATGCTCCAAGGTTAATTGCACAAGATGAAAGGATTGGACTAGAGGAGAAGAACCCACTTAGTCAATCAAATGTAACAGTACAGGGTACTGTTACATTTATAGGCAAACCAAACCACTGAAGCATCTTAGCTGACGTCACCATGAAAGCGACATCTAACAAACTAACAAACTTTATCTACTGTTCTATAACAACTGACCATACAGACACTAATTACATTCTAAACACTGATGTATAAACACTGATTCTTCATTCCACTGTTGTAATCAACCATTGATGATTGAGCATCAGTGCTTTCTTCAAAGGGTGATCAGACCTTGAATGGGCAGTGCTTTAACTCTTCAGCGGTGCTTGGATTCCATCAGTAGATTGAGCTTCAGCCTTTAAACTTCATCAGTTCTTTAGTAGCAGTTGTTCTATTGAGCAGTACTTTGAAGTCTATCAGATGCTAGATAACCACTGTCAAGGGGAAAGCTTAATGTAAACAGCTGCTTATGAATAATCCTATGTTGTGAACCGGTTTTGGCTTTCATTATATGTTCCTTTAGTAGGGTTCAATCCCAACAGATTGAACTTCTGAACGATACGATTGCGAAATTTGCTACCATCCTGGTAAGGCGAATGTTGTGGCTGACGCATTAAGTCGTAAGGAACGTGTCAAGCTTCATTGTGTTCAAGTTCGATCTGATATTCAAACCCGCATTTCTTAGGCTCAACATGCTTGTGTTACACAAGACTTGATGGGTAAGGAATTTCTCTGTCATATTAAACCTGAGCTTGAACTGAGGGACTTTGGGTTATTTTATTTCATGGGCCGTTTGTGGGTCCCAAGTCTAAACAATCTTCGCACCTTGCTAATGGATGAAGCTCACAAGTCTCGTTATTCCATTCATCCTGGTGCAGATAAAATGTATAAGGATCTTCGATCCCAGTATTGGTGGGCGGGTATGAAGAAAGACATTGCCTTATATGTTTCCAAATGCCTTACTTATCTTAAGGTTAAGGCAGAACACCAACATCCCTCTGGACTATTGGAGAAACCAGAGATACCAGTTTGGAAATGGGAAAACATTGCCATGGATCTCATTACCAAGCTGCCACGTACTAAAAGAGGCCATGACGCCATTTGGGTGGTTGTTGATCGTCTTACAAAGTCAGCACATTTCTTACCGATCCGTGAGGATTTATCTGCTGACAAGCTTGCCAAGATATATGTAGATGTAATTATATCTCGACATGGTGTTCCTTTGAACATTATATCTGACAGAGATGCTCGATTTTCGTCTCACTTTTGGAGAACCATGCAATCTGCCATGGGAACCCAACTTAATTTGAGCACAGCATATCATCCGTAAACGGATGGTCAATCTGAAAGAACAATCCAGACACTGGAGGATATGCTTAGAGCTTGTGTGATTGATTTTGGTGGTAGTTGGGATTCACATCTACCGTTGATTGAATTCTCCTACAACAATAGTTATCACTCTAGCATCAACATGGCTCCTTTCGAAGCATTATACGGTCGAAAATGTCATTCACCAGTCTGCTGGAATGAGATAGGTGAAGCTCAGCTTACTGGACCTGAACTCATTCTAGAGACTACAGATACGGTCAAGAAGATTCCTGATAACCTTCAGACAGCTAGAAGCCGTCAAAAGAGTTACGCGGATCGACGACGCAAGCCCTTACAAGTTGGTGATCACGTCCTACTCAAGGTATCCCCTTGGAAAGGTGTGATTAGGTTTGGAAAGAAAGTAAAACTTGCACCACGCTATGTTGGACCACTCAAGATGGTTGAAAGAATCAGAAAAGTAGCCTACAGACTTGAGCTACCTCCTAAACTTGGAAATGTTCATCCAACTTTCCACGTGTCCAATCTCAAGAAGTGTTTAGCTGATGAGAACCTCCACATACCAGTTGATGAAATTCGTGTTGATGACACGATGCACTTTGTTGAGAAACCTGTGGAAATCATGGACCGTGAAGTCAAAAAGCTCAAACACAAGCGCATACCTATTGTCAAAGTTCGTTGGGAATCTAAACGTGGCCCAGAATTTACTTGGGAACGTGAAGATCAGATGAAAGTGAAATATCCTCATCTATTCTCACAAGTTTCCTCTAAATAAATTTCGGGACGAAATTTCCTAAAGTAGGGGAGACTGTGACATCTGTGCTTGTGTAATCATTGTACAAACTCCGAACAATTCAATATTAATAAAACAATGTGTTTTGATCCCAATGTTTGACATTTAGCACGTTTTGACTTTTGATAGATTTTAAACTCTATATCGCTTTCTGGAAAGTTATACGCAAACTGATGCGTAAATGTAATCATTTTAACGCGACAAAAATCCGGAACAGAAACCTAAGCTTGAAATACCTTAAATAACCGTTACATAACTTAGAAATAAGTTTTGAAGGGTTCGGTATGGCAAAAACAAGTTTGTTCGCTTACATGGACTATTTGCATCAAACTACAAAAGTCTGCCATTTCGTATGGCAACGTACATTCCGGAATATGATCATAAGCTAAACATACCATAAATAACCTAAAGATAGCTTAGAAATAAGCTTTGATAGGTTAGGTGTGCGAAAATATGCTTACTTGATCATACAGGGACTAAAAGCGTAAAAAATGACGTAAGTTTGCATTTACGTGCATATCTTACGTTCTGACCACATCTGGACATCCAAAATTTTTGTAGACACTAAAATATTTTTATTTTATTGATCGGAATGCAAAAATACCATTCGTCGCTTAAATTGGATCGTTTTCGCGTCTGTTCGAGTTTCGTTGTAATTAACCGAACAACGTGACCGTACGACCAACCGAACCGACATCCGTGATATTTCCACGCATATTTCAGGTCCTCTACACTTTGATGACCTTTTAGAGCCTTGAAAATGGCTTAACGGAGGTTAAAAACGTTGAAAACAAGTTTAAAAACGTGCAGGGACCATTTCTGCCAAACTTTGAAACTGCAGCCCACCCCCTCGCGTCACGCCACAGCCTAGGGGCTGTGCTGTGGTGCCACGCCACCACCTGATCTGGGCAGAAAATTTGTTTTGGCAATTCTGCTGAAATCTTGGTTTTTGTTTGGTTGTTTTGAGGCCTTAACCACCAAGTTAGCACCCCTCTAAGGCATTAAACCTGCACCAAACACTTGTGTGGACCAGATTATTGCTTAGGCAATACATAACACACATGTAATGATCTTGTTCATCATCCAAAATTATAAATACCCCCTCACCTCTTCCATGTTCTTTGCTCATTTCAAATTTAGAACTCTAAGTGGAGGAATCCCTGCAAAGGAGCCACCTACCTGAGTTCTAAGATCATCCTTCTAGCGTTTGAACACCAAGTGAGTGTTCTTTCATGGCTTAAGTAGTGATTTTCAGCTTTGTAGAGCTGAATGTCAAACTGTTTGACCAACAGTTTGACTTTCGGTTTTGGCCATCTATTGGTCAAGTCAAAGTTCAATTGAACTTTGCAACGTGATTGTAATCACGATGGTTATAATCCTTAGCGATTATACCTACTGATTACCACGTTAACTAGGTGTAGTGACGAGTCAAAGTTTCGGTCAAAATGCATTTTAGCGTGCATTTTGTAACGGAACTACTTTTAGGTATCAAAACACTTTGTTTTGATACCAAATCAGTTTTCTAGGTTAGTTAAACATGTTTTGACATGTTTAACTCGTCACTACTAGTTTAGTGCTTGTTTAGGGTCGTAAGTTAAGCGGTCTAAACAATCGCTTAGACTTTCGAACCCGACCCGTTTGGTCGATCATTAGGATCCGACCAAGCATGTTTAGTGATCATAGTTGCATAGGGAATAACCTCTGAGGTTAGACCTTATGATCACATAGGATTGGTTAGTCATTCGTTAAGTAGTTTACATGCCCATAGAAAATGACCAAAATGCCCTTTTGAAGCATAAATCCGTATTTTGCATATGTGAATATGTTTTTGACATATGATCTGATTTAGTAACATGTTTAGGCATAATTGGGAATGTAAGACTGGACATAGCACATAGTTAACCATCCGACCATAGTTTTACGCAAACGACGCATTATAGTAGCTTATACTACCATAATGGGTCCAAACGGGTCAAAAGCACTTAGGTAGACTTTCATTTCAGAATGTTGGGACTATTAAATCATGCCACATGAGTGCCAATACTCATTTGATTTATAGAACCTCATTCCATCCTATCTCCCTATTTAGGATCCGATTACTAACGTAGTTACCTATATTAAGTGCCTTGTTGATTCCATGATCCTTGGAACTTAATTTGGTCTTATTCCCAAGACTAATAAGCAATCCCAAGTGAGTACATAGTTCCCCTCTTTTACCGCTTTCAAATACTTTGGGGTGATACACATGTACATACGTGTTACTTTTGTGTTTTCATTGCTTTCATGACGTAAACATGCTAGTTTTACCTAGTACACGTATAGTACATGCTTTAATTAGGTTTTGCTATGTATGTTTACTAAGCATGCTAGCACATTGATTTCATAGATACATTTGTTGCATATGTTTACTCAGCATATGGACACATTGTTTTACATGACATTTCTGTTATGTATGTTTACTGAGCATGCTAGCACATTGTTTTACATGATCATTTCTACTAGGTATGTTTACTTAGCATACCTAGTACATGGTTTTCACATGCTACATTGGTTATGACATTTGGTATGTTTAAACGGGACAATAATACATTCATTAACATTGATCACGCCGCTCGGTAGTATGTAATGGTACCATAGGACTTGACAAATCCTGTTTCCGACTTCCTAGGTTTGTTTGGAAGTTGGGAATGAAAGAATCCGATATACATAATTTAGATAAACCTTTAATTTGTTTAAGGGTTTATCGCCACAGTCGCAAGGCTTGAATGTATGCGATTAACATTACTGCATAAATGTTTGTAATCATAAAGCATTGTTTTCTGCAAAACATAACATTTGATTTAAACTTAGGTTTATTCAAAAACCTTATTTTGTACATTTTCCTATGTGGTTGAGTAATTACTAGTTATTCACCATACATGACATCGTTTTCACATTGACATTATCATATAGTTTGAGTAGATATTGTCTACTTGCTATACATCACATTTGGGTTTACATGATACAGTTTACACATGACATTGTACATGGTTTACACATAAACATTTGACATTGGTTTTAAACAAGACATTTTGATTGATTATTGATAAGTGACTTATGTAACGGGGCTATGTGTTATATGATAAAAGCATGGTGGATACGCCGCTGGTACTTCCTATATATAAGTGCTTTTATTATATTACACATTGTTGCGTTATCTAAACCACTTTGACAAAGACATAAAACATTTTATACAAGGACACGATGTTGTTTTTCAGATTACATATTTTATACAAATTCACTTTTACTTGGTTATTCATTTAACCATGCATTATCCTTTTATTATCATTTGATTTTCACATCGATTTTCGTATGATTTTATAAAGGAAAACATTTTACAAGGTTCATGACTACATTTTTGTTAAACACTTCTTTTAACTACAAGTCATGAATCCTACATAAACAAAACCTATGTATCTCACAGGCATTTTTATGCTGACGTACCTATTTTTACATGTGTTTCAGGTGCTAATGCATGATGATGTTTATACTTCACTTAGGCGGACTTGGGCCTTAGTGACTTAAAAGACAGTTATTTATGTTATGTTTAGTTTGAACTCCAAGACAATGTAAACTTTAATCTTAATAATACAAAACTTTAATTACCATGGTTGTTGAAACAATAATTCTGTCGCTCCACTCCCCGACATTACCGTCGCGGTTTGTTGTTATACGCGGTCGGGGTGTGACACTTTGATATGTTGCTCCTGCATTCTTTAATCCAAAGGGCATTTTCATGTAACAATACAGCCTTGTGGCATACAGAATGCTGTCTTGTCTTCATCTTGGATTGCCATCTGCACTTGATGGTATCCCTTGTAATAGTCGAGAAAGCATTTCCATCGGAAAGACGCTAGTGAATCAATCTTCTCATCGATCTCAGGTAAAGCGTAACAATCGCACGAGCAAGCTTTGTTCAAATCTTTATAATCCACACACATTCTCCACCCACCATTTCCTTTTGGAACCATTATTGGGCTGGCTACCCAAGTTTGGTATCGCACTTCTCTGATGATGCCGACATTAAGCAGCTCTGTGATTTGTTCTTGCATGGCTTCGTGCTTTATATCCCCTAGATGCCGTTTGGTGTGTACCACGGGTTTGGCATTTTCGGCAACGTTCAATCTGTGTTCTTCTATATCTCGTGGAATGCCAACCATATCGGCTGGTGTCCAAGCGAACACATCCACATTTTTGAACAACAACTTTTTGAGCGATGCGTGTGTGATTTCTGACATTGCTGTTTCTAAAGTGATTGTTTGCTCTGGATACTTTCTGTTTAGGACCCATTTTTCTGGTTCTGCGTGCGGGGTGGGCTTACTTGACTTTGTAGGTCTAAATTCATCGGTTACGAGAACCTCTTTGCTTGCATAGATTATGGCTATCCCTGTCTCTATTGGGAAACCAACCGCTGAGTGTGGCCCTGAACAAATAGTGTTGAAATCTCCTTGGGACTCTCTTCCCAAAAGGATATCGTGCCTCAAATTTGCTGGTAAAACCATGAACATGACTTCTTCCATTCTTGAATTCCTCCGGTTGTCACACCCCGACCGCGTTAAAACAACAAAACCACGGCGGAAACGTCGGGGAGTGGAGTAACAGAATCATTGTTTCACAACACATGGATTGAAGTTTTGTTTTATTAAATTATTAAATGTTCAACATTGTCTTAGTAAAACAAAATGAGTTCACATATTGTCTTTCTTGTTTTAACTCACTAAGGCCTCGCCTAACCCTACGTGAGCATGCATCATAATCATCATCATCAAACAACAGCACCTGAAACATATGTAAATATAAAGTCAGCATAAAAATGTCGGCGAGCACATAGATTTTGTGAGTGTGTCAAATCCATGGCTTGTATACATATGGCAATACCTCGTATGACTACTAGAGTCGATAATTGAAATCCTTGTTTTGAAAAGTGTTTAGTATTGCAATATGATTAACTAACTAAAACAAGTTGGTTATATGTTAAAGAAAACCTCGTTGCCATGAATCTTGACTAAAAATATTTGCTTTTGTAATCCAAATAGTAAATTGTTCTTGTAATAAAACTCGTATGGTTTATATCATTTAGTAAACATCTCATGTGACATCGTTTGAAAAACATTCGTCCGAAATCGTTCAAAATCGTTCAATTCGTTCGTGTTATAAAAACCAATCGTTCAAATCGTTCAACTCGTTCATGTTATAAACCATCGTTCAAATTGTTCAATCGTTCAAATCGTTCCTATCGTTCGTGTTATAATTGTGAAAACTAACTTTTGGTCGTCTCGTAGAACACATTCAAACCTGTGTGACTCGTCCATCATTCAATCGTATTAACAAACCACTAAAGGGTTAGTTAACATTCATCAGGTTCGGTCGTTACCCACATTACCCCATAACCATGGTGATAGTCCGATAACGGGATTTGTCAGATCCTATGGTACCATAACATACTATTGGTCGGCTTGATCATAGTTAATGAATGTCATTCGATTGTCTTTCGACCAACGCCCCAACAAGTTCGTTCACATTATTGAAATCGTTGTGTTTAATATAAACCGTAGTATTTGTTTTGAAAACTCAAAATCGTTTAGCACATATGAATCGCCCCAAAAGAATTGAAAGTGGTAAAATAGGGGAACTATGTACTCACTTGAGATTGTAAGGTATCCTTGATTAAGTGAACTAACAAAGCTCGGCAATTAAAGAAATCAAGCGGCACCTAGTATTGGATTGCTTATGTTAATAAATCGGGACCTAAATCGGGAGATCGGGTAGAATGAGGTCTTGTAAACCAAATGAGTGTTGATACTCATATGATACGGTTTAAACAAGCCTACATTCTGAATTGAAACCTATCCTAAGTGTTTATGACCCGTTATGACCCGTTAAGGTAGTCTATGCTACTTTAACGCGTCATTTGCGCAAAAGCGCATTCGAACCGCCTAACTAGTCCTATGAAAAGTATTATATGCCTTAACATGTTTAATAATGTTCCATAATCAGTTTAAGTGTCAAAATTTAAGTTACATATGCTTAAATTCAAATTATGCTTAAAAAGGGCATTTTGGTCATTTTTCCTAAGGCATATAAACTACCTACCATACAACTAATTAAACTAAGTGACCATAAGGTATAACCTCGGAAGGTTATTGCCTATACAAATATGGTCACAAAAAATGTTTGGTCGGATCCTAATGATCTACCAAACGGGTCGGGTTCGAAAGTCTAAGTAGATGTCGAGACCGTTTGACTTACGACCTTAAACAAGCACTAAACTAAAAGTGACGAGTTAAACATGTTAAAACATGTTTAACTAAGTTAGAATACTGTTTTGATATCAAAACAAAGTGTTTTGATACCCGAAAATAGTTTCGTCACAAAATGCACATAATTGTGCATTTTGACCGAAACTTTGACTCGTCACTTCGACTAATCAATGTGGAATCAGTAGGTATAGTCGCAAGGGACTATAACAATCGTGATTACGCTCACGTTGCAAAGTTCAAACGAACTTTGTCTTGACCAAATCATGGTCAAAGCTGAAAGTCAAACACTGTTTGACTTTCTTGCTTAAATAAATAAACAAGAGATGAAAGAACACTTACAAGTGTTCAAGGCTGAAAAAGATGATCAAGAAGACTCAAGTATGAAGCATCCAACCAAGTGGTAGCCTCAAATAGAGCAGAGATGAAGAAGAAAGCAAATGAGCAAGTTGAAATGAAGAAACCCTTGCTATTTATAGGAATTCTTGGACCTTTGGATCAATGCCAAGTGTTTTTGAGTTGATCAAGGCATGACCTTGACCATACATTTGTTTAACACTGATTAGGGGACTTGGAGATCACACAAACCAGCCCACAAGATGCAAAAACTAGGATTAAAATCAAGTCCAACAAGCTAATTTGCAGATTCTGGATTCTGATATGCTGGCATAGGCTTACAGACTGTAAGCACTTCACCATACGGTCCGTATGGCTTCTGCAGACCAGCAACTTTTGTACAATGACAGTTTTAGTCCCTGTGCGTGTTTCGTCGCGTTTTGGCACTTCTAACACCCGTCAAACCAATTTTCAAACTCTATGATGAAGTTAAAGTATATTTAACTTGAATTATGCTCAAACATGACACGAATGTCGGTTCGTTTGTCTGTACGGTTGCGTTTTTTGGTTAATTACGATGGAAATCGTAACGGATGCGAAAACGACCCAAATTGCGAAACGAATGAAGTTTTTTAATTCTCATCACTAAAATACAATATTTTAATGATTACAAAAATTTTTGGATGTCCAGATATGGTTAGAACGCAAGATATGCACGTATGTGCATACTTTCGCCGTTTTGACGCTTTTAGTCCCTATGATCAAATAAGCGTATTTTCGCATACTGAACCCCTCAAAACTTATTTCTAAGCTATATAAAGGATATTTAGGGTATGTTTTGCTTATGATCTTGTTCCGGAGTGTTCGTTGCTATACGAATTGGCAGACTTTTGCAGTTTGTCGCAAATAGTCCCTGTGATCGAATAAACTTGTTTTTGACACACACCAAACCCTTCAAAACCTATTTCTAAGTCATGTAAAGGTTATTTAATGTATGTTAAGCATATGTCACTATTCTGGAGTGTTTTTCACGTTAAATCAATTACGTTTACGTAATAGTTTGCGTATAACTTTCCAGAAAGTGATTAAAAGCTTGAGATTGAACTAGAATTGATACATGAAATTGTCATACACAAACAAACAAACATTGAGATCAAAACACATTGTTTCATTGATATTTGATATTGTTCTACATCGTTCAGTGTTTACAGAGCACAAATGTCACAGTCTCCCCTACTTTAGAAAATTTCGTCTCGAAATTTTAACTAGAGGAATCTTGTGTAAACAAATGTGGGTATTTCGCCTTCATTTGGTCCTCATGTTCCCAAGTAAACTCTGGGCCACGTTTGGACTACCAGCAAACTTTGACTATCGGTATACACTTGTTCTTTATCTCCACAGGTTTCTCGACAAAGTGCATTGTGTCATCAACTTGAATTTCGTCGAGTGGAATGTTAATATCAGTATCGGCTAAACACTTTCGTAAATTGGACACGTGGAAAGTTGGGTGAATATTCCCAAGTTCAGGAGGTAGCTCAAGTCGATAGGCAACCTTTCCGATTCTTTCAACAATCTTAAATGGTCCAACGTATCGTGGTGCAAGTTTTCCTTTCTTTCCAAATCTCACCACTCCCTTCCAAGGGGATACCTTGAGTAGGACACGGTCTCCGACTTGAAATTCCAAGGGCTTGCGTCGCATATCCGCATAACTCTTTTGATAGCTTCTAGCTGTCAGAAGATTATCGCGAATTTTCTTGACTTTGTCTGTTGTTTCCAGAATGAGTTCAGGTCCAGTAAGCTGAGCTTCACCGATCTCATTCCAACAGACAGGTGAACGACATTTTTGACCCTATAAAGTTTCGAACGGTGCCATATTGATGCTAGCATGATAATTATTGTTGTAAGAGAATTCGATCAACGGTAGATGCGAATCTCAGTTACCACCAAAGTCTGTCACACATGCTCTAAGCATATCCTCCAATGTTTGTATCGTCCTCTCGGATTGTCCATCCTTTTGGGGATGATAAGCAGTGCTTAGATTTAGTTGGGTTCCCACAGCAGATTGCATGGTCTTCCAAAAGTGAGATGAGAATCGAGCATCACGGTCAGATATGATGTCAAAAGGAACACCATGTCGAGATACAATCTCATCAACATAGATCTTGGCGAGTTTATCAGCAGATAGATCCTCACGAATCGGTAAAAAGTGTGCTGATTTTGTAAGACGATTAATGACCACCCAATGGCATCATGACCTCTAGATGTGCGTGGTAACTTAATGATGAGATCCATCGCAATGTTCTCCCTGTAGGATCGTTCGACTGATCCGAATGAGTCGTTTAGAGAAGTTTTGATCTATTTCAGGTGCGGAAAACAAGAAATAGACTTAGTAACAGCTTGATCTTCACTTAATTCACTGATTGTATTGATTGGACGTTGTTTACAATCGATCTTCACACTGGCAGAGCTTCGGCATGGAATACATGGACTCTACTAATGATTTCGCTCAAAGATCACATATATATAGTGCTGAGATTTCGCTCCAAGGGACACAGGTCCACATAAGCGAAATCACAACTTGACATATAAGCGAAATCACCTACTTTAGGACCATATGAGCGAAATCAGGACTAATACAATTCTATTTTGTCATCTTGTGAACTTTTAATTTCATTCTATTTCACGTGCAAGTGTAGAATTGATGATGCAAGATGATGTAGAAATCAGAATTTTGAGCGAAAACGAGCTAAACGGTAAGAACTCTTCCTCCTAAGCTCTGATACCATTTGTAAAAACTAACATTGTTAAGATCAATCCACAAACATCACTTGTAGAAAATCAAGTACAACTTAATGTCCCTGATTTACCACTATAAGTTCGAAATATCACATTCATGAATTTCTCAAGAAATGTGTCGATTCATGTTCCACGCTTACCAACCTGGGAACTCCGGCAAGTCAGGTTTTTCATTTAAACAGATTCACCCAAGCCTGACTGACCTTGGGTGATTTTGAATTCTTGTTCAACAATGGTGGAAAATTTTCATCATCCGTTGTTAGACCAGAATTCTCAACTTTTACCTCAACAAATGGCTCTTCTGGTTTTACCACACCAGATTCATCGCCTGAACGTGGCTTGTCTGACTTTGAGGACCCAGATTCATTGCCGACATGTGGCTCCTTTGTTTCCGAAGAAACAAATTCATCGCAAATAACTTTCTTTTTCTTCTTTCCCTCTTTCGTCCTCGGATTTGTATCCGATGAATTCGTCTTGCTTGACTTTGCCATCAAGGGAGTCGATTCATCAGAACTCTTATTTTTATCAACAGATGAACCCGAGGACAATATCCTTTTGAGATACTCTCTCGCTTTCTTCCTCTTTTTCCTCAGTCTGTCTTTTTGCCCCTGCGAAAGCTTCACTTTCGGTTTTAGAACTTTCTGTTCTTGAACTTTAGGTTCTTGAACTTTCTGTTCCTTGGGCTTGACATTGACTGGTTTCTTCACCAGCTTCTGAGATTCAGCCCTCAATCTTTCATTTGATCTCCTTGGGCAATCTCTGGCAATGTGACCTCTGATGTTGCAATTAAAGCATCTCCTCGTCTCATAACTCCAACCTTGGCAGTTAACAGCAATGTGTCCTTGATAACCACATCGGTAACACACTCTGTTATCGTACCAATCACCATTTTCAGTCCAAACATTCAGATCATAGCACGGTTTGGCTTGGTGATAATCCTTGCTCCTCTTGTTTGCTGGATTTGACTTTTGAGCACTGTGGTCCGACCTGCACCACTTATTGCCAACAGTTGTTGAGTTTTCATTTTTCAATTTTTGTGATTTTTGATTTTGATTGGATGATCGATCTGATGAGCTTTTATTATCTTTTTGAACATTTTTCAAAATTTTCTCTTTTTGTTTTTGTTCCACTTTCTTCTTCAAAGGTTTTTGCTTAGAGCATTCTCCCTTTTCAGTTGATTGTGGAACAGTTTCTTGAAACTTTTCTTTTAACTTCAAAAATAAATTCTTTTTCTTCATTTTTTCATTTTCAACATCAGATTTCTCATCGCAATCTTCAACTATGACTTTGTCATAGTTTGTGACATCGTCACTTATTGGAACTGAATTAACCGGTTTAGGACAGGGAATAGCTGAAGTATTTACAAAAACCTTCAACTTTTCTTCCCATTCTCTGATTTTACCTTCTAACTCTTTGATTTTCTTTCGAGCACATTCAGCTTCTTTTTCAAGTCGAATAATCGTCTGAAGATGAGAATTTATCATTTGTTGCTTTTCAATGTTATTCTTGCTAAAAACAGATCTCCCATCTTCAAGAATTTTTATTTGACTTTGAAATTCTTTTTCAATTTTTGAGTTTTCATTTCCAAAACTTTTAATTTTATCTTCAAAAATTTTTCCATTTTCTTTCAACTTCTTGTTTTCTGATGTCAAACTGTTCAAGTCATTTAACAGTTTAACATTTTCAGATTTTTGCTTCTCACAAATTTCCTTCAAAATAAGAATCTGTTTAACATCAGTTTGCTTCTCATCCTTCAACTTTTTGACTTCCATTGTCAAACTTTCCACATCTTTCAAGAGTTTGCCATTGTCAGCTTCAAGTTTATCACATTTAGAGCACCCTGATGCAGAACTTGAAGATTCATTCTTCACAAATTCTTCATTTTGTGAAACTTCCTTTGTTCTTGTCTTGAATGATCCTGCACAAAAAATTTTAACGAAATTAAGAGGATTCGCATTCTCATCAATATAACAACCCCTCTTGTTATCGTATTTCATAACATTTTTTGCCTTAACACATTCAATAATCCTTTTGTTCATTTTGTCAATCACATCTAAACTTATATCCACCAAATGTGTTTCCAAGATCTTTATCAATTCTTTCTTTTTCTTTCCATTTTCATATTCATGAGTTTTAAGTTTGCTAATGAATTATTTTAGATGTAATTTTGAAAAAATTTGATTCACTTCTTAAATTTTTCAAAAATTCAATCCAGTCAATAGGTAATGCATCGGCAAACTTTGTTATCTTTTCAGCATCTGTCAAGAATATCTCATGATCTTTTAGGTAACCAAGTAAAACATTATATCGGTTTACTAGATCATCCAATGTTTCATTTTTCAAGCACACAAAGTATTTAAATCTTTTCTCCCATCCAATCTTTTTCACCATTCTATAACTTTCATCTATAAACCCTCGATTCCAATCATTAAATTTCTCAAAATAATAATTTTCATTCTCATCAAACATCACTTCCATTTTTCAAACAGTCCCGACAAATTTCACTCAAAACACACTTTCAATTTGACCGAGACACTTTAAGATAACAAAACTGATTAGGCTGATCACTTTTATATCACATGCACACCTTGGGCCGAAACAATTATGATGGGCCGATTGACTTTAATAGATTTTGATATCCATTTCATCAACTAAGAAACAAACACACCAATTACTTTATCATATGCACACACATGTAAAATATCACATGCAACTGACAATTAATACCGACAACATTTATACATTTCGATAAAATCAATTTTTTTTACATGCAAACCATTTAATACCTGTCAGCAACACATGCAATATTAACAAATTCCAACAAATCTTTAATACCTATTGGACCGTTCAAAATCCATTAAAACGACAAGTATGAAACAACTTTAATCCATCTCGATGAAATCGTTCACATGCACTGTTCTGATTTTTAATGATGACTCTCAATATTCACTTCACAAACTATTGAACCGCAATATATATGTTCAGACAAAGCACATGCAAAAACTGATCCACCGATTCAACCTGACATTCACATGATTTCTTTTTCAAACCGACTAACAACCTCGTTTAATGATATACACAATACACGAAGCTATTTTCAAACAACCAATGTGCCTCAGGATCGAAATCTAATGTGTACTAAAAGCGAAATCAGGGTTTTGTTGACACAAAAGCGAAATCAGGTGTACAAATCAGTGAAACCCCTTCCTAATGTCCGTATGAGCGAAATCTAGTCCGAAGGTAATTTGGTCCATTTTTAGTCTGATTTAAGCTATGAAACTTTCTAGGGTTTGTTAATAGTCACTTTTATACAATTTGTGAAAATTTGAACCGGTTTTGATCGTTAAATCTTCCTGAACTGATGAAAGAAGGCGTAGAAGATAGAAATCTCAATGAATTAAGGCTGTAAACTGCAAAACTTCTCCAACTGGCTCTGATACCAATTGTAGGATCGTTCGACTGATCCGAATGAGTCGTTTAGAGAAGTTTTGATCTATTTCAGGTGCGGAAAACAAGAAATAGACTTAGTAACAGCTTGATCTTCACTTAATTCACTGATTGTATTGATTGGACGTTGTTTACAATCGATCTTCACACCGGCAGAGCTTCGGCATGGAATACAAGAACTCGCTATATGGTTTCGCTCAAATGAACCCCTATATATAACCTTGTGGTTTCGCTCTTATGTACAGGTACACATAAGCGAAATAACCAAAGACCACATAAGCGAAACCTATGACTAAGACCATATGAGCAAAATCCCTATTGACCTTATGAACGAAATCATCATCTAACACACATACACTTCTATTTTGTCTTATATGAAAAAACAATCCTGCTACACATGCACATGCATTCTTTTTGACTTGTTTCACGTGTATTGTAATGATGATGCAAGATCTTAGGTCACTTGGATGATGTCATCATCAAGAATGATGACATCATTCTTGTTCCGAACCACAACGAACCGAAGACTCGACATAAGACGAAGACGACAGATGAATGCACTAACACTCCCACTTCCATGCCGGTAGTTCTGGTTGTAGAAGCAAACCAGATGGTCGTTGATGTTCAGCCTTGACTTTGAGACAAGTTAGGCATTTAGATACATCCTTCTTCATACCAGGCCACCAGTACTGAGTACGAAGATCCTTGTACATTTTGTCAGCACCAGGATTGATAGAATAACGAGACTTATGAGATTCGTCCATGACTAAAGTGCGAATATTACCTTGTTTCGGAATCCATAATCGGTCCTTGAAATAAAATTACCCATTGTCTTTCGTTTCAAGTTTAAGTTCTAGTTGACGTGGTAATTCCTTACCCATCAAGTCTTGTGTAACACAAGTACGTTGAGCATGAGAGATGCGAGTTTGAATATCAGATTGACTTCAAACACAGTGAAGCTTGACTCGTTCCTTTATACTTAGCGCGTCAGCTACGACATTCGCCTTACCAGGATGGTAGCGAATCTCGCAGTCGTAATCGTTCAAGAGTTCAACCCAGCGCCGTTGTCTCATGTTTAGCTCCTTTTGATTGAAAATGTGTTGGAGGCTTTTGTGGTCTGTGAAAACCACACACTTCGTGCCATAAAGATAGTGTCTCCATATTTTGAGAGCAAAAACTACGGCCCCTAACTCAAGATTATGAGTTGTGTAGTTCTTCTCGTGAATTTTCAATTGTCTTGATGCATAAGCTATGACCTTACCTCGTTGCATGAGAACACAACCAAGGCGTAGATTCGATGCGTCACAGTAGACAACGAAATCATCATTGCCATCAGGTAAAGATAAGACAAGAGCATCATAGATTTTTTGTTTCAGTGTTTGGAAAGCTTCCTCTTGTTTAGGTCCCACTAAAAGGCTTATTCTTTTGAGTTAAAGAAGTGAGGGGAACCGCAATCTTTGAGAAGTTCACGATAAATCGTCGATAGTATCCAGCAAGACCAAGAAAAGAGCGAACTTCTGTGGGTGTAGTAGGTGTGTCCCAATCCTTAATAGCTGCGATTTTGGAAGGATCCACATGAATACCCTGCTAGTTGACAATATGACCCAAAAATTGAACTTCCTTAAGCCAGAATTCACACTTGGAGAATTTGGCAAAGAGTTGTTTCTTCTTTAGGAGTTCCATTGTAAGACGAAGGTGTTGTTCGTGATCGGCTCGAGACTTTGAATAGATAAGAATATCATCGATGAAAATAACGATGAACTTGTCTAAATATGGTTTACAAACCCTATTCATTAAGTCCATGAAAACAGCTAGAGCATTCGTCAAACCAAAAGGCATGACAGTGAACTCGTAGTGACCATATCTCATGCGGAAAGCAGTTTTGAGAATATCTTCTTCGAGTACACGAAGCTGATGATACCCAGAACGCAAATCGATCTTGGAAAAACATATAGCACCTTGCAGCTGATGAAAGAGATCGTCAATTCATGGTAGGGGATATCGATTCTTGATGGTGAGTTTATTAAGCTCACGATAATCGATACACATACAGAAAGATCCATCTTTCTTTTTCACAAACAGGACTGGAGCGCCCCAAGGTGAATAACTCGGACGGATGAATCCTTTGTCAGATAACTCTTGAAGCTATTTTGATAACTCTTACATCTCAGATGGTGCAAGGCGGTAAGGTGCTTTTGCAATCGGGTTGGTATTAGGTACAAGATCAATATGAAACTCGACTTGATGAACCAGAGGTAAACCAGGCAGTTCATCAGGAAACACCTCTGGAAAATCGCGTACAATAGGAATTTCTTGAATACACTTGCTCTTGCCTTTCTCCTCTATGACATGTGCTAGAAAGGCCACATAATTCTTTCGTAGGTATTTTTGGGCTTTAGTACATGACATGAGTCTCAAACCACCCGAAGGTTTCTCGCTATGAACCTCTAGAACTTCACCAGACGAAAGAGGAATACGAACAATCTTATCGAAACACACCACCTTAGCATGATACTTAGTTAACCAATCCATTCCTATGATGATATCGAAACTTCCAAGTTGCATCGGTGTGAGGTCAATAGGAAAAAGATGGTTATCGAGGTTCAATTGACAATCGCGAATAACAGAATCGAGTACAACAGGTTCACCAGTAGCAATCTTGACAAATAAGGGCTTTCCTAGTTTAGTTCTAGGCATCGCAAGTAAATGCTCAAAGGCTAACGACACAAAACTTCTATCGGCACCAGAATCGAAAAGAACCGATGCAGGTTGATGGTTAACAAGGAACGTACCGTTAACGACTTCGTTATCAGCACGGGCCTCGTTGGCAATTATGTTGTATGCTCGTCCACGAGCGGGATTTGCATTTGCGTTTGTGTTCGCAAGCTTTGGACAGTTGTTCCTAAAGTGGCCCATTTCTCCGCAGTTAAAACATGAACCAGGTGGGAATGGAGGTCTAGCAGCGTTTACTTAAGCTTGAGCCGGGTTCTGAGCAGCTTGATTAGGAACCGATCGACAAATGTTGGTCGTGTGGCCAAGTCTCCCACATAATGTACACTGTTTACATACTTGCTGAGCCACATGATGACCATTGCACCTATTACAGTAAGGTGCAGTACCAGCGTAAGGCTTCCTCGCAGGAGGTTACGCTGGTTGGTTCTGAGTGTTTGGGTTAGGTGGTGCGGTGACAGCAAAGTTTTGGGAAGCCTTACGCTTCCTTGACCTCCTCGATGACTCTCTTTTCTTCTTGCCTTTTCCCTTGTCTTGAGTGGTGTCGGTTGACTGTTTATTATCACCCTTGCGGGTTAGTTTACCCTTTCTGACCTGAGACTCAGTCAGGGTTGCAGCCAACTCGATGGCCTGACAAACAGTGGTAGGGTTGCTACCAGTAACAATGTCTTGCACAGGGACATGCAAACCATCAATATACGTCTCAATCGCTTTATCCAACGGGGTAACCATAGTAGGACATGTGACACCCGGCTTTTCAGGTCGTACCGTACAATTGTAACACGTGTTGTGAATAGATAAAAAGGCTGTATTTGACTTATTATGATATTTATATATGATATTTAATGTGTTGGTGAATCCAAACATTTATAAAAATTATGTTGGCAACGATAAAATAAACGATTATCGCGTAACGATTAAAATGCGAAACGAACGTCGGTGACCACCCGATCAGTGTTAAAATCCTAAAAATAGTCTGTTATGATTTGAATAGAAATTTTAATCATATTCGAGAGGAAAATAAATTACAACGCTAAGAAACTCTATTTTTCGAGTTTGAGCGCGTACCGCGCGATACTGCGCGTATTAGACAAAATACTGTCAACGCAGCCAGTCAAGACAACTGGTAATTATTTCAGTAATAATTTTGTGTGATTATTTTTATAGAATGATAAAAAAATTAAACGCACTAAAACGGGATTAAAATGCTAGATAAAATACCCGGTATTCAATAAAATACCACTTTATACTCTAATTTACATACATATGTGTATGTATGTATATAAAATATGTGATTATGAGAGAGAGAGGGTAAGGTGGAGATTTGGGAGGCCACCTCTCTCTTGAAAATGCCAAGTGTTGCATTTAGGGAACTTGAGTAATGATTATAACTTTTTAAAATGAACCAAATCTCCTCAAATCCAAGAAAAACCATTTCAAAAATCATACTCTTTCTCTCTCTTGATTATATACGGCCAAACACCCCCTTGTACATCTCCATTTCCAATTTCCAACTTTGTTCTTGGAGATTTAAGCTCATTTCAAGATGATCTCAAGTCCATTTGAAGGTTTAAAGGTGATTCTAAGGAGTTTCAAGCAAGAACCAAGTTTCATATCATCTTTTTATTCAAAAACCCACTTGAATCTTGAAGGTATAAAAACTATTTCCTTTAAAAATGTTATTGATTCTTGGTGATGAAGATGATAGTGAAATGTTTCTCTTATTCTTGGATTTAAACAAAAACTTGAAAACTAAAATAAATGGGTTTTTAAAGTAAATAAAAATGGAGATGTATGTGTGTGTGCATGTGGCCGTGAGTATGTATACACGTGTGTATGAGGTTTAGTTTTGATTTTGTTGATGCATACGTCTGTCGACTTCGTCTTGTATCGAGTCTTGTATGTATTTAGATAGATTAGGGCACGTAGTACGAGAAATCATGTCAAAAATAGGTTGGAGGTAATTTCGTACGAAATTACACATTAGTAATTCCGCACGAAATTATATGATGATTTCGCACGAAATTGTAATTTCGTGTGAAATGTAATTTCGTGTAAAATGTAATTTCGTTTGACAATTCCGTGCGAAATTACACAGCCTATATATAGTGGTTTTCTGATTTCGTTTGAGTGGTGGTGAACTTTCCGGTTTCAGTGCCGAACTGCTGCCGAAGTGTCGTCTCGCTGTAAAACATTGTCAAATCAATCAAAAGACAGTTTAAAGTGTATATCTAGCTGAATTGAACTTCATACGACTGTTTCTGCCTTTCGTATCGAACAAAAACTCTTCTAATCGACTCGTTCGGGTCAGAAAACGATCCTTCAAGTGGTATCAGAGCTCAGGAGGAAGAGTTTATACTAATTTAGCTGCAAATTCTGATTTCTACATCTTCTTTTCACAATTAACAACTTTTTCACGGTCAAAATGCTTTGAATTTTTCACATTATTCTTGCAAGAGTGTTTTAACAAAACCTTGAAAGTTTCAGATCTTAAAACGGCTTAAAACTTGATCAATTTGACAAAATTCAGCTCGAGATGATGGCATCAGCATAACTTCGCACGAAATTAGGGTTTAATTTCGCACAAAATTACACTATTTCGTTCCAGATTGTAATTTCGTTTGTGAGTTCCACACGAAGTTAGTTATTTCGCTTCAAATCGATATTCCGTTTGATAATTTCGTACGAAATTACATATTTCGTTTGAAATTGTGTAATTTCACACGAAATTAGTGTATTTCGCATGAAGCTGTAATTTTGTTTGGGTATTTCATACGGAAATAGTAATTTCGCACCATATTGGAATTTCGTTTGGACAGGCTATTTCGCTTGAAAGATAATTTCGTTTGGACTGACAGTTTGTAAAATTTTGAAAACCGAATCATGGAAGAGGAATTCTACAACGCGTTTGCTACTCCGATTACCATTACTCAGCAAGCAATGTTGGAAAATGAAACGGGGACTATGCAAAAACCGCCTAAGCTCATGAACATTGAGGAGTATAAGGGATGGGAAGAACGGCTTGAGAATTGGGTTCAAGCAAATTACTTGGATGCTTGGGAATGTGTTGAAACGAAATATGTTAGACCAATGAATGATGACGAAGAGGAGATTGCTATTAAAGACCTTAGTGTGGATGAGAAAAAGAAATACAAAAATGAGAAAATGATGATCAGTTTACTACAACAAGCTGTTAAAGAAGATATCTTGGTTTTGTCGCAGCACAATGGAAGTGCATACTCAATTTGGAAAGCATTAAAATCAAAGTTTGTTGGAAGTCAAGAGATGGTTAAGAACAAAAAAATCACTTCTGAAAAAAGAGTTCGATCTGTTTCGGGGTTTAAGAACTGAAAGTACTAAGCAGATCATTGAAAGATATTGCAATCTAGTAATGAACATCAAAAGATTGAGCATCACAAAATACAATATTTGGAATTGATTGAAAAGTTGGCTGATGCGTTGCCACATGAAACTTGGGGCACGTACCTTATGATGTTAAGGAATAAAAAAGGTTTTAACTCATTAACATTGAGAAAGTTCATTGAAAAGCTTGAAGTTCAAGAAATGGAGCAAAGAAAAATTTCAAGAATGAAAGATTTTGATGGTGAACAAGATATCGGTTTTATTACAAAGGTGGATTGAGTGATAAAACGAACATGTCACCAAAGGTTGAGACTACATTCAATGCAAAGAATACATCAGGAGGTTCATCTAAAGGATCAAACAGTAAAACAAGTTTTTCATCATATCCGTCATTTGATCCAAACTTGACAGCAACCAAGAATAGCAAGAAGTTACAATGCAACATTGTATTGAATCTTGAGAATGATCAGGATTACTCAGAAGAAGTTGCAAAAAGTCACATGTCTTTGTTGGGAACTGTTTTAGAGTCATATGAGAGTTTATTTGCAGGTCGGATCGGGAATCCAATGTTGACAAAAGAGGATTACGATCAGATTGATGCTGAGGAAATGGAGTTGATGGATATAAAGTGGTGTTTGGCAAGTGTGTTAAGGAGAGCCGAAAAGTTTGAACAAATTACGGGAAGAGATGATTTCCGTGATGCAAATGTTTCTACTTTAGGTTTTGATAAATCTAAAGTTACTTGTTTTCGTTGCAGGGAAAAGGACACCTCAAGAGGGAGTGCACAAACCGCGAAGCAAGGGGAGCTCAAAATCCGTTCAACAACAATGACTACTATCGGAAAGCAATTTATCATCAAGTTGCTCAACAACAACAACAACAACAACCACAAACTGCTCATGCCAGGAAGGAGATTGAAGAATCATCAAAGAGAGCTTGTTTGGTGAATCAAGAAGATAAAAAATCATCAAAATGTTTCAGTTGAGACAAATATATTTCAGCTAACAGTAAGGCATGTCTAATAGATCAAGCTGATGAAAAGTTACCAGAAGGTTTTAGCTGGGAAAACTTTAGCTGGGATACTTATTGTCCGGAAAAGGAAATTCTGCAAGCCAAAGCTTTTGTTGCTAGAGTTGTTGAAGATAGTGATAATGATGATGATGATTACTATGCAAGAAGAATGGAAGAGCATTTGAGAAAGATGGAAGAAAGTGATAGTGATGATGGAAAAGCTAGAAAGAAAAAGAAGAAAGCTAAAAACCAGGCAGCAATGATGATCAAGAAGTCCAAGTGGTCAAGAGAAAAGTTAAAGAAGTTCCAGCTTTCAAAGTTGAAGCAGAAGCTGATAAACATAAAATTCCATTGAAATGTGAAAGCTGTGAAGCAATGAAGAAGCAAAACAATACTTTGATTCACAACATGAACAGATTGAAAGAATCTTATGATGTTCTAAATAAAGCAATGAATGAGTACAATCAATCAAGTGATGAACAAGCAACAACAATGAAAACACTTCAAGGAGCTTTCATGACAAAGCAGAGAGTTGTCAACAATTACATTGAGAAGTGTGCTGTTCTAGAACAAAAACTGGAAACTCAGAGAATTGAAACAGAAAGAGTTAATAGGTTGTTAAAAATTTACTCATGTACTTCTTATGTCATTGACAAGATTTATCCAACAGTTGAAGGCATGAAGGCATTTGAAGAAGAAACATCTGAAAAAAAGACTTCTGAAAAGAAAAAGGATACTGAAGTGAAGACTTCTGGTAAGAAACAGAGTGTCAGTTACAACAAGTGTCCACCCCCGCTTGAAAATGGATATTCGCCACGAAATCCAAATTCAGAAAGAGTCGAAAAGGCAACCAACTTACAGTGGGAGTCTGAGTCTTCAGAAAATTTGCCAGATAACATCGATGTCACGTTTACATCATCTAACACTGATCATGAGTACGAATTAATAAAGAAAGTGGTCGATCAAGTGTTGGATAATGATGAAACTGAGGAGTCAAAGTCGGAGTCAAAACCAGAGTCAAAGTCTGAATCCGATACGTCAAGATCAAAAGTCAAACAGGGCAAAAGAGTTTACAATAAAGAATTCTTGTTATCAAAATCTAATTTGAATGATGAAACATTCAAAGTGGCATATACTTTGAATGATTCTGACAAATTATATTCTGATGAAGAATTTCCAATAAGAGGTGTCAAAACATAAATGATCAAAAAGGTTTTCAAACTAACAGAAATTAATATTTCTGAAATAAAAGATGTAAATCTTTCTGATAAACCTAAAAAATACACCTCAAGAGCTCAACAAAGAGAAAACAAGAAAAAGGGTTACAGTTCTGGTTCAGATTTTCAAAAGAAACCAAACCATAACGGTAATTTCAAAAAGAAAGGATTAGGTTTTATTCCACCAGAAAATTATAAAAATGAGAAAAACTTTAAAACAAACATGGTATTTATTTCAGGAGCAAGCTGGGAAGAAGAAGAGAAAGGTTCATTCTGGAAGCAGACAAACAGAGAATTCCTTGCAAAGAAGCAAGATAAAATGAAGAATGAAGTTGTTCAACAGAAAGAGACAAGAACTTGTTTTCAATGCAAAACAGTTGGTCATATTGCCAAGAATTGTTCAAAGGCAATCCAATCAAAACAGGGAGTGTCTCGTAAACTGAAAGAAAAGATAGTTGAAAATGAACCAC
This sequence comes from Helianthus tuberosus, assembly GCA_030545235.1. NCBI lineage: Eukaryota > Viridiplantae > Streptophyta > Magnoliopsida > Asterales > Asteraceae > Helianthus > Helianthus tuberosus. Next base: position 71,882,200 of record CM060433.1, read on the forward strand.
CAACTTAACCGTTTATAGTTTTCAAAAACTCAAAGTTTGAAGTTGGTGAATGTTCAAAAAGATTTTATAAAAGAAAAGCAAATCTTGACAATCAAAAGTGGATTGTTAATAAAGCTGATGATAAATCTAGTGATGATTCTGATTCATCAAAATCAGAGGAGCTATTTTCTGGCGATGAATCTGATTCCACAAAATCTGAGGAGCCACAAGTTGTTTCAAAAGGTGAAAAATCAGTACCTCAAATGGATGATGCAAATTTTCCACCATTGAGGGCTGAAAATTTTCAACAAAAGGTTGGAAAAGTTGAGATTTCAAATCAATTCTTTTCTGAAAAGAAAGAATTTGATGTTGAAAAAGCATTTAACCCCAAAGTGAAACATATTTTTGGAAAAATGATTGATGGGAAATCAAAAGGGGTTAAAGAATTTTATGAGAAGAAAATGAAAGGAAAGAAACCGAGTGTTGGTAACTCGGAATCTCCCAAGGTCTGTCAGGTTTGGGAGAATCTCTTTAACTGAAAAAAACCTGACTTGCCGGAACTCCCAGGTTGGTAATTGAGGAGTAGGAATAGGCATCTTTCTTGAGAAATTTACAGGTTGGTAAGTGTGATATTTCGATCTTCAAGTGGTTAATCAGGGACATTAAATTGTACTTGATTTTCTATAAGTGGTTGTGTTGACTAAAATCTAAAATTGTTAAATTTTTCCAAGTGGTTGAAAAAGCTTCATAAGATGGTGATAAAACAAAGTGATGATCATAACCCCAACCTACAAGTGGTAAAATCAACAAAACTTATTTTCCGGAAAAACCATTTTGATTAAAACAAACTTAAGTGTTTTGAAATCATAATGGGAAAATAGTTTGTTGTAAGGGGGAGTTCTGATTGTTTATGCCAAGTGGATGGAGAATTGAAGCAATTCACATCAAGTTGTCATTTTACTTGTACAGTTTATTTTCAATTTTCTTTAAATGTTTGAATTTTAGGGGGAGTAAGAAATTTCAGAAAATCCAAAAACATGATAAAACCAGAAAAAGCCAAAAACATTGGAAAATTCAAAACGAGTTTTGTTGAGAAAAAGAGGATATGATAGTACATCAGTGGTCTATCACAACACGCTAAAGAATTGTAGAGTCCAAAATGTGATAAACGATCTCACTGAAGATATGTCAGTAGGTTTTTGCACATTCAATAGATTGTTTTCGAGATATAAACATAAAATCAAACTTACTTATCTCATGGGGAACATCTCTCGGATATATGGGTAACCCCCGAAATCTTGTTTGAAAGATTTTCTATTTCTGACATACTAGGTCTTTGTACGTGGTGATATCTGGGGTATTATACCAGGACTTCTGATTTTGCGGGAGCAATAGCCTAGTCCTCGTATAATGCTTTGCATATGCTTTAATCTTAAAGCCAACCCACAGTACAAAAAAATGATGAAACATTGAAAAATGCTAATCATGTGCTGTTGAAGAAAAGATCCCCAAACGGGACACACCTAAAGTCGAGCCGTCATCTCTTTGTACGAACGGAAGTTCTAGCCTGAGCTCTCACGGTTTCGCATTTACCCGTTTACAGATATCATTAGTGTACATTCACCTGTAAGACTAAATATAGAAATCTGGATACGGGAGTATATTCTAAGGTGGTACACACGAATAAGTTTAAGTACTTAAAACACTAAATCGTATCTCGGAACAATTGAACTTTGTGTGAAAATTTAAGTGGATCAGTATACTGACAATCTAAGTGAATTGTTTAGAACTTAAAATGTTTAAAGCTTAAGGGTGTTAGTGATTTGTCTCAAAAATTGATATGTTCCTCTTACACAAACTCACAAAAATATTGAATATTTCTGTATTTCTTTCAAAACAAAAAATCCAAAAAGATTTTAGTGTGTTTTAGCATAAAGTTTGAAAAAATAAAAAAGATTTATGACAACTGATGATTGAAAAGCTGATTTTCAAAATTCCAAGTGCTAAACATGATGAGCATTTTGTAAAATGGAGTCTGTAAAAAAAAGAAAAGATTTGAATGTTTATCTTTAAGTGGCCATCAGAAGCTTTTAACTGTTAAATCATTCTATTTTTACAAGTGGTTCATCAAAAATTAACATTGTAAAATCATTACTTGGTTAATACCTGCAAGTGGTTTTAATTAATCTGTTGAATTCATTTTTACAAGTGATAAGCAGAGAACATAAATTTGTCAAATTTTAAACTTGTGAAATTTATTGTGAGGTAGAGGATGTGTAGGTAAGCCAGGTTTCGATTCCTAACCAGAGTGTGTGCCAGGTCACGATCCTGATCCAAGCATATTGAGAGGGGGAGTCTGTAGATGAAAAGAGCTAGATTCTGATCTTGGAAGATGTGTTCACACAAGCTGCTGATGCTGATGAACTTAAGGAATCAAGAGATCTGATCAAGAGAATTTTAGAGCCAGAGATCTTGGGATAAAAGAGAATTTGAGTGAAGAAAAAGCCAGGTTGAGATTCTGGAGATGAAAAGAGAAGAGAAAAGTTTGAGGATGTTTTACATTGTCAGATACTTCAAAAGAGTTCGAGAGGACTGATAAAGACTGAAGATTGAAGACTCGACAATGAAGACTTCGTCAACATCCGAGGGGGAGTCTGTTGGTGCATACGTCTGTCGACTTCGTCTTGTATCAAGTCTTGTATGTATTTAGATAGATCAGGGCACGTAGTACGAGAAATCATGTCAAAAATAGGTTGGAGGTAATTTCGCACGAAATTACACATTAGTAATTTCGCACGAAATTATATGATGATTTCGCACGAAATTGTAATTTCGTGTGAAATGTAATTTCGTTTGATAATTTCGTGCTATATTACACAGCCTATATATAGTGGTGTTCTGATTTCGTTTGAGTGGTGGTGAACTTTCCCGTTTCAGTGCCGAACTGCTGCCGAAGTGTCGTCTCGCTGTAAAACGTTGTCAAATCAATCAAAAGACAGTTTAAAGTTTATATCTAGCTGAATTGAACTTGATACGACTGTTTCCGCATTTCGTATCGAGCAAAAACTCTTCTGATCGACTCGTTCGAGTCAGAAAACGATCCTTCAGATTTTTGATTGATTCATGTTTGATTTATTCTTGGAAGATGAAGCATGCATGTTTAAAAAGTTGTCATAAGGAAACTTTTTGATTTGAAATGAGTTATGTAAAAAGTAAATCTTGGAATCATGTGTATATGTGTATATAGCCGTATATATATGTATATATATGCATGCATGAACATTTTTTATATTGATAATTTTAGATGTGTAAGAATATATGCATATGTCTTGTATTTATGGGTAAATGATGGGATAATGATCATATAAAGATGATGATGTTCTTGAGGGTTTAAACATGAAATAAATGTACGTTGGATATGTTTTAATTCATGCATGTTGATGATGATGTGAATTGAGTGCATTAGATACTTGTACTTAAGCATGCATGTGGATGAATGGTCATGAAATGATGATCTATGTATGGTATGATGAAGATGATTTTTAATCAGATTCTAAACACTAAAAATATGAATATTTTAAGTGTTAAAATGGTATATAACTTTGTCATAATGTTTACTAGCTTTGCATGTTGTACTTGGTGCATTAGAAGTTGTAAAATACGTGAAATCGCATGATTTATGTGACTTACACAAAAACTGCAATAATCTGATTAATTCACTATTTTAATCAGTGAATAACATGTATTGTGTTAAAATATCAAGTCATTTTGAGTTGGGATGGTTATAGTAACGTTTAACGCAAAACTATGCGTTAAAACGGTCAAAAATCGGCTTTTCAAACGATTTTTATGAAACTGATTTAGATCAGTAAGTAATCTGATATTTTTAGTTTTAAAATAAGTATTTTAACTAATTTTAAGTTTACTTGGTGTTTGGTTGGTCATACCTGACTTCCGACGCACGAAAACGTTACCGAATCGCTAAAATACGCGTTTTTCAATGAACACTAGTATGGGTAATTTTTGGGTGAACCATATGTGTTAAGATGTGTTATGTGCTTTAAACATGTAAATATGATAATATGTTAAGTTTTAACATGATAGTGGGAAATTTAGACTATGCATGTACACTTGTGCGTTCTATGTAGTAGAAACGGTAAAATCGCGTTAAACGTGTAACTTGTTTGTCGAGCATTAAAATTTGAATACATATGAGATATTTTATGTATACTTTCCTTAAAAATGACAAAATAGATAAGTTAACGAGATTACGCGTGTTATGATATTAATTTATGTGTACCTTTATGTATATATATTACGACGCGCAAATCGTAGATATATTACGTATGAACGGGTGTGTTAACGGGTTTACATGAGAACGGTCACCAATAAAATCATTCAAGTCGCAAAATCTTAATATATATATATATATATATATATATATATATATATATATATATATAAACATATATATATATATATGGACTCATATATATATTAACGTGCCAACATAATCAAAAACGATAAATTTTCGAGAAAATCTCAAAGTTATGTGACAATTCTAGAAAACGGAGAAACTTAGGATTATTGTGATATATTGAATTAAAAATCATTCCTACATATGATAGGACGTGTAGAAATCAATCTGTGGGATTGCACTATTTAAAAATACGCACCCAAAGGTGAGTGTCACTAAACCCCCTCTTTTTACTGTTTTGTATATGTTTTGGGGGAAGAACACGTCTAAAAGGGTTTAATAATGTTTTTGGATTAAAACATATCTTTTAATATAAATTATATGTTTTCATTGAACATATATGGAGTTTTGATAAATTATATGTTTTCGAGATAAAACGTTTTTGATAAATATATGTTTCAGGGGAGAAACGGGGATTTACACGGCGTTTTGGAGGAAAACGACCGTATAGTTGGAACGAATTTGGCTTGATCTCAAGAGAGTAACGGATTAGGCTTACATTTCGATGGGGATTTCAGGGAATTCATACAACATCATATATTAAATTTTTCTTATTAGTAGATATATATATATTGTACGTGAGGCGGACATCATAGATGGTCTCGATATGGACCATGCGCCAATGGTGTCGTTTAATCATTTAAGTATTGCATGCGAGGAATTGTTGGTAGATCTATCGGGTTGACAACCCCATCGTGACCGGTCGCCCCGTGTCAAGTCAAGCGACGAATTTATATTCTGTTTATAGTCTAGCCTTGATTATCTCTACATTGTAAATATATAGTTCGTAATGTCTAGCTAACTTACGAGTCTGAATATTTGACGCTATAAATTTAATATGTAAAACTTGGGAAAATGCCCTATTCGGAGGTTTCAGCTGAAAAACCTACGACAGATGACCCATGGATTTTATTAAGGAAATAAATGGACTTTCATAAATTATATGGATGTTTTATAATAAACACATAATTAGAAAGCTTTTCCTTAGGTTCAAATTGTTTAAATTTGAATATGTGAACTCACCTTCCTTTGTGTTGATACTTGATTTTAACGTGTTCTTCAGGTACTTGAGTTCGGCTTCGGGAATCATGGCGTATCTTGTGGTTGTTGATTCATGTTTTGTCACTTAATATGTTGGACTAACTTTTAAAACTTTCTGGGACGAATGTAATAAGATCCGTGAGGATCAAAACAACTTTACTATGTCATGGTTTTGTAACGTTTTAAAACATTATGTTTAAAACTTAGGTTTTAGTTAAGTCATTATGTCCAACAATTCAATGCATCGATCATCAAGATATTAATGGGCACCAACTTCCGTCACCACTACGTTTTATATTCCGCTGCAATGTTTTTGGGGTGTGACAGGACACAATAAACTCAGCTCCTCATAACGATCCGTATAAGCACGGTGTTCTCCCCCATCCTGTTTCAAATCGTCAAATTCCCTTTCTAGTGTGACAACCGTCACTTTTCCGTACATTCCGTACACTAGATGAACAGTAATTTGTGCTTTAATGACTATACATGATCTAGTTTACAACACAAATAAATTTCAGAATTCCATACAAGTGAATTCATGAACTTGTTATACTACAAGAATTACTTCATGATAGCGTTGCGTCAAAAATATTAGTAAACTCACCGGTAAGACACACTGTGTCAACAAAACTGCAGAAAGCAGTCAGACATTAGAATTGAGGCCTAGGTGTAGGTCCGACGACAAGAATACACTAAAACCCAAGAGTACATACAAGGGTTTACATATATACCATCCGGAAGCTAAAATACGCACTAAAAAGCACCCGAAACGAAGTTTAAGTGCAGAATTTTATTAAATTCAGCTATACATCAACTTTTAACACCTAAATTTCATGCAAAAATTTGACAAATTGATCCAGAATACTTCCCTAAGTGTCGGGGATTGAAAGTGTTACAAAAGAATAATTGAAAGACACTAAACGGTGCATTTTAGCACTTAAACGAACCGGTATGTAACCGAACAACCGGACGTTACCCGGAACACCAAAATATTGCTAGAAGCAATGTTTTTATCTTTCTAAGCAAGTTAGGGTTCCCGAACACCCTAACACACTATATATTAAATCATACACATGACACACTAACTAAATACTTAATCCTAACTAGAATAAGTAACCAAGACTTGCAACCCAACTAGACCCCCCCCCCCCCCATATGCAAGTAATCGATTTCCCCACATGTCTAATTAGAGATTTTATGGAGTTATTTATTAGATTTTGTTATGTACTCATGAGACATTATATCTAATGGTTAATGAAATGTTGGAGTTTTATTTATAAATCCTCTAGTCCTTCATTCATATCATCTTCACCTTCAAAACAACAACACTCCACTCTCTCCTCTCTTCTTCATCTCGGCAGCCAACCACCCTCACCATACCACCAACTTCAACTCATTTCTCATACATTCTACAAGCATCCATAGGTGTTAGAAGGCATACAACGAAGCTCGGTGCGTTCGGAAGTGGAAGGACCTTCTCTATTCGCTATTAACCATGACTTTTCTACTCTTGAACTTCCCTAGTCTTGAACTAGTGGTAAGAACTTAGATCTTTGCTTCTTACATCTTGTTTAGGTGGTTAAAGATGTGTAGTGATCAAAATGATAAGAAACTCTAAAGAACCTTAAACAAGTCTTGAACATAAACTAGTCTACTGATGAAGTGATGTTAATATTATGTTGTTATGATTCTTGCTGATTATCTGATGATTTGCTTGATAATATTGATATTTGATGTTGTTGTGATCACTAAACATGTTAACGGAATCAATCGAACACAAGTTAGGAAGTTAAAAGCTGAAACAGTAGGCTGTTTGGTGATTATCGCCAACTTCAGTTGGCTGTAACCAGACCGTAACTGAACGAAAAATGTATTTTCTGAAGTCTAGATTTATGTATTATGAAATACGGTTCTAATGGCACTGGAATCATAATTTTTGGACTCCGTTTACTATTTTAAAAGTGTCATTTTGTAACAGCAGCTAGAGCTGCATTTTTTCTGCTGAAAATATGCGTTCTGTTTTCTGTCATAACTTGAGTTCTGTGTAGAGTTAGATCATGGAGTTTGTACTGTAGATGACCACCGATGTATTTGTAATTTTCTCACTGGAATTTCATAAATCGGACTCTCGATGAATTTTAAATAAATTATTCCGTGGACTGCAATCAGAAAAAGATAAATCTGAGTTCAGTCCGGAAAATGAATTTTTTAAATTATTGGTAATGAATTGGATCCCGAGATTTTTACACAATAATATTTTGATCGGTTAAGATATTCTGTAAAAAATTGGGAATTTTTGGAATAAGTTAACTATTTTATTAAAATGACCGAAAACAGCCCAATTTTGGATGTTTAAGTTGAAATGACATAAGTAGTAATTTGCGTGTCTAAGTGTCGAGTATGTTATCTGAGGAAAATATATATTATTTTATCACCAAAAATTTTGTGCTAAGTGTGTGTAGTATGTATTATGCATGATAGTGTATTAGGACTTGAAAATACACTAAGTACTGTTAAGTAGTGAAAATATACATACAACATACTCAGACAAGATACATAATTCGGGTGCAAAGTGCAAAATACAAGAAACTTATATTTATTTTTGAGAAAATAATATAAGTAAGACACTTAATTAAAAATATAAATTATTTTTAACACAAGAATACAAATGCAAAAGATAGTGACTTGTACTTGTGCGATAAAAGTCTAGTGACTAACGTTAATAACACACGTTTAGGTCGCGACGCTAGATAAGCAAATCCGGTGGAGTTTACGACGTAGGAACACAAAGTTGTGAGTTCATGCTCCCCCTTTTCTTTAACTGTTTTTGGTTTTATAACTCTCGGGGGTGAAATACATGTTACAAATATTACAATTTTTACAAATGGTAAAAATACAAGAAGCAATCTTGGTGAGAACGAGTACCGAGTGCAATACGATTTGAGAATACAAAAAAAATACGAGAAGCACTCTTGGTGAGAACGAGTACCGAGTATGATGTGCTTTAAGAAATGCCTAGAAAATACTAGATCATGTGAGCTTAAACTAGATATTGAGATGCCATTAATACTTAATTAGGGACGAGGGTTAGATCTAACGGGTACGGCCGAGCCCCACTCATGGTCCTTATGTGACCTTTTGAGTGCTTCGGTGTCACAGTCGAGGGTAATCGACACAGTGAAGGGAAATTGACACAGTCGAGGTTAATCGACACAGTTGAGGGTAATCGACACAGTTAAAGGAGCCAATACTAATGCTTCCTATGTCCTCACATGCCTTGAGGGAGAAAACACTAATGCTCCCTATGTCCTCACATGCCTTGAGGGAGAAAACACTAATGCTCCCTATGTCCTCACATGCCTTGAAGGAGAAAATACTAATGCTCCCTATGTCCTCACGTGCCTTAATGTCCTTGTATAAACAATCATTTAATACGTGGGGTACACAAGAAAACTTGATTTATACAAGAATACTTGATTTGCACAAAATACAAACTATGTTTTCGTACAAGATATACAGAACGCATGAACTCGCTCAACTTTATGTTGATGTTTTCCAAAATTACATGTATTTCAGGTGACAGGATGGATCTTGGGCGCAAGTGTCATAGCTAGAAGTAGACTTCAAGTTTAGATGTCATCCACTTTTGTTGAATTGTAACCTAGACGAAGGTTGTGTTTTTAAAACTTAAATAACAAGTATTTGTAAATACTCAAATTTTCATGAATGGATGAACATCGTTTTGATCATGTAGTTGTTTATTACGATTGAATGCAATGATATTAAACCAGTCACACATCGTACGCTTCCGCAAAAGACAGGGTGTGACAGTTTGGTATCAGAGCTTCGATTGTAGTGAACTAGGATTCTTTCTCGAGTCTAGACTACAAACACTAGAGTTCTCTCACAAAAACATTTTACGAAAAGGTTTTCATTGCATTCACGTAAGCGCCAAGATCCACGAGTCAAACACTTTTCAAAAAAAGACAAGGCAAGGACATTAGTGAGGAATACCCTTAAGATAAGGTGCCAATTAAGGCATAGTCTACACGAGTTAGACTTACCAACAATAAAATACACCCTTGGTGATTACTAATACCAAGTAGTGTTTTTGACGTGAATCGACAACTAGAAAAATGACCCCCCCAAAAACGAGAGTTATACATGATATAATGCATCAAATTGCTTGTTTATGCTAAGTAGCATATTTGTTATTGATATACATACTTACAAATAAGTGTACGGAATGATTATTGACGTGAATAAGATACTTTCGACTCCGACTCCTATTACTGTACGTGACTCGCACGATGAAGCTACCGACCTCGCGTCCTTTGCAAAGCTCATGGCTGGGAGTGATTACCAAACAAGATGCTGAGCTTGCTTCCGTAGGAGATGGCTGCTCTTCCCTCTCGATCGTGAAGGTGCCTAACTACGGTGATGATGACGAGGCAGAGGCGGCAACCTTGAACGAATTCTTGATCAACGGGACGAGATCCATGCGGCTTATGAGAAGCAAGATTGACGGCGCACTTGACCAGAAAAGGAAGATGAAGTATTGATCTTGAAGGTGCCCCTCCAACTACTAGGAATTCTCTCTATTCCTATTCCATCTAATCATCGTGCCTATACATGCGTAACGATAATGAGTGTTAGCGCGTGGACCATCGCAACGGTCCTTTCCATAACAAAGGAATAAGGACAGTAGTGTCCCCTCCTTGATTGATCATCTGCTTGGACGAGAGGAAATTGGGGTAACTGTGCAAGGCAATTTATTATTACGGGGGCCCACGTAATAACGACTTGTAGTGCACAGAAATCCTGGTGGACTCTGCGGACCAAGCTAACGATCACTGCACAAAAATTAATCTATAGGTGTTCACACCTTCATCTGGTAGGACAATACATAGATCAGTGCTTTAGCGCGTTATAAAGTAGGAATCCTGTCTTAGCCTACTTCGTGACTGACACTTCTACCTGTATACGAGACGTTTGAGAAAACGACATTTAAGCAAGTGAAGATGGGTGACATTCAAAAAGATTCAGCGACGTTACACTCTCTATCACCTCTATACGAACAACCCCATCTAAGGGAAAATATACACATCAATAAAATCAATGTAGCAGGAAATAAATGACCAAGGCGATATAGCCTCGAGTTCACTTTTCCATTACAAACAATAGGCCAAGTAGCTAAGCCTAGGAAGGCTCAGTAATTGTTTCCTCGCTCATACATTGTTGATTATATATACATGTGAAATTGGGTGATTACATGATGGCTTATGGTACTATGTACCTCATAGACAATTATGGAATGTTGTCTAACCCATACCATACTCTTAGCAGAAAAGGAATGACGTCCAGACGAGACACAAACACCGGTATGTTGCCAAGAACAGAAGCGGAGCTTCAAGAGCGAATCTCACAGGCAATTGCTCAACATGAAGCCCTCCGATCTGAGCATAGCGGTGGCACTACCGGAAATAACCCTCCAACTGGCTGCACCTATAAACAATTCCTGGACTCCAAGCCATTGAATTTTGATGGCACAGGAGGTGCCGTTGCATTTGTTCGTTGGGCAGAAAAGACTGACTCCATTCTAAGAATGAGTAACTGCTCACCTCAACAGAGTGTTACCTATATCTCAGGGTTATTTTTGGATGGCGCACTGTCCTGGTGGAACCTACAGGTTCAAACCCTTGGTGCAAATGCTGCTTATGCACTAAGCTGGGACGAGCTCAAGGAAATGATGGAAAAGAAATACTGTTCTAGGGCTGAAATCCAGAAGCTTGAGGTGGAGTTCTGGAATTTGAAAATGGACGGACCAAAGATTCCTGAATATGTCCAACAATTTCACGACTTGTCTAGGGTCGTCCCCTACTTATTCAAGCCAGAATTCAAGAGAATTGAGCGATTCATTTGGGGACTTGCACCTCAGATCAGGAGCTTGGTTACTACCTCAAGGCCTCCAACTATCGCAGAGGCTATCGATTTAAGCGTTATGCTTACTGAAGAAGCTCTACGTGCGGGAAAATTTTCAGAATCTGAGGATAACAAGAAAGAGACTCATGTGGAGTCATCAGGCAATAAGAAAAGGAAGTCTTCGAACCTAAAGGTGGGCACACAAGTCGGCTATGGAAGCTCTAAAGCAAACAAAAGAAAGAAAGTGAAACCACCGCATGACAGGAAAGCTTCTGGAACCACTAATAAGGTTGGTGATAAGATTTACTTGGGAGCTAAGCCGAGGTGCGAGGAATGCAATTTTCACCATGAAGGTCGATGTCTGAGGCCTAAGTGCGGGAAGTGTGGAAAAGAAGGGCACAGCAAGGACGCCTGCTGGGCGAAGGACCCAGATGGAAGAAACAAGAGAATACCAGGTTGCTACAGATGTGGTGAAGCAGGGTACTTTAGGAAAGATTGCCCTGGGAAGAATCAAGCAAGGAAGGGTTTTCGCGATCGAAACTCGTGAAGCATGCCAGGATCCAGATGCGGTTAAGGGTACGTTCCTTACTAACCAACCTAATGCATCTATTTTTCATTAATACTGGCATCAACTTTAACCTTGCATGCTTAGAACTTAAGAAACTACCTGGCCTAGTTTCAAATAAATTAGACGTTCTGTATTATTTAGAAATGGGCATATAGAAGGCTAGTTTAAACAGTCGAAGCAATTAAGGATTGCATTTAGGGACTCAGAAGGTCGGAACCTTCTGTTACCATTGACTTGAGAAGTCATAATACAATAGTCGGCTTGGATTGGATATCCAAGTATAGAGCCAGAGAACATCCCCGTGATGGAAGAAGTTCCAGAAGCCTTTTCTGAAGACTTGCCAGGAACGCCCCTCCACAACGACAAGAGAGTTTAGGATAAATCTCGTGCCAGGAGCGGTATCAGTGCCGAATGACGCCTTACCGACTAGCTTTGTCCGCAAAGCATGAGCCTCCGGTATGACTGCAAGAGTTGCTAGACAAAGGAATTAAGGACATGACATCCTTAGTTAAGGACATGAGGAGAAAGTTGACAGTTCCATCTTGCATAAATCCCAGGGAACTGAGAATCAAAATCCTTTGCCAAGGACGGATAACATGAACAGACAATCGTCAGGTTGTAGTTACCACTTAAAGATCAACTTGAGGACAAGATGTCCTCCACTGTGAATACAAGAGGAAATATCCCTAAAACGACCTTTAGGACTTGCTTCGAGCATTACGAGTTCCTTGTCGTACCATCTGGCTTAACACATGCATCGACAGTATTCATGGACCTCATGAATCGAACGTGTAAGCCATGCCTGGATAAATTACGATCATACTTATTGCCTACATTCTTATTTGGCCAACGACCAAGGTAGGTCGTGAGCAAACAGCTCCAGTTTACCTTGCAACTCTTAGAGAAAGAACAGTCATGTGCTATGATGGCAAAAAGCGGATTTCAAATTCGCAAAGCAAAAATTTTAAGATACATGATGGATAAGAACGAGATTCATGCCAACCCTGCAACCAAGAGCTAAGGAGCTGGAGTTGCAATTAAGTGACGCTTCTCGATAAAGTCTCGATTGTACGTCGATGCAACGAGACCACAACATTGCATACACGGCACATTGATCAAGGAATCATGAGAAGAAACCTTGAGCTAGATACAGTGATTGCACACCGCAAACTTGACGTCACTACCTAACGGAAAACGCTGCACGACCTTTACTAAACACAAGGGTTGCAGCACACCGTTGATTGTAAGAACTTGAATGTTAACGTAGACGGACTGAGCTACTGAACGATGAAGACTGAATGGACATGATACGTGCTTGTGTGATAAACTTTAACGAAAAGTTGGAACACTCACTTGCCCATAGTAAGGTTTTCCTACAACAGTATTTATCACACCGTCGTTTAAACCGCTTCGTGTGAAGCTTTAGATGGAACAGAATAAATCGATCCCCGTCGTGTCGGTCAGTGACCGGAGATAAACAATATGCTGGCCAGAGTTGGTCCAGGAAAAACTAGAGGCTAGATCGTTCAGATATGTGATCATATTGAGACAGCCGCGGAATACAGAAAGATTGTGCCGATGAGCGGCAGAAATCGTAAGGATTCGAGACGAAAATTATGGCTTAAATGAGAGCCTCGCCTAGAGAAGGCGTAGTGTGATTTGGAAAACGAAAAGGTTGTATCCCCAGTGTAGGGATCAGAACCATTGTTCACAAGATAAAACTCCCAGAAAGAGGTCAGCAGTGATAGCGACACATTCATGTGTCTAGTCTGTAGAGGAGTCTGACTCAAGGAGCAGTTGTTGTTCCCACAAACAAGATTCACGTCAATGACAAGCGACAAGAAATACTATAGAAACATGTTAAGGTTACGGACCAAGAATCCACAAGATACAGAAAAGACATGATTGATTTTCTTGTGTAAGATAAAATACATGGCATGAGAACACGAAGACGTGTTTCGAATATAAGTGACCATATTCGTTTCACAACTCCCCTGCGACCGATGGCATCGCTTGAATTTCGGGACGAAATTCTTTTAACGGGGGGAGACTGTGACAACTGTCACTTTTCCGTACATTCCGTACACTAGATGAACAGTAATTTGTGCTTTAATGACTGTACATGATCTAGTTTACAAGACAAATAAATTTCTGAATTCCATACAAGTGAATTCATGAACTTGTTATACTACAAGAATTACTTCATGATAGCGTTGCGTCAAAAATATTAGTAAACTCACCGGTAAGACACACTGTGTCAACAAAACTGCAGAAAGCAGTCAGACATTAGAATTGAGGCCTAGGTGTAGGTCCGACAATAAGAATACATTAAAACCCAAGAGTACATACAAGGGTTTACATATATACCATCCGGAAGCTAAAATACGCACTAAAAAGCACCCGAAACGCACTTTAAGTGCAGAATTTTATTAAATTCAGCTATACATCAACTTTTAACACCTAAATTTCATGCAAAAATATGACAAATTGATCTAGAATACTTCCCTAAGTGCCGGGGATTGAAAGTGTTACAAAAGAATAATTGAAAGACACTAAACGGTGCATTTTAGCACTTAAACGAACCGGTATGTAACCGAACAACCGGACATTACCCGGAACACCAAAATATTGCTAGAAGCAATGTTTTTATCTTTCTAAGCTAGTTAGGGTTCCCGAACACCCTAACACACTATATATTAAATCATACACATAATACAATAACTAAATACTTAATCCTAACTAGAATAAGTAACCAAGACTTGCAACCCAACTAGACCCCCCCCCCCCCATATGCAAGTAATCGATTTCCCCACATGTCTAATTAGAGATTTCATGGAGTTATTTATTAGATTTTGTTATGTACTCATGAGACATTATATCTAATGGTTAATGAAATGTTGGAGTTTTATTTATAAATCCTCTAGTCCTTCATTCATATCATCTTCACCTTCAAAACAACAACACTCCACTCTCTCCTCTCTTCTTCATCTCGGCAGCCAACCACCCTCACCATACCATACCACCACCTTCAACTCATTTCTCACACATTCTACAAGCATCCATAGGTGTTAGAAGGCATACAACGAAGCTCGGTGTGTTCGGAAGTGGAAGGACCTTCTCTATTCGCTATTAACCACCACTTTTCTACTCTTGAACTTCCCTAGTCTTGAACTAGTGGTAAGAACTTAGATCTTTGCTTCTTACATCTTGTTTAGGTGGTTAAAGATGTGTAGTGATCAAAATGATAAGAAACTCTAAAGAACCTTAAACAAGTCTTGAACATAAACTAGTCTAGTGATGAAGTGATGTTAATATGATGTTGTTATGATTCTTGCTGATTATCTGATGATTTGCTTGATAATATTGATATTTGATGTTGTTGTGATCACTAAACATGTTAACGGAATCAATCGAACACAAGTAAGGAAGTTAAAAGCTGAAACAGTAGGCTGTTTGGTGATTACAGCCAACTTCAGTTGGCTGTAACCAGACCATAACTGAACGAAAATTGTATTTTCTGAAGTCTAGATTTATGTATTATGAAATACGGTTCTAATGGCACTGGAATCATAATTTGTGGACTCCGTTTACTATTTTAAAAGTGTCATTTTGTAACAGCAGCTAGAGCTGCATTTTTCTGCTGAAAATATGCGTTCTGTTTCCTGTTATAACTTGAGTTCTGTGTAGAGTTAGATCATGGAATTTTTACTGTAGATGACCACCGATGTATTTGTAATTTTCTCACTGGAATTTCATAAATCGGACTCTCGATGAATTTTAAATAAATTATTCCGTGGACTGCAGTCAGAAAAAGATAAATCTGAGTTCAGTCCGGAAAATGAATTTTTTAAATTATTGGTAATGAATTGGATCCCGAGATTTTTACACAATAAAATTTGGATCGTTTAAGATATTCTGTAAAAATTTGGGAATTTTTGGAATAAGTTAACTATTTTATTAAAATGACCGAAAACAGCCCAGTTTTGGATATTTAAGTTGAAATGACATAAGTAGTAATTTGCTTGTCTAAGTGTCGAGTATGTTATCTGAGGAAAATATATATTAGAGTAAATTGCCATTTTCGCCCCTGAGGTTTGGGCACATTTGACATTTTAGTAAAAAATGACACTTTGGTACCATTTTGCCCCCCACGTTTGTAACTTTTTGCCATTTTCGTCCAAATAATGACACTTTGGTACCATTTTGCCCCCCACGTTTGTAACTTTTTGCCATTTTCATCCAAAAATAAAGTAACTTGGTTAGCCATTTGGACGAAAATGGAAAAAAGTTACAAACGTGGGGGGCAAAATGGTACCAAAGTGTCATTTTGGACTAAAATGGCAAATGTGCCCAAACCTCAGGGGCGAAAATGGCAATTTACTCTATATATTATTTGATCACCAAAAATTTTGTGCTAAGTGTGTGTAGTATGTATTATGCATGATAGTGTATTAGGACTTGAAAATACACTAAGTACTCTTAAGTAGTGAAAATACACATACAACATACTCAGACAAGATACATAATTCGGGTGCAAAGTGCAAAATACAAGAAACTTATATTTATTTTTGAGAAAATAATATAAGTAAGACACTTAGTTAAAAATATAAATTATTTTTAACACAAGAATACAAATACAAAAGATAGTGACTTGTACTTGATCGATACAAATCTAGTGACTAACGATAATAACACACGTTTAGGTCGCGACGCTAGATAAGCAAATCCGGTGGAGTTTACGACGCAGGAACGCAAAGTTGTGAGTTCATGCTCCCCCTTTTCTTTAACTGTTTTTGGTTTTATAACTCTCGAGGGTGAAATACATGTTACAAATATTACAATTTTTACAAATGCTAAAAATATAAGAAGCACTCTTGGTGAGAACGAGTACCGAGTGCAATACGATTTTAGAATACAAAAAAAATACGAGAAGCACTCTTGGTGAGAACGAGTACCGAGTATGATGTGCTTTAAGAAATGCCTAGAAAACACTAGATCATGTGAGCTTAAATTATATATTGAGATACCATTAATACTTAATTAGGGACGAGGGTTAGATCTAACGGGTACGGCCGAGCCCCACTCATGGTCCTTATGTGACCTTTTGAGTGCTTCAGTGTCACAGTCGAGGGTAATTGACACAGTCAAGGGAAATTGACACAGTCGAGGTTAATCGACACAGTTGAGGGTAATCGACACAGTTAAAGGAGCCAATACTAATGCTTCCTAGGTCCTCACATGCCTTGAGGGAGAAAACACTAATGCTCCCTATGTCCTCACATGCCTTGAGGGAGAAAACACTAATGCTCCCTATGTCCTCACATGCCTTGAAGGAGAAAATACTAATGCTCCCTATGTCCTCACGTGCCTTAATGTCCTTGTATAAACAATCATTTAATACGTGGGGTACACAAGAAAACTTGATTTATACAAGAATACTTGATTTGCACAAAATACAAACTATGTTTTCGTACAAGATATACAGAACGCATGAACTCGCTCAACTTTATGTTGATTTTTTCCAAAATTACATGTATTTCAGGTGACAGGATGGATCTTGGGCGCAAGTGTCATAGCTAGAAGTAGACTTCAAGTTTAGATGTCATCCACTTTTGTTGAATTGTAACCTAGACGAAGGTTGTGTTTTTAAAACTTAAATAACAAGTATTTCTAAATACTCAAATTTTCATGAATGGATGAACATCGTTTTGATCATGTAGTTGTTTATTACGATTGAATGCAATGATATTAAACCAGTCACACATCGTACGCTTCCGCAAAAGACAGGGTGTGACATCTAGTGCCCTTATTTCGTGTCGAGGACAGAACTCTTTCATCATGAGAGCCCAAGCTCTTCCCAGGTCTGTGCCATCGCCACATCAGCACCCCTATCCCTCATCACACCATTCCACCAAGTTAACGCACGCTTCTCAAAAATACTAGATGCGAACTCGACCTTTCGCTCATTCGGACATTGAACTTGTCTAAATGTGCTTTCCAGACTCTCGAACCATTGTAGGAGCGCAGTTGCTCCTTGAGACCCAGAAAATTTCAGTGGTTTAGCCGAATTAAACGTTTTGAAACTGCACTGAGCATTGTTATTGTTGTTGTTGTTATACGCTTGATTTATCTGAGTTATGAGGTTCGGAATCCCAGCAGCAATCTGCTGAGCGACTAGGGCTGCGAGTGCAGCATCCTGTGTTTGATCACGTCTAGGATGCATGTTTTGTCACTTAATATGTTGGACTAACTTTTAAAACTTTCTGGGATGAATGTAATAAGATCCGTCAGGATCAATGTGACAACTGGCACCAAACCGGTAATTTCCGTACACTTTAATTATTATTTAATGACTGCAATTATGTGCTTAATTGTCAGCAATGTCTGAACACATGCTAAACAAGTGAATTCATGCACGTTGTATACTACAAAATATTGCTTTATGCATAAACGAGAGCGTTGCGTCAGAAATACTAGTAAACTCACCGGTAAGACACTTTGTGTCAACAAAACTGCATAAAGCAGTCAGACAATAAAATTGGAGCCTAGGTGTAGGTCCAACAACAAGAATACATCAAAACCCAAGAGTACATACAAGGGTTTAATATATAGACATTACGGAAGCAAAAATAAGCACTAAAAAGCACCCGAAACGCACTTTAAGTGCAGAATTTTAATAAATTCAGCTCAAATCAGCATTTAAACATATGAATATCAAGCAGAAATTATGTTTTATTATCCAGAATACTTCCCCAAGTGTTGGGAATTGAAAAGGATACAAAAAGGTACTTAAAAGACACTAAAAAGTGTAATTTAGCACTTTAACGAATCGGTATCTAACCGAACAACCGGACATTACCCGGAACACCAAAATAATGCTAGAAGCATTGTTTTTATTTTTCTAAGCTAGTTAGGGTCCCCGTACACCCTAACACACTATATATTTAATAACACACCTTAAAGCACTAACTAATCAATTGATTTCTAACTAAACACTAACTAATAGTTGGAAATGTTACACTTACCCCCCCCTATGGTTGGACGGTTGGGAGACCAAAATCCCTCATGGGATTTCTTTCCTATATTTTAATAGGTTGTGTTGGCACTTTAGAAACACTAAACCCATTAGATAAAGCCTTGATTTGGTTATAAGAGTAACACACTAAACCATAAGTTCCATTCTCTTTCATCACACCCACTTCACACCTTCTCCTTCTCTCCTTCTTGCTTGCGGCCGAACCCACACACAACCACCATCAACATCATTTAAACTTCCTCAATCATTCTAAGGGCATCCAAGGGTGTAAGAAGGTCACTAACGAAGCTCGGTGCGAGCGGATCTTGAAGGACCTTCACCATTTGCTTTTATCCATCTCATTTGCACTCTTGAACTTCCCTTGCCTTGTGCTAGTAGTAAGTGCTTCAAATCTTCATCTTGTTCTTGTTTTTGGTGGTTAATAGTTGATAGAATGATTAAATGATGAAGACACTAAAGAACATAAGCTAAGTCTTGAACATAAAGTGATGAATGATGAATAAAGAGTGGATAAAGAGTAAATGTATGAGTAGATCATGTGAATCTTGTATGGTTGTGATTATTTGATGTTGTGGTTAGTAGAAACAAGATGGATCATCATCTAGACATACTAGTCCATGTTTGAGAGCATGAACTAGTAGGATGTAAAAGTTAGAAAGTTAAAGGATGATGGATCCATCCGTTCATAAGTCTTGAACTTGAGTAAATAAAATTTTTCTTGTAAAATAAGACTCTAAACATGTAGATCTGAAGATCTACAAGTGGTTTTTCGGAAGAACCAAGTGAAAGATGCAAGTCATGTTAAAACCCGGATACTTTATGAACTAGAAACATTTTTAGTAAATAAACAAGTATGTAAACACTTGTGTAACAAGAAATTTAACGAAGAAGTATTTTTGAAAATCTTGAACTAAAAGTTGTAAAACTCCAAGTTCTTTAAAAATAAAGTTTTTGAGAAACTAATTTTATTTTTAAAGATAACAAGACTTACTAAATGAGCTAGTAGGTTACTACACACTTAGAAAAATATAAGTTTTGAGGAAACTCTGTCAAAATTTCTAAAGAAAATAAACACATGTTTTGAAACATGGGAAACCTCCATTTTTAGGGGAAACTCTGTCAAAATTTCTATAAATTTTGACACTTAGAAAAATATAAGTTTTGAGAAACTTATTCCCTAAAATGTATCTAAAAATATTACCAAGGTTTCCCTAATTTTTGGTGATAAGAAATGAGGATTTCTTCAAGAATAAAAATGGATATTAAGTATGTATATATTTTTGAGGAAAATATATATATTATTTGATCACCAACTTTTGTGCTAAGTGTATATAGTATGTGTTATACGTGCTAGTGTATTAAGACTTAAAAATACACTAAATACTTATGAGAAGTATAAACACAAAAATACACATACAACATACAGGATACATAATTCGGGTGCAAAGTGCAAAACATGAGACACTTATATTAAATTTTGAGAAAATAATATAAGTAAGATACTTAGTTAAAAATATAAAATATTTTTAACACAACAATACAAATACAAAAGAGAGTGACTGTACTTGTGCGACGCAAGTCTAGTGACTAACGTTAAGAAAACGCGTATAGGTCACGACGTTAACTAAGCAAATCCGGTGAAGTTTACAACGCAAGGAACGCAAAGTTGTGAGTTCATGCTCCCCCTTTTCTTTAATTGTTTTCAGCTTTATAACTTCGGGGGTGAAATACATGTACAAATATTACTATGTTTACAAATGGTATGATAACAAGAAGCACACTTGGTGAGAACGAGTACCAAGTGTGACGAGATATGAGAATATAAGAAGCGCACTTGGTGAGAACGAGTACCGAGTATGATGCGTTATGAGAAATGATACGAGAAATCGTGTCACGAATAGGGTACATAAGCACCATTAATCAACAATATACCTAGACCGCAGAACAAAAGGTTAGATCTAACGGGTGCCGGGCAGCCACACTCTCGGTGAGGGCGAGTATCGAGTAGTGCTTTTGTGTCTCAGAATATGCCAACTAGAAAAATGCCTAAGGTTTGGTGACTTCCTATGTTGTGTCACATGTTAATGGCTTTGTAACCCATTAACAATCCTGATACTTACAGGAATACTTTATTTACATAGAATTCATACCATACTAAAACTTGATTTATACTTGAAGTACGTGGGGTACTCAAGAAAAACTTGAATTATACTTGAGTACGTGGGGTACTCAAGAAAGACTTGAATTAGACATGAGTACGTGGTGTACACGTGAATACTTGATTTATATATGAAAACTTTATTTATACATGATACAAACTATGTTTTCATACACAGTATACAAACGTGAAATACAAAAACTGCATGAATTCACACCAACATTATGTTGACGTTTTCCAAAACTCACGTGTATTTCAGGTAACTAGAAGTGGATGTACGCGCGGTCTTACCCATGCTCGTGGATGTCGCTTATGTTTATCTTTAAATAAAGTTGTAAACTTTTTAAGACAATGTTTTATGCTAACTCGCGATGTAAACGCTATCTTATGTCTTCAAATTATGGTATTTGAAGTTATTTTCATGAGCATGTAGTATGTTTACCTTTCGTATGCAATGAGAACCTTTCATGATCACACCTCGTGCTTCCGCCACAGAAAGGGGTGTGACAGATTGGTATCAGAGCTGCGATTGTAGTGAACCAGGATTCCTCCTCGAGTCTAGTCTACAATCTCTAGGATCCTTTCACGAAAACAATTTTTCAAAGAGTTTTCATTGCATAAAACGTCCCGTGACATCCACTACCTAAAACTGTTTACAAAAAGTCTAGAAAAGACACTACGAGACTTAGGGTGCACCGAAGTAGCACTTGTCTTTAACTGAGAAATTACTTGCAAATTATGTGTGATAATTAGCATATACTAGAAGTAGAATGTGACAAGTATACGTGACTTTACCTGAAAGCGATGGCCTATCTGAAGGAAGAAATACGAGGATGAAACGAACTGTGCGGACTGTGCAAGGAGTTACGTAATTATGGATGCATACATAATTATGGAATTCAGTGCACAGAAACCACAGCAAGTCTTGTCACGTATAGATTCCCTCAGTGCAAGCCTACTAAGTACTCTACTAGGGTAATAATTGTTTGATGTCACTTATGTGGTATATACCTGTGAATATATATACTACTACTGTCTAGTATGACGATATCAAACAAATGTCTAACCCTGTTGTGTTATGTTCTGTCAGAAAATGGCACCCAGGAAAGTTGTGAATGCTCGCAATGATGATCAACCTCCTCCTCCCCCACTGCCAAGAACCGCTGAAGAGCTGAACGCTCTACTGGAGGAAAGAATCTACGCAGCTATTGCCCAGTACGAGGTAAACCGAACTCAAGACAGTGGCGACCCAAGCAACGCTGGACGTAATGGGAACGGAGATTCATCTGGAGGCAACGCAACTCAAGGCTGCACTTTCAAGCAGTTTCTCGACTGCAAGCCGATGAACTACGACGGCACAGGAGGTGCAGTAGCATTTGTACGCTGGACGGAGAAGACTGAAGCTACTATCTGCATGAGCAAGTGTACCGCGGATCAGCAAGTCACTTTTGCTACTGGGTTGTTTGTCGATGAAGCTCTGACTTGGTGGAACCTGCAAGCCCAAACTTTGGGTGATGATGCCGCTTATGGCCTAACTTGGGAGGAACTAAAGGAAAGAATGAGACGGAGTTCTGGCACCTTACCATGGAGGGTGCTGACATTAATGGTTATACTCGAAGGTTCCACGATCTGTCTAGAGTGCTACCCTACATGGTGACTCCTGAATTCAAGCGGTTGAACGCTACATTTGGGGACTGGCCTTAGAGTTTCGTGGCATGGTGACGTCGGCCAAACCACAAACAATCACCGAGGCTGTAACTCTGGCTGTCAGCCTTACTGAAGATTGTGTTCGTATGAAGAAGTTATCGTTGAACCCAACAGAGAAGACCGAGACACATGCTGAGTCGTCCGGTGACAAGAAGAGAAAGCATTCGAATCTGAATCAAGCAACTCGCAACAACAAGGGTTTCAGCAAGAAGCGCGACACTAACCCGCCTCAGGAGACAAAAACCCTTGCAACCAAAGGATGCCAAGGCACCATGCCTAAATGCCAAAAATGTAAGTTTCATCATGAAGGAGCTTGTCGCATTCCAAGGTGCGACAAATGTGGAAGGTTGGGTCATCAAACAGAAGACTGTTGGGGAAAAGGAAAGAACCGGAATGGAAATGGTGCGGGTAACAAGAATGGTAACGGGAAAGGGCGGAACCAAGGATGCTTCATTTGTGGAAGCAATGATCATTTCATGAAGGACTGCCCAAAGGGAAACAATGCTCAGGCTCAAGCATTTGTGATTGGAGCAAAGGACGCACGCGAGGACCCTAATGTGGTCATACGTTTCTCATTAACAATCACTTTGCATCCATATTATTTGACACTGGCGCCGATTATAGCTTCATGTCTGTGGAATTTAAACGCATGCTTGGAATGGAATCTAGTAGATTAGAAATTCCTTATTCCATAGAACTAGCCAATGGTAAACTCGTTGAATCGGGAGAAGTTGTTAGAGGCTGCACACTAGAACTTGGTGAACGAAGATTTAGCATCGACCTCTTACCTATTCAATTGGGTAGCTTCGATGTACTAGTCGGAATGCACTGGTTGTCCAAGAACAAAGCTGAGGTTATTTGTCACAAGAAAATCATTCGCATCCCTTTGGCGAATGATGAAACCCTCATCGTACATGGAGAAAGACGAAATGCGCCTCTTCGAATCATCAGTTGCATGAAGGTACAAAAGTGCTTAAGGAAAGGATGTGTTGCTTTCCTAGCGCACATTGTAGACAAGAAGGCTGTAGAGCCGAAACTCGAGGACATTCCTGTGGTGAAGGAATTCCCTGACGTTTTTCCCGAAGATCTGCCAGGACTACCTCCGCAACCATCCGAAATGCAAGAATTATCTACACAACTCCAGGAGTTGTTGGATAAAGGATTCATAAGGCCAAGCTTCTCGCCCTGGGGAGCTCCTGTATTGTTCGTAAAGAAGAAGGATGGAACACTACGGATGTGTATCGATTACAGAGAACTGAACAAACTCACGATCAAGAATCGGTATCCACTACCGAGGATTGACGACTTATTTGATCAATTGCAAGGATCCAGCTACTATTCCAAGATCGACCTTCGATCTGGATACCATCAGCTAAGAATCCAAGAAGAAAGCGTGCCAAAGACTGTTTTCAGAACGCGATATGGGCATTACGAATTTCTTGTGATGCCATTTGGGCTGAGGAATGCACCAGCGGTCTTTATGGACCTAATGAATCGTGTATGCAAATCATATCTCGATAAATTCGTGATTGTATTTATCGATGATATCCTGATTTACTCGCGAATGAAAGAAGAGCACGAGAAACATCTCAGAACCATCTTGGAGCTACTGAAGAAAGAGAAACTTTATGCGAAGTTCTCAAAGTGCGAATTCTGGATTCGCGAAGTACAATTTCTTGGTCACGTTGTGAATGAGAAGGGCATTCATGTAGACCCATCCAAGATTGAAGCAATAAAGAATTGGGAAGCTCCCAAAACCCCAACTGAAGTTCGACAATTTTTGGGCTTAGCGGGCTATTATCGGCGATTCATCGATAATTTCTCAAAGATAGCCCAACCGCTAACGACCCTTACTCAGAAAGACAAGAAGTACGACTGGGGTGATAAACAAGAAGAAGTCTTCCAATTACTCAAGAACAAGCTATGCGATGCACCAATACTACCATTACCCGAAGGCACAGAAGACTTCGTGGTATACTGCGACGCTTCACGACAAGGTTTGGGTTGCGTGCTCATGCAACGCCAGAAAGTCATCGCATACGCTTCGAGACAATTGAAGGTACATGAAAGAAACTACACCACTCACGACCTGGAGCTGGGAGCAGTGGTATTCGCCTTGAAGATCTGGCGACATTATTTATATGGTACTCGATGTACAATCTTCACAGATCACAAAAGTCTACAACACATATTCGATCAGAAAGAATTAAACATGCGACAACGACGATGGGTCGAGCTGCTGAATGACTATGACTGTGAGATTAAGTACCATCCTGGAAAGGTAAACGTTGTAGCAGACGCGCTAAGTCGAAAAGAAAGGGTTAAGACCCTAAGGGTTCGAGCGTTAGAAATGACGATTCGAACGTGTCACGACCCCCGACCCACCCTGGACGGAATCGGGAGCCGCGAACAGCTAAGTGGTACCGGTGATTATTTTGAAAACGTTGCAGCGGAATTTTCATCAGGACCGTGAGTTAGGAAAAAATATCAGAGTTTAGAAAACACCAGATTTTTATTTATTAAATAGATGGGATAAACCCATGTTTTACAATGGTAGCTTTAATAAAGATAAATTTGATTACATAAAACAATATTTCTTAATTTGATTTAATTAATAAAATAAGCCACTTCTTGAAGTCTTTCAGTGCCGTATTCGTCTCTTATTCCAATCTACTTGTAATTACCTGAAACGCGTTTTGAAAAGGTTTTGTCAGCAGGAAATACTGGTGAGTTCATTCAGGTTTTATAAAATGACCAGTTGTTATAATTTACAGCATTAAGAGTTTTTATATTTGCTTCTTTAAGATTGGCAAAGAGTTAATCACTGCAAAGTATAACTAGAAACAGTGTTATAGTATTAAGAGCTATTACAATTGCCTTTATCATTTATATCACTGACCCAGTTGTCACTTGACCGGACTTATGACTGTGGACATATCACTTGTAGGTCCTTTCACCCACTAGTGATAAATATTTAGTAGCTATGTGCACATCCCCCCACTTACTGGCAGTAATTTCAGATAACAAAGACTTAATCCCTGTAACTATAACTTTTGAGAAATAGTTTTGGAAATAGTTTTGGTAAAAAGAGAATAACTCACATTATAAGCATGCAGATTTATACGGGCAGAGCTTAGCCTATAGATAAGCCTCGATATATTGCAGATACGGGCAGAGCTTAGCCTATTGATTAACCTTGATACCTAGTTTAATTAATAATGCGCACAAAACTAGGTAAGTAACTTTAATCCAACTTTTACGATAACTCACGAGATTAAAACCCTCACAACGAATGACAAAGTGCAATCACTTAAACATCCATCGAATTCACAACGAATGACAGAGTACTCCCCGAGTTCGGGTGGCACTCAAACATCCTGTCGGAATCACGACAAATGACAAAGGATAGCGCTTAAACATCCTGTCGGATAGTTTCAATCGATCGGACATTGAATCGTAGCAGCGATCGAGTTAATACATGGTATCGTAGCAGTACCCCGATAACTTAATTTCTAATTTTGAGCAGTGAGGATTCGTTTCTGAAAGAAACTTTCGACACAGAATGATAGCTTGAGGTCCAGGCTATTTATAGCAGAAATATGGGTTTCACGCGGCCCGCGTGAACCCTGGCTTGATCCTTACGCGGCCCGCGTAGCCGCCCAGTCTACAATTAGGGTTGCTGAGTCATTGACACGTGGCGGCACCAGGCTTTCGCTTAGCGTTGAGCTGTCGCGGCCCGCGTAAAGGTATGCTCATCTTTTACGCGGCCCGCCTGGATATTAGAATTCTGAATTTCTTTAATTTTGATATGGTTTAAGGTTTTGGGGGTCCAGGTTTTTACTTATGGATCAATTTGGGACATTTTTGAATATAATTATATTATAAAGAAAAAGGGAATAAAATAGTGAGAAAAGAAAATGGACTCACTTTGTAACTTTAGGGTTCAACTAGAAAGCCTCCTGATATAAATTTTGGGTATAACTTCTGGACTATTTAAAAATATATAAAGCATTTGTGTGAAATATAGTACCCCTAATTTCAACCTTGTCCCTATGTCACGAGACAGAATCCCAATAACTTAGTCGGGCAGAGCCCTGACATGTGTTATGGGCTCAGATCAATCGGACCGGGTAGCGGTGATCGGGAGTTAAAACACTTAAAATGGGACAGAGCTTTATTATTTATAAAAGAATAGAAAAATTATAAAAATATGAATATGTAAAGAATTTTGGAGGAAGAGATGTAGAGATGGAATCGAACAACTTTGAATACTATCTACTATTTATAGTGAAAAACTTGCTTGAAGGTTACTTCACTATTATGTGTTGTCATCAATATGAAAGTCCTTTTTGAAATGACACGTTTCCTTTCAAACAAACCTATTGTAGACACTTCATGTAGTTTATTATGATTATTATTATATTTGGATAAAAGTATGTGTAAACAAACTTTGAAAATAGGACATGAAAGTTAAAAAAGGTACACAAAACCTGTTATCAAATTTCGAATATATATTTTATTTATATATTATAATTTTAATTGCTTTACTTATTTGGCGCGTATAACTTTTTAAAATATAACTTTTTATTAAATAATAAACATGTCATTAGTACCAGAATATTTTTGTCTGCATTTGGGTCTAAGTTTCATTAAAAATAGAGTAGGTTCAAAATACAATGGATTTTATAATTTAATTTATTATATGGTTCCTAGGCCCATCTAGGAACTTAATATTTCTTACAGTCAACTGACCCGTAAGCTACCTGTCTAATAATATAAATTTTTATATACTTTTATTTTGTTAGAAAGGTCAACCCTATACAAGCCAATTAATTAATATACCATTATAACCAAATATATATATAAAATAGTTGTTTAAAACTATTTGGGTTGAATATTTTTATTAAAAATAAACTAGTTACTAGTGGTTAATAAATTTAACCAAACCTATAAATTATATTATAAAAATAGGGATGTTACATTCTCCCCACCTTGTTTTAAATATCGTCCTCGAGATTTGGGTTACGATATTTCTTTTAGACTTATGTCATATTTTAGTTAATAAAAACAATATTAAGGTAGATGACACAGAATTAAAATATCAAATTTTGTGAATACGAGTTGTACCATAAGTAGGATTCAATGGTTCAGCTGAATTAGTTCAAGAAATTGATGACAAAAGAATGAGATGAAATGATATAATGACTAGATTCAAGCCAAAAGATATATATGACTAATAGATATTTAAAATGAATGTGAAGGATTTTTAGAATCAATAAAATTCTTTGTTAAAAGAAAGCTTACTTTGATTGGCAAATAAGGAAGACTTAGAATTGACAGGTTCCAAATGAAATAAAAGCATGAAAAATGATTTGTCAAATATTAAAATATAAGAAAATCAATGTGCTGAGATAAGTGAATTGCAAAGATACACCAAAAGACAATAGAGTTAGTGTATCATTGTTTAGAGTTCCAAGTTGTTTTAATTGTGAAACAATGTGATAGTACATTATTAATAATCATATTTTTCATACTATCTCCTAGAGATTGAAATATAATAAGAACAAGTTGTTTTGACATGACTAACCATTATATTATATTTGTAAAGCAAATGTAATATAGATTATTTGTTACGTATTTTTACTATATGTAAATGGTCACCACTTTTAAATAAAAATAACTTATATTTACTATGTAATATATATTACAAAATACCGCAATGAAGTTATTACATTACAAAATATTTTAGTATTATTATTTTGTAAAAGAAATCACTATTATTTATAACGTTAAATGAAATTGGTAAATAAAGGTGTAAAAATATTTATTGTACAAAAGTATTTGTAAATATATATCACTTAATGAGTCGATTCTATGTGATTACTTATTTTTATTTTGAACCATATAACGTTTGTGAAGGTATTTACAAATATTGTAAATAAGTGAAAAACGAGGACTATTCTTATATATTACAATGTTCCCCTAACCCAACGTAGTTGATGACTACCATATTATCTTTATATGGTTATTTTCTTGCCATAGCGTTATGGTACATAGTTACCACAAAACATGTGATACACAATTATTTATAAAATTTTATTCGTCCCTCTAATTCTTGTATTGTTTTATGAAAATATATCTTTTCCTTACAGTACAAAGTATATATATTTTTAAAATTTACTAAATAAGTATGATGACTTAATTTATATACATTAACTAGTTATTATCATGGTTGGATATTGGTTAGTGCTGCCTTGTTTAAGCATAGGTGATCAGTCCATGCCTAATTAAGGCTAGGCTATCCAATACCTGCCCTTGATAATAACCTTAGTACCAAGATAATATTAACACTTCTGTTATTTTATATTATTACTAATAATAAAATTATTAATAATAAATAACTTAAACATAAAATTAACATGAGAGTATACCTCAACATAATTTTTATACATATATATAAAAATATAAATTCTTCACCTCAATTGTTTAACAAAATTCATTGACTCGATATCAAAGAATCATCGTTTTGCAATAATGCAGTTCACAGTGCAAAAAGCAGAATGATATTTGAGTTTGGATAAAATAATAAATCGGAATGAAGCCCTCCAGTGGTCTTCATAAATCAAACGAATCACATGCGCAACCAATAGTGCATGTGTAATGTGTGAATTTACCAGGAAATGAAATAGATCAATATTCGCTACTATGAAAGAAATCCTCATGGTATGATGACCATTAGAGGAAGTAAAAACACGAAAGTCAATTTATTATATGCAGAAGTCAGAATTTCAACGAAAGAAATATAAGAACTTCTATCTGGAATTTCGTGTGATAACCGTTGTTTGGAATGTCGAATATGGTATATTTGTTATAAAAGAAATAGGGGAATTGCAAAGGTATGTGATTCCTTTTGCAGTGATAATAATTATGACTCTGATTAGACTGTGCACCGATGGTTGTGAAATCTTGTTCCAACGTGCCTCAACGAGATTCATGTTGTTTGTAGGATCATGTGACAAAATGCTTCTTTTTTATTAGTAGTTCTTCTACTGACGGAATTAGTATTGGTGTCATCGTGTCTAATTTATATTTTCCAAAGGTCTTGCCTTGGAAGTCGTGTGTGATATACTTCAACGTCTGTGGACGTATAATTTAAGTTTCATGTGTGTTCTTGTGCACTAGCACAATTTTACATGCTTCTTACTTTCGTTAATAGTTTATGGTAACGCATTTGAAAATTCTTATACTTTTGATGGTGTCCCAAGTTAATGGGTTTCCATTGTTTATATTTTCACACGAGTTTCGAGGTAGATGATCAAACGAAATAATGTTTGATATCGGAATTAAAGAGATTCCTGATAAAGAAATCTAGACACAGATGCTTGTGCTTTATTCCTATTTAGCTTTTGGAATTCCTTATAGATATACATATCTATGTAATCATATATTTCACAAGTTGTAATATACATACCCTTAGTAAGGTCAATGTATTTACCAGATTCATATTTCCAAAAACAAATTAGATATCAGGTCATGATACTATTTAGGGAAAACTTGTCACTTGTTTGACATATTATGTACCCCGTCTTATCCGGTTCGCGCCGGAGAGGTAACCTCAGTATATCCGGACAAGCTGGAGAGTCTGCTACACCATACCCAATCTTGCCGGAGAAACTTTTCTATTTCCCATAAATAGTATCTTTTCAAGATTTTAAAGGTGCCTCTTTTATTAGGGCTTTTATCCAGAATTAGGGATATTTGTATTCCCGTAACATATCTTATTCTAGACCAAGTAATATCACTAAGCAAGAATTA
Source organism: Helianthus tuberosus (assembly GCA_030545235.1). NCBI lineage: Eukaryota > Viridiplantae > Streptophyta > Magnoliopsida > Asterales > Asteraceae > Helianthus > Helianthus tuberosus. The sequence goes on from CM060433.1 coordinate 71,912,903, forward strand.
ATAGCAATTAAGTGCTATTGCCTGCAATGTTCTAATCATCATTCTTATGGCATACCAAAATCCATCACACTTTATTTACACAAGTATTTAGCTTATCTTATACTAAGGCATCTTTTCTTAAGTTCAAGTCTAAATGCTATCCTGAGTGCTACCATAGAATATCAAGTTCCTAACTCTTCGTTTAAACTTAGGTATTTTATTACAACACTTATTGGCTTAAAGTAGTGGCTCTGATACCACCTTCTATCACGACCCCCGACCCACCCTGGACGGAATCGGGAGCCGCGAACAGCTAAGTGGTACTGGTGATTATTTTGAAAACGTTGCAGCGGAATTTTCATCAGGACCGTGAGTTAGGAAAAAATATCAGAGTTTAGAAAACACCGGATTTTTATTTATTAAATAGATGGGATAAACCCATGTTTTACAATGGTAGCTTTAATAAAGATAAATTTGATTACATAAAACAATATTTCTTAATTTGATTTAATTAATAAAATAAGCCACTTCTTGAAGTCTTTCAGTGCCGTATTCGTCTCTTATTCCAATCTACTTGTAAGTACCTGAAACGCGTTTTGAAAAGGTTTTGTCAGCAGGAAATACTGGTGAGTTCATTCAGGTTTTATAAAATGACCAGTTGTTATAATTTACAGCATTAAGAGTTTTTATATTTGCTTCTTTAAGATTGGCAAAGACTTAATCACTGCAAAGTATAACTAGAAACAGTGTTACAGTATTAAGAGCTATTACAATTGCCTTTATCATTTATATCACTGACCCAGTTGTCACTTGACCGGACTTATGACTGTGGACATATCACTTGTAGGTCCTTTCACCAACTAGTGATAAATATTTAGTAGCTATGTGCACATCCCCCCACTTACTGGCAGTAATTTCAGATAACAAAGACTTAATCCCTGTAACTATAACTTTTGAGAAATAGTTTTGGAAATAGTTTTGGTAAAAAGAGAATAACTCACATTATAAGCATGCAGATTTATACGGGCAGAGCTTAGCCTATAGATAAGCCTTGATATATTGCAGATACGGGCAGAGCTTAGCCTATGGATTAGCCTTGATACCTAGTTTAATTAATAATGCGCACGAAACTAGGTAAGTAACTTTAATCCAACTTTTACGATAACTCACGAGATTAAAACCCTCACAACGAATGACAAAGTGCAATCACTTAAACATCCATCGGATTCACAACGAATGACAAAGGATAACGCTTAAACATCATGTCGGATAGTTTCAATCGATCGGACATTGAATCGTAGCAGCGATCGAGTTAATACCTGGTATCGTAGCAGTACCCTGATAACTTAATTTCTAATTTTGAGCAATGAGGATTCGTTTCTAAAAGAAACTTTTGACACAGAATGATAGCTTGAGGTCCAGGCTATTTATAGCAGAAATATGGGTTTCACGCGGCCCGCGTGAACCCTGGCTTGATCCTTACGCGGCCCGTGTAGCCGCCCAGTCTACAATTAGGGTTGCTGAGTCATTGACACGTGGTGGCACCAGGCTTTCGCTTATCGTTGAGCTGTCACGGCCCGCGTAAAGGTATGCTCATCTTTTACGCGGCCCGCCTGGATATTAGAATTCTGAATTTCTTTATTTTTGATATGGTTTAAGGTTTTGGGGTCCAGGTTTTTACTTATGGATCAATTTGGGACATTTTTGAATATAATTATATTATAAAGAAAAATGGAATAAAATAGTGAGAAAAGAAAATGGACTCACTTTGTAACTTTAGGGTTCAACTAGAAAGCCTCCTGGTATAAATTTTGGGTATAACTTCTGGACTATTTAAAAATATATAAAGCATTTGTGTGAAATATAGTACCCCTAATTTCAACCTTGTCCCTATGTCACGAGACAGAATCCCAATAACTTAGTCGGGCAGAGCCCTGACATGTGTTATGGGCTCAGATCAATCGGACTGGGTAGCGGTGATCGGGAGTTAAAACACTTAAAACGGGACAGAGCTTTATTATTTATAAAAGAATAGAAAAATTATAAAAATATGAATATGTAAAGAATTTTGGAGGAAGAGATGTAGAGATGGAATCGAACAACTTTGAATACTATCTACTATTTATAGTAAAAAACTTGCTTGAAGGTTACTTCACTATTATGTGTTGTCATCCATATGAAAGTCCTTTTTGAAATGACACGTTTCCTTTCAAACAAACCTATTGTAGACACTTCATGTAGTTTATTATGATTATTATTATATTTGGATAAAAGTATGTGTAAACAAACTTTGAAAATAGGACATGAAAGTTAAAAAAGGTACACAAAACCTGTTATCAAATTTCGAATATATATATTTTATTTATATATTATAATTTTAATTGCTTTACTTATTTGGCGCGTATAACTTTTTAAAATATAACTTTTTATTAAATAATAAACATGTCATTAGTACCAGAATATTTTTGTCTACATTTGGGTCTAAGTTTCATTAAAAATAGAGTAGGTTCAAAATACAATGGATTTTATAATTTAATTTATTATATGGTTCCTAGGCCCATCTAGTAACTTAATATTTCTTACAGTCAACTGACCCGTAAGCTACCTATCTAATAATATAAATTTTTATATACTTTTATTTTGTTAGAAAGGTCAACCCTATACAAGCCAATTAATTAATATACCATTATAACCAAATATATATATATATATATATATAATAGTTGTTTAAAACTATTTGGGTTGAATATTTTTATTAAAAATAAACTAGTTACTAGTGGTTAATAAATTTAACCAAACCTATAATTTATATTATAAAAATAGGGATGTTACAGAACGAACCTCACCGCACGCATACGTGATGCACAACAAGAAGCCCTTAGGATGGAAAATTGAAGAGCTGAATACCTCCGGGGTGCATTGAAATATATGGTGCCAAATGAAGAGGGAGCCCTATACTTTAAGAAGCGTATTTGGGTTCCGCTCTATGGTGGCATACGAGAAGTCATTCTTGACAAAGCGCACAAATCGAGATACTCGATCCATCCAGGATCAGATAAAATGTATCAAGACTTGAAGGAATATTACTGGTGGCCGAGACTTAAAAGCGATGTTGCTGTTTATGTTGGAAAATGCCTAACCTGTGCCAAGGTTAAGGCAGAATATCAGAAACCGTCCGGCCTACTACCACAACCAGAGATACCCATGTGGAAGTGGGAGAAAATGTCGATGGATTTCATAACGAAATTACCCAGGACCCCGAGAGGGCACGATATGATATGGGTGATCGTCGATCGATTGACGAAATCTACACACTTCCTACCTTTCCGAGAAAAAGACAGCACTGGAAAGCTTGCTGAGATATACTTAAGAGAAATTATGGCACGACATGGTGTGCCAATCTCAATTATTTCAGACAGAGATGGACGCTTTGTCTCAAGAATCTGGCAATCATTTCAGGAAGCCTTTGGATCTCAGTTAGATCTAAGCACGGCATTCCATCCACAAACAGACGGCCAGAGCGAACGGACTATACAAACGTTAGAAGATATGCTTCGCGCATGTGTCATGGACCTAGGCTGCAGCTGGGATACTCATCTACCTTTTGTTGAGTTTTCCTACAATAACAGTTTTCACACGAGCATAAAAGTTGCACCGTTCGAAGCTCTGTATGGCCGCAAGTGCCGATCGCCCTTATGTTGGGCAGACGCTGGAGATAAACGTATGGTTGGTCCTGAACTTGTGCAAGAGACAACCGACAAGATTATGCAGATCCGAGAGCGCATTAAGGCGGCCCGAGATCGACAAAAGAGCTACGCTGATCTAAAACGAAAACCATTAGAATTCGAGGTGGGAGACAAAGTGTTGTTAAAAGTCTCACCTTGGAAGGGCGTAGTAAGATTCGGAAAACGTGGAAAGCTGAATCCACGATACATCGGACCATTCAGAATATTGGAAAGAATTGGTACCGTGGCATACAAGTTGGAATTACCGGAAGAACTTAACGGAGTACATAATACATTCCATGTATAGAACCTCAAGAAGAGTCCAACACAAGAAGACGTGATCATCCCTGTGGATGAAGTGCATATTGATGATGCCCTCCGATTTACAGAACAACCCGTTGAGGTTACCGACTGGAAAGTCAACAAGACCAGGAGGAGCAGTGTGAAACTTTTCAAAGTACGTTGGAGCTCTAAGCACGGACCCGAGAACATAGGGGAACGTGAAGACCAGTTCAAAGAAAAGTATCCCCACCTGTTCAAGAAGACTCCTACGAGAGTTAGTTCAGCCTGAATTTCGGGACGAAATTCTTTTAATGGGGGGAGACTGTGACAACTGGCACCAAACCGGTTTCCGTACACTTTAATTATTATTTAATGACTGCAATTATGTGCTTAATTGTCAGCAATGTCTGAACACATGCTAAACAAGTGAATTCATGCACGTTGTATACTACAAAATATTGCTTTATGCATAAACGAGAGCGTTGCATCAGAAATACTAGTAAACTCACCGGTAAGACACTTTGTGTCAACAAAACTGCAGAAAGCAGTTAGACAATAAAATTGGAGCCTAGGTGTAGGTCCAATAACAAGAATACATCAAAACCCAAGAGTACATACAAGGGTTTAATATATAGACATTACGGAAGCAAAAATAAGCACTAAAAAGCACTCGAAACGCACTTTAAGTGCAGAATTTTAATAAATTCAGCTCAAATCAGCATTTAAACATATGAATATCATGCAGAAATTACGTTTTATTATCCAGAATACTTCCCCAAGTGTTGGGAATTGAAAAGGATACAAAAAGGTACTTAAAAGACACTAAAAAGTGTAATTTAGCACTTTAACGAATCGGTATCTAACAGAACAACCGGACATTACCCGGAACACCAAAATAATGCTAGAAGCATTGTTTTTATTTTTCTAAGCTAGTTAGGTCCCCGTACACCCTAACACACTATATATTTAATAACACACCTTAAAGCACTAACTAATCAATTGATTTCTAACTAAACACTAACTAATAGTTGGAAATGTTACACTTACCCCCCCCCCTATGGTTGGACGGTTGGGAGACCAAAATCCCTCATGGGATTTCTTTCCTATATTTTAATAGGATGTCTTGGCCCTTTAGAAACACTAAACCCATTAGATAAAGCCTTGATTTGGTTATAAGAATAACACACTAAACCATAAGTTCCATTCTCTTTCATCACACCCACTTCACACCTTCTCCTTCTCTCCTTCTTGCTTGCGGCCGAACCCACACACAACCACCATCAACATCATTCAAACTTCCTCAATCATTCTAAGGGCATCCAAGGGTGTAAGAAGGTCACTAACGAAGCTCGGTGCGAGCGGATCTTGAAGGACCTTCACCATTTTTTTTATCCATCTCATTTGCGCTCTTGAACTTCCCTAGCCTTGTGCTAGTAGTAAGTGCTTCAAATCTTCATCTTGTTCTTGTTTTTGGTGGTTAATAGTTGATAGAATGATTAAATGATGAAGACACTAAAGAACATAAGCTAAGTCTTGAACATAAAGTGATGAATGATGAATAAAGAGTGGATAAAGAGTAAATGTATGAGTAGATCATGTGAATCTTGTATGGTTGTGATTATTTGATGTTGTGGTTAGTAGAAAAAAGATGGATCATCATCTAGACATACTAGTCCATGTTTGAGATCATGAACTAGTAGGATGTAAAAGTTAGAAAGTTGAAGGATGATGGATCCATCCATTCATAAGTCTTGAACTTGAGTAAATAAAATTTTTCTTGTAAAATAAGACTCTAAACATGTAGATCTGAAGATCTACAAGTGGTTTTTCGGAAGAACCAAGTGAAAGATGCAAGTCATGTTAAAACCCGGATACTTTATGAACTAGAAACATTTTTAGTAAATAAACAAGTATGTAAACACTTGTGTAACAAGAAATTTAACAAAGAAGTATTTTTGAAAATCTTGAACTAAAATTTGTAAAACTCCAAGTTCTTTAAAAATAAAGTTTTTGAGAAACTAATTTTATTTTTAAAGATAACAAGACTTACTAAATGAGCTAGTAGGTTACTACACACTTTGTAAATTCTCAAGTTCATGAAATAGAGAAATTAGTATATATTGTTGTTGATTGTTGTTGAGAAATTGGTTGTTGATGATTTTAAAAGAAAATAAACACATGTTTTGAAACATGAGAAACCTCCATTTTTAGGGGAAACTCTGTCAAAATTTCTATAAATTTTGACACTTAGAAAAATATAAGTTTTGAGAAACTTATTCCCTAAAAATGTATCTAAAAATATTACCAAGGTTTCCCTAATTTTTGGTGATAAGAAATGAGGATTTCTTCAAGAATAAAAATGGATATTAAGTATGTATATATTTTTGAGGAAAATATATATATTATTTGATCACCAACTTTTGTGCTAAGTGTATATAGTATGTGTTATACGTGCTAGTGTATTAAGACTTAAAAATACACTAAATACTCATGAGAAGTATAAACACAAAAATACACATACAACATACAAGATACATAATTCGGGTGCAAAGTGCAAAACACGAGATACTTATATTAAATTTTGAGAAAATAATATAAGTAAGATACTTAGTTAAAAATATAAAATATTTTTAACACAACAATACAATTACAAAATAGAGTGACTGTACTTGTGCGACGCAAGTCTAGTGACTAACGTTAAGAAAACGCGTATAGGTCACGACGTTAACTAAGCAAATCCGGTGAAGTTTATGACGCAAGGAACGCAAAGTTGTGAGTTCATGCTCCCCCTTTTCTTTAATTGTTTTCAGCTTTATAATTTCGGGGGTGAAATACATGTACAAATATTACTATGTTTACAAATGGTATGATAACAAGAAGCACACTTGGTGAGAACGAGTACCAAGTGTGACGAGATATGAGAATATAAGAAGCGCACTTGGTGAGAACGAGTAGCGAGTATGATGCGTTATGAGAAATGATACGAGAAATCGTGTCACGAATAGGGTACATAAGCACCATTAATCAACAATATACCTAGACCGCAGAACAAAAGGTTAGATCTAACGGGTGTCGGGCAGCCACACTCTCGGTGAGGGCGAGTATCGAGTAGTGCTTTTGTGTCTCAGAATATGCCAACTAGAAAAATGCCTAAGGTTTGGTGACTTCCTATGTCGTGTCACATGTTAATTGTCACACCCCGACCGCGTAGAACATACAAAACGTGGCGGAAATGTCGGGGAGTGTTGTAACAGAATTAATTGTTTCAAATCCATGGCAATTGAAGTTTCGTTTTATTGATTAAAAGTGTTACAATGTCTTAACAAACAAGAAATACAACATAATTAACTAGTCTTGCATCTTTTATTGTCACTAAAGCCCAAGTCTGCCTATGTGTATCTTGATCATCTTATGCAACAGTTCCTGAAAAACACATGTGAAAATATGGTACGTCAGCATAAAAATGCCTGTGAGATACATAGGTTTTGTGAAAATAAGTTCCATGACTTATGTTTGAGAAAATGTTTAGTCATGAACCTTGTTATTTGCTTTGTTTTGTAAATCATTTGAAAAACAATGAGTTCAGATGATATGTATAAATAAGTGAATAATGTATGGTTAAATGAATAACCATGTAAACTGAGTTTGTATAAGATAAGTTGCTTGTAAAACAATGTATTGTGAAAAGTATGTTATTTGTATAAAATGTTATATGTATCAAACTGAAATGATTCAAATAACGCTACGACATGTAATACCATACAAACACTTATATATAGGAAGTACCAGCGGCGTATCCACCATGTTTGTATCATATTACACACACATCGTTACTTAATCACTTAATCAAACCAAACCAAACAATGTAAAATGTCTATGTTTAAATCAATTGTCAAATGTATTGAATAATATGTCAAAGTATTCATGTCAAGATGTAAATCATGTCAAAATGTCTATGTCAAATATCCATGTCAAATGTCTATGTCAAATATCCATGTCAAATGTCTATGTCAAATATCCATGTCAAATGTCTATGTCAAATATCCATGTATGGCAAGTGAAATGTCTCAACTAAACCATATGCACAAAAACAAAGTATTGAAGTAAAACTTGGTTTAAATCAAAGTTATGTTTTGTGAGAAATACATGATCAAATGTCAATCATGTTAAAATGTCTATGTCGAAATGTCTATGTCAAATGTCTATGTCAAAATGTCATGTAAAACGATGTACTAAGTAATGCACACAATGGCAATACATAGCATGAAATGTAATGAAATCATGTACTATAATGTACTAACGAACATAGCAGTATATGATGTGAAAACAGGAAAACAGGAAAGTAACAAGTAGGCACATGTGTTCCACCCCAAAACAGTTTGGAAAACAGTAAAAGAGGGGTCTATGTACTCACTTGAGATTGCTCAGAAGTCCTAGGATAACCACCAAGCAAAGCTAGAGATCGCGGAATATCAAACGACACCTAATATAGGTAACTACATTAATAAACCGGACCTAAATCGGAAGACTGGGTAGCATGAGGGTTTGTAAACCAAATGAGTGTAGGAACTCATGTGATATGGTTAATCAAAGCCTACATACTAAATGAAACTTAACCTAAGTGTCTACGACCCATTACGACCCGTTTAGGTAGCTTATGCTACTTTAACGCGTCGTTCGCGTGAAACGCGTTCGGACCGCCTAACTAGCCCTATGACAAGTGTTATATGCCTAAACATATTACATAATCAGTTATGTGACAAAGGTTTAGGTTACATATGCTTAATTACCAATTATACATGAAAAGGGTATTCTGGTAATTTACCTAAGGCATATAAACTACCTATCATACAACTACTTAAACGATGCGACCATAGGGTATAACCTCGGAAGGTTATTCCCTACCTACTATGGTCACCTAATGTGTTTGGTCGGATCCTAATGATCGACCAAACTGGGTCGGGTTCGAGGTATAAGCGATTTATCAGATCGCTTACCCTACGACCCTAGACAACGTGGTAATCAGTGGGCATAGTCCCAAGGGACTATGACCAACGTGATTACACTCACGTTGCGAAGTTCAAAAGAACTTCGCATTGACCATTACTGGTCAACGCTGAAAGTCAAACAAAGTTTGACTTTCTGACTCGAAAAGCAATAAAATAAAGAAAAGAACGAAAGAATACTTACGAAGGGTCCCCGAATGCTAATCCCGATCCAAGAACTCAGGTATGAAACAATGGTTTCAACTTAGAGCTCTCAAATCAGAATTCTTGTGCAAAATGAGGTTGTGTGGGTTGGGTATTTATAGGAATACCCGAACCGTTAGGATCGTTTCATGGAAAACGTGCCATGAATCCAACCCGTACACTTGTCGGAACCTTATGGTGGCTAGAAATTGGTTCTTATCCAATGACTAAGCAAGTATGAGTATGTGGTTGTGGTTAAATCTGCTGAAAACAGGCTGTTATGTACTCTGCATCTGGTCTGAAGTTGGCTAGCTCACCGTTACACTAAAAGTGTAGAGGTGCGCTACTACTAAGTTTGGCAGAATTACATATTTGGTCCCTGAACTGTATTTAGGCCATTTTTGACACGTTTAAGGCCCGTTAACCCCATTTCAAAGCTCTAAAATGAAGTTAAAGTATAGGGAACTTAAAATGTGTTCAAAAATATCTCGGATGTCGGTTCGTTTAGCCGTACGGTTGCGTTGTTCGGTTAATTACGACGGAATGCGCATAAGCGCGAAAAACGATCCAAATGACGCGACGAATGGATTTTTCTTATGGCGAACACTAAAATAAAATATTTTAGTGCTTACATAAATTTTTGGATGTCCGGATGTATTCAGAACGTAAGTTACGCGTAAAAATGCAAACTTGTGCACTTTTTGACGCTTTTAGTCCCTGAATGACACAAAGGTTTATTTTAGCATACCGAACACCTCAAAGCCTATTTCTAAGCTATGTAAAGGATATTTATGGTATGTTTAACTTATGGTCATGTCCCGGAAGGTCTGTTACAGTTCAAATTGGCATACTTTCGCAATTTGTCAACTTTAGTCCCTGTAAGCGATTAAACTTTGATTTCACCACACCAAACCTTCCAAAACTTATATCTAAGTTATGTAAAGGTTATTTAAGGTATGTTAAGCCTATTTCACTATTCCGGAGTGTTCGTTGGATTAAACTGGTTATATCTACACATCAGTGCGCGTATAACCTTCCAGAAAGCGATTTAGAGCTTGAAATCGAACAAGAATTAATATGTGCATACGATACACATATTTTTACAAATCCCAAGTATGAAATACAATATTTCATTGGTTTGGAATTTGTTTGATGGTTGGAGTGACACGGGTGTTACAGTCTACCCTACTTTAGGAAATTTCATCCCGAAATTAATTCGTAGGAGTCTATCTGTGACTTTGTGTTAAATAACCATCAAAGATGAACAAGACATAATCCTGTAATTTCTCTTTAATGAACATTTTCCAGAAATGAAAAATGAACGGAGTTATTTTCAACAGGCATTATTCAGAAACGAAAATGAACGAAATGAGTCTTTTTCCACAACCTCTTCAGAACCGAAAATGAACAAAATGAGTCATTTTCCACAATTTCTTCAGAACCGAAAATGAACGAGAAGAGTCATTTTCCACCATTTCTTCAGAAACCAAAAATGAACGACAAGAGTCATTTTTCACCATTTCTTCAGAAACCAAAAATGAACGACAAGAGTCATTTTTCACCATTTCTTCAGAAACCAAAAATGAACGACAAGAGTCATTTTTCACCATTTCTTCAGAAACCAAAAATGAACGACAAGAGTCATTTTTCACCATTTCTTCAGAAACCAAAAATGAACGACAAGAGTCATTTTTCACCATTTCTTTAGAAACCAAAAATGAACGACAAGAGTCATTTTTCAGACACATGACCAAACTAGCTGTGGTTTCCGTGCACTGAATTTCATAATTATGTATGCATCCATAATTACGCAATTCCTTGCATAGTCCGCACAATTTGTTTGTAATGTGAAGGGGAGGAAAAATCAAACCTGTGATGAGTGTGACTAGACTACCATAGGGTCCTTTTAATTGGATCGACAAATGATCCTTTTAATTAGGTCACCAAGGAGTCCTTTCAGCTATATCATCACATGATATTCCTAACCAGATTTTTTTTGGATCAATCTGATTACCTAGACCACTCAGGGGTCTAATTATGGAATGGTACAATATAATCCAAGGGTCTTTACTATTACGTACAAGCCCGTTGAGGATTTAATATAGCACCCAAAGATATGGAAGATTCTACGAGGATTTGAATGACAAGAATTTGGATCACACCATAAACATAAAGGGAACACATAAGCACATAATCACATAGTTGTTTAATTTGTTATTAATTTGTTATCTTCGGACGCGGATACTTAAAGCACACCAGGAATCCAATTCGTGGATTTCATTTGGCACTTTAATTATTTCAAGAATCTATCTATGAAGATAGAATAATCTTAAAAGAAATTCGGCTTTGTCCCTATTGAATTGTGATGTACGTATTGAATCATACAAAGAATTCAATTAAGGACTCCGATGAATGATATCCATCCACAAGGATCTAATTATGAAGATAGAAAGATCCTACATGGATTTTGGAGTTTGTGTAACGAGAGTGTTCCGACACCTTGCACTAGGCGTGCTTACGTCGATACACAAGGTAGAAAGTTCATGAGGTTGAGGCGCCAGATATGCCAAGCGACATATGAAGCAGAGTTTGAAGGTTGAGCAGCAGCAGGATTTGTAACAGCTTTGCTTTGGATTGCAAAGCGGCATATGTTAACCAAATGTCTCCATCGTCCACCGTGGGTACATTCGAAACAAGGTATTTGATTTGAATAATGACAATGGCATTGATTGCACCAAGGAGCAGTTCCCTTATACAGCTTCACCCCTGAGGCGAGTCATGGTGATAGCTAAGTCAACGGTCCTCTGGAGTACGACGCCTATTTGCTGGGTAGCTGCAGCACCTGGTTCGGACATTGTTGTTGCGATGAAGAAGCATCTTGAAGATAACGAAAGGCATAGGAGGAAACAAGCGAAAGATAGTCAAAAGGAAATGACAAGGCATGTAGATTGTGACCATTTTTTTGTTACCAAAGGCAAACAAATGAGATAGTGACTAATCAAAGTAAGCGGGTCAATATAATGTATCGCGAAGACATGCTCGCCTATAAGTGAACACTCATCCCAAGAATTCCCAGGTAAGCACAACTGGTCTCGCGTCTGATGAGATGTATACGAAGTGCTTGCCTAGACAGAAAACCCAGAATACAGGCATTCACCCTTCCAGTTTGCACATGTTCACATTATTTAAAACCCAAAACCTTGACGAGATTTTGAAAACTCAAAGGGGTTCAAAACCATATAACAGAGGGTTCAAAACCTAGTAATCAATCATCCTAGAACAGATGATTAGTTTTCAAAGCGGTTTTGAAATTTATGTTCTTGTTATGATAGTCGCCTAAGGATAGGTGACGGTATTGTTTTATGACTAAACGCAAGTAAACTCGCGTTAGGGTCCTAATAAAGTTATAGACTAGGTCAAAGCATTACTAATAACCTAATTCCCTATAACCATTGGCTCTGATACCATCTTTTCTGTCACACCCCGACCGCGTAGAACATACAAAACGTGGCGGAAATGTCGGGGAGTGTTGTAACAGAATTAATTGTTTCAAATCCATGGCAATTGAAGTTTCGTTTTATTGATTAAAAGTGTTACAATGTCTTAACAAACAAGAAATACAACATAATTAACTAGTCTTGCATCTTTTATTGTCACTAAAGCCCAAGTCTGCCTATGTGTATCTTGATCATCTTATGCAACAGTTCCTGAAAAACACATGTGAAAATATGGTACGTCAGCATAAAAATGCCTGTGAGATACATAGGTTTTGTGAAAATAAGTTCCATGACTTATGTTTGAGAAAATGTTTAGTCATGAACCTTGTTATTTGCTTTGTTTTGTAAATCATTTGAAAAACAATGAGTTCAGATGATATGTATAAATAAGTGAATAATGTATGGTTAAATGAATAACCATGTAAACTGAGTTTGTATAAGATAAGTTGCTTGTAAAACAATGTATTGTGAAAAGTATGTTATTTGTATAAAATGTTATATGTATCAAACTGAAATGATTCAAATAACGCTACGACATGTAATACCATACAAACACTTATATATAGGAAGTACCAGCGGCGTATCCACCATGTTTGTATCATATTACACACACATCGTTACTTAATCACTTAATCAAACCAAACTAAACAATGTAAAATGTCTATGTTTAAATCAATTGTCAAATGTATTGAATAATATGTCAAAGTATTCATGTCAAGATGTAAATCATGTCAAAATGTCTATGTCAAATATCCATGTCAAATGTCTATGTCAAATATCCATGTCAAATGTCTATGTCAAATATCCATGTCAAATGTCTATGTCAAATATCCATGTATGGCAAGTGAAATGTCTCAACTAAACCATATGCACAAAAACAAAGTATTGAAGTAAAACTTGGTTTAAATCAAAGTTATGTTTTGTGAGAAATACATGATCAAATGTCAATCATGTTAAAACGTCTATGTCGAAATGTCTATGTCAAATGTCTATGTCAAAATGTCATGTAAAACGATGTACTAAGTAATGCACACAATGGCAATACATAGCATGAAATGTAATGAAATCATGTACTATAATGTACTAACGAACATAGCAGTATATGATGTGAAAACAGGAAAACAGGAAAGTAACAAGTAGGCACATGTGTTCCACCCCAAAACAGTTTGGAAAACAGTAAAAGAGGGGTCTATGTACTCACTTGAGATTGCTCAGAAGTCCTAGGATAACCACCAAGCAAAGCTAGAGATCGCGGAATATCAAACGGCACCTAATATAGGTAACTACATTAATAAACCGGACCTAAATCGGAAGAATGGGTAGCATGAGGGTTTGTAAACCAAATGAGTGTAGGAACTCATGTGATATGGTTAATCAAAGCCTACATACTAAATGAAACTTAACCTAAGTGTCTACGACCCATTACGACCCGTTTAGGTAGCTTATGCTACTTTAACGCGTCGTTCGCGTGAAACGCGTTCGGACCGCCTAACTAGCCCTATGACAAGTGTTATATGCCTAAACATATTACATAATCAGTTATGTGACAAAGGTTTAGGTTACATATGCTTAATTACCAATTATACATGAAAAGGGTATTCTGGTAATTTACCTAAGGCATATAAACTACCTATCATACAACTACTTAAACGATGCGACCATAGGGTATAACCTCGGAAGGTTATTCCCTACCTACTATGGTCACCTAATGTGTTTGGTCGGATCCTAATGATCGACCAAACTGGGTCGGGTTCGAGGTATAAGCGATTTATCAGATCGCTTACCCTACGACCCTAGACAACGTGGTAATCAGTGGGCATAGTCCCAAGGGACTATGACCAACGTGATTACACTCACGTTGCGAAGTTCAAAAGAACTTCGCATTGACCATTACTGGTCAACGCTGAAAGTCAAACAAAGTTTGACTTTCTGACTCGAAAAGCAATAAAATAAAGAAAAGAACGAAAGAATACTTACGAAGGGTCCCCGAATGCTAATCCCGATCCAAGAACTCAGGTATGAAACAATGGTTTCAACTTAGAGCTCTCAAATCAGAATTCTTGTGCAAAATGAGGTTGTGTGGGTTGGGTATTTATAGGAATACCCGAACCGTTAGGATCGTTTCATGGAAAACGTGCCATGAATCCAACCCGTACACTTGTCGGAACCTTATGGTGGCTAGAAATTGGTTCTTATCCAATGACTAAGCAAGTATGAGTATGTGGTTGTGGTTAAATCTGCTGAAAACAGGCTGTTATGTACTCTGCATCTGGTCTGAAGTTGGCTAGCGCACCGTTACACTAAAAGTGTAGAGGTGCGCTACTACTAAGTTTGGCAGAATTACATATTTGGTCCCTGAACTGTATTTAGGCCATTTTTGACACGTTTAAGGCCCGTTAACCTCATTTCAAAGCTCTAAAATGAAGTTAAAGTATAGGGAACTTAAAATGTGTTCAAAAATATCTCGGATGTCGGTTCGTTTAGCCGTACGGTTGCGTTGTTCGGTTAATTACGACGGAATGCGCATAAGCGCGAAAAACGATCCAAATGACGCGACGAATGGATTTTTCTTATGGCGAACACTAAAATAAAATATTTTAGTGCTTACATAAATTTTTGGATGTCCGGATGTATTCAGAACGTAAGTTACGCGTAAAAATGCAAACTTGTGCACTTTTTGACGCTTTTAGTCCCTGAATGACACAAAGGTTTATTTTAGCATACCGAACACCTCAAAGCCTATTTCTAAGCTATGTAAAGGATATTTATGGTATGTTTAACTTATGGTCATGTCCCGGAAGGTCTGTTACAGTTCAAATTGGCATACTTTCGCAATTTGTCAACTTTAGTCCCTGTAAGCGATTAAACTTTGATTTCACCACACCAAACCTTCCAAAACTTATATCTAAGTTATGTAAAGGTTATTTAAGGTATGTTAAGCCTATTTCACTATTCCGGAGTGTTCGTTGGATTAAACTGGTTATATCTACACATCAGTGCGCGTATAACCTTCCAGAAAGCGATTTAGAGCTTGAAATCGAACAAGAATTAATATGTGCATACGATACACATATTTTTACAAATCCCAAGTATGAAATACAATATTTCATTGGTTTGGCATTTGTTTGATGGTTGGAGTGACACGGGTGTTACATTAATGGCTTTGCAACCCATTAACAATCCTGATACTTACAGGAATACTTTATTTACATAGAATTCATACCATACTAAAACTTGATTTATACTTGAAGTACGTGGGGTACTCAAGAAAAACTTGAATTATACTTGAGTACGTGGGGTACTCAAGAAACGGGAATTATACTTGAGTACGTGGGGTACTCAAGAAAAACTTGAATTTGACATGAGTACGTGGTGTACACATGAATACTTGATTTATATATGAAAACTTGATTTATACATGATACAAACTATGTTTTCATACAAAGTATACAAACGTGAAATACAAAAACTGCATGAATTCACACCAACATTATGTTGACGTTTTCCAAAACTCACATGTACTTCAGGTAACTAGAAGTGGATGTACGCGCGGTCTTACCCATGCTCGTGGATGTCGCTTATGTTTATCTTTAAATAAAGTTGTAAACTTTTTAAGACAATGTTTTATGCTAACTCGCGATGTAAACGCTATCTTATGTCTTCAAATTATGGTATTTGACGTTATTTTCATGAGCATGTAGTATGTTTACCTTTCGTATGCAATGAGAACCTTTCATGATCACACCTCGTGCTTCCGCCGCAGAAAGGGGTGTGACAATCAAAACAACTTAACTATGTCATGGTTGTGTAACGTTTTAAAATATTATGTTTAAAATTTAGGTTTTAATTAAGTCATTATGTCTAACAATTTAATGCATCGATCATCAAGATATTAATGGGCACCAAATTCTGTCACCAATACGTTTTATATTCCGCTGCGACGTTTTTGGGGTGTGACAGAAGTTGGTATCAGAGCCAATGGTTGTTAGCGAACTAGATGTTTTCGAGGAAAACTCTAGACTTCAACCAAAGAATTTTGAGATTTAAAGTCCAAAATTCTCGAAGCCAAAATTTTTAAATAAACATGGAAAATTTTATCATGTGTGAAAACCATTGCATGTTTATATGCATATGTGATTATCTGTTTATTTGGGTCTTATGTGTTATTTTTCATTTGAACATACACTTACTTTGTACGGTTACGATATGTCACGTCTCGGCCTATAGAGCCATTTGTAGTCCTGCTCACTGATGCTGTTGAGCCTACACTTGAGATTCCTTCGCCCGTCGTTACAGAATCGTCTTTTCCGCTATTCGAGTCACGTGTTTTGCTACACCTCTTTTAGTCTACACTCGCCGTAGGAAGAGGACTCGACCCATTGGAGAGATCGCATTGACTTCGAGAGCTGAGACAGCATCCGCTTTGAAGAAGCAGAAGGGGAATTGGGTCAATCGCTCTCACTGCGATCGTTAGTTCGTCACATTACGCGGAGACTTGGAGACGACGAAGGGCAAAATGAAAGACTTAGAGGGACAGATGGACTGGTATGATGAGCTTAAGGACTTAGATGACAGTGCAAGGGATCAGATGCACTGGAGGATAGTTGAGCTAGAAGAGCTTGTTAGGAAACTGTTGGATTTCCTGGGATTGAAGCGTTAGTTGTTGGTTGTTTCTGTTGTTTGTTTTGTATGTCTCATTTGATGAACCCTATTTATGGCTTGCATGCCAAATTTTCAGATATTTAGGAGGAAATTTCATATAGGCTTGTTGCGGGTGTTGATGTAGACACGCCAAATTTTGATTAGTCTTAGTACTAAAAACAAGCTTTGTAATTTCTGGTATAAAAATCGAATGGTTTTCTTTTGGTTTAAAAATTTTTCTCATTAATATGTGGATATTATACATGCGCAATGTTTGGTCCACTAGCATTTAATGATTGAATTATTTTTAATATCGTCTTATGTTGATATTCTGTTGTAATAATAGAAACGACGAAATGCTGCCAAAAGTGAGACAGGGTTCTGGACTACCTACCATTTCGGAGGAGTTGGTACAACTCATAGCCCAACACGTTAACACTGCCATGGAACAGCGTGATGCTAACCAGAATAATGGCCAGGAACGTGGACGCGGTGCTCATGGGCATGGTCTTGGTGGGACATAGATCGGAAACCCTTCAGGTAGTTTAATGATCGGAAAGTTTTAGTAGTTCCTGAGTTATGATATAAATCAGAGCGTAATCCTGATTTTTCATTAACTTTGTGAACAGTACATAGATGTACACATAAAACAATCCAGGGTTGTAACCCAAGATCATTTACTGGTGCCCTATGCAATGAGGTGGCAACGGTATGCGTGATGTCAGGCCGTCACAGCGAGTCGACCATTCAAATAATTCCGTATTCTGAGCCTAGATCTGGGGATTCGCGAAAGCGAAAGTCTGAGAGTTTGAGATAGGATACTGAAGAGAAGCGTAATAAGAAACGCAGTTCGGGGAAAGCGTGTGTGGTTAACTCTAGTGGGCTGGAAAAGGATAATGTCAGGGATGACAGGTGTGGTTCTGAGAGGAAGACTCACGAGGATGAGCAGAAAAAGTGTGCCAGATGCGGTCGAAATGGGCATGTTACCCGCGAGTGCTATGCTAAAAGTACTTTGGAAGGAGCGAAGCTTGAGGGATGTTTCCAGTGCGGGGATAAGGGACATTTCAAGAAGGATTGTCCAAAAGAAAAGGGTCAGAATGCCAGCGGTAGAGCGTTCGAGCTAAACGCTGGGAAGGCACGTGACGATCCTGTTGTCGTTACCGGTATGTTTTTTATCAATAACCATTCTGTGTTTGTATTTTTCGATGTCGGAGCTGACTTGAGTTTTGTTTCGAAAAACTTTTAACCATTTTTTGCATTCACCAACAAGTAAGCTAAGTAAGAAGTACTCGATAGAACTAGAAAATGGTAAACTGATAGAAACTAGCAAGGTCGTTCGCGGTTGTAGTATTTAGTTAGGTGATCATAGTTTTAGTATCGATTTATTTCCAGTGGAGCTGGGGAGATTTGATGTAGTTGTGAGAATGGATTGACTATCCAAGAACGAAGCTGGGATTATTGCTCGGAGAGGCAAGCTAGTATACCTTGTTCTGATGGTGGAGAGGCAGTAGTTGTTCACGGGGACCGATTGAGTCGAGTGTCAAGTGTCGAGTGTCGAGTGTCGTCAAGTTATGGAAATGCTCAAGTTGTTGCGAAAGGGTTATCCTGCGTTTTTAGTTAACGTGGTGGATACTAAGGCTGAATGTAGGAAGATAGAAGAGATTCCTATTGTTCACGATTACCCAGACGTTTTTCCTGAAAACTTACCTGGACTGCCCCCTGCGAGACAGATCGAATTCCGAACTGGTCTGGTACCTGGTGCTGCACCAATTGCAAAATCTCCTTATAGATTGGCACCAGCAGAGATGAAAGAAATGTCAAATAAGCTCCAAGAGCTATTAGACAAAGGTTTCATTCGACCAAGCTTTTCGCCTTGGGGTGTACCTGTTTTGTTTGTGAGGAAGAAGGATGGATCTTTCAGGATGTGTATTGATTTTAGGGAGCTGAATAAGTTGACTATCAAGAATCGGTACCCTTTACCGAGGATTGACGCTTTGTTCGATCAGCTACAGGGATCCAGCTACTACTCGAAGATTGACCTGCGTTTAGGGTATCATCAGTTGAAGGTTGCTGATGAAGATATTCTGAAGACTGCTTTTCAAACACGATATGGCCATTACAAGTTTTTAGGCATGCCTTTTGGCATAACTAATGCGCCAGTCGTGTTCATGGATCTCATGAACAGGGTATGCAAACCCTACTTGAATAAATTCGTGATAGTATTCATCGATGATATACTTATCTATTCACGAACCAAAGGAGATCATGAGCATCATTTGAAGTTGATTTTGAAGTTGCTGAAGGAAGAAAAGTTGTATGCCAAGTTCTCTAAATGTGAATTCTGAATTCAGGAAGTTTAATTTCTCGGAAATGTCATAAATAAGAAAGGTATACACATGTATCCGTCGAAGGTAGAGGCGATCAAGAATTGGGAAGCGCCAAAGACCCCGTCGGAGGTGCGACAATTCTTAGGACTTGCTGGGTACTACCGGAGATTCATTGAGAATTTCTCCAGATTAGCGCAGCCTTCGACGTTATTGACCCAGAAGGAAAGGGAGCTTAGTTAACAGAAAAGCAGGAGGAAGCTTTCCAGACATTGGAGAGAATGCTGAAAGCGTGTGCGATTGATTTCGATGGAAGTTGGAATACACACTTGCTGTTGGCAGAGTTTTCTTACAACAATAGTTACCACGCTAGTATTAAGGTCGCTCCGTTTGAAGCTTTGTATGGAAGGAAGTGTCGATTGCCACTTTGTCGAGCTGAAATTGACGAAAGGCAACTAGCCAGACCCGAGCTTATCCAGGAAACCAGCGTCAGGGTTTGCCTAGATCGAGGGAAGGTTAAAAGTCACCATCGATCGACAGAAGAATTACGTGGACAATCGAAGGGAAAACTATTGCAGTTTCAGGTCAAAGATTGTGTTTTGTCGAAGGTATTACCTTGGAAAGGTGTTATTAGGTTTAGCGAAGAAAGAAAAGCTGAGCCACATTGATTAGGTCCTTTCGAGAGCCCATCTTGAGTTGGATCAGTCACTTATAGGCTCAAGCTACCATAGGGATTGAGTGGAATACATGACGTGTTACATATGTCCAGAATGAAGAAGTGTATAATAGATAATACACTGACTATATTCTTTGTTGAGGTTTATTTAGGCGATAAACAGAAGTTTATCGAAGTACCTATTGAAGTTGTAAGGTTGGTTAGAAGAGTTATGTTGATAATCAGAGAGACGATTACTGATTTCTAACAGTATATGCGATCTATTGATTGTGCAATTTGTGGAGAGTAGATATTTGAAATAAAATGCAAGAAGGGAAGAAAACGAGTTCATGTGATTGGATGCTTTCGAGAGCCCATCTCGAGTTAGATCAATCGTATGTAAACTCAGACTACCTCAGGTATAGAATAACGTATATGTAAATATACATATGTCAAACCTGAAATGGTGGACCATTGACTTTACCCTTTCTGATTGAGTACTCGTAAACGATGTACCTAGAAAAAGGTAGAGAGCGTTGAGACGAGAAATTAGGAAATGGGATTATATAATAAAGGTCTACGGGGATTCTTCGTAAGAATCAAAGTTTCTCGCAGAAACTACAAGACCATATTCAATAAGATTGTTCTTACTGTTTCCACCAAGTGCGAAAACAAAAACCTGTAGAGTAAAATTTCGGGGACGAAATTTCCTAAACAGGGGGAGACTGTGACACCCGGCTTTTCAGGCCGTACCGTACAATTGTAACACGTGTTGTGAATAGATAAAAAGGTTGTATTTGACTGATTATGATATTTATATATGATATTTAATGTGTTGGTGAATCCAAACATTTATAAAAATTATGTTGGCAACGATAAAATAAACGCTTACCGCGTAACGATTAAAATGCGAAACGAACGTCGGTGACCACCCGATCAGTGTTAAAATCCTAAAAATAGTCTGTTATGATTTAAAAAGTAATTTTAATCATATTCATGAGGAAAAATAAATTAAAACGCTAAGAAATTCTAGTTTTCGAGTTTGAGCGCGTACCGCGCGATACTGCGCGTATTAGACAAAATACTGTCAACGCAGCCAGTCAAGGCAACTGGTAATTATTTCAGTAATAATTTTGTGTGATATTTTTAATAGAATGATAAAAATAATTTAAAACACACTAAAACGAGATTAAAACGCTAGATAAAATACCTGGTATTCAGTAAAATACCAGTTTATACTCTAATTTACATACATATATGTATGTATATATATAAAATATGTGATTTATGAGAGAGAGAGAGAGAGAGGGTAAGGTGGTAATTTGGGAGGCCACCACTCTCTTGAAAATGCCAAGTGTTGCATCTAGGGAACTTGAGTAATGATTATAACTTTTTAAAATGCATCAAATCTCCTCAAATCCAAGAAAAACCATTTCAAAAATCATACTCTTTCTCTTTCTTGATTATACACGGCCGAACACCCCCTTGTACATCTCCATTTCCAATTTCCAACTTTGTTCTTGGAGATTCAAGCTCATTTCAAGATGATCTCAAGTCCATTTGAAGGTTTAAAGGTGATTCTAAGGAGTTTCAAGCAAGAACCAAGTTTCATATCATCTTTTTATTCAAAAACCCACTTGAATCTTGAAGGTATAAAAACTATTTCCTTTAAAAATGTTCTTGATTCTTGGTGATGAAGATGATAGTGAAAGGTTTCTCTTGTTCTTGGATTTAAACATAAACTTGAAAACTAAAATAAATGGGTTTTTAAAGTAAATAAAAATGGAGATGTATGTGCGTGTGCATGTGGCCGTGAGTATGTATACATGTGTGTATGAGGTTTAGTTTTGATTTTTGATAGATTCTTGGAAGATGAAGCATCATGTTTAAAAAGTTGTCATAAGGAAACTTTTTGATTTGAAATGAGTTATGTAAAAAGTAACTCTTGGAATTATGTGTATATTTGTATATAGCTGTGTATGTATGTATGTATGTATGTATGTATGTATGTATGTATGTATGTATGTATGTATGTATGTATGTATGTATGTATGTATGTATTTATGTATGTATATGCATGCATGAACATTTTTTATATTGATAATTTTAGATGTGTAAGAATATATGCATATGTCTTGTATTTATGGGTAAATGATGGGAAATGATCATATAAAGATGATGATGTTCTTGAGGGTTTAAACATGAAATAAATGTATGTTGGATATGTTTTTATTCATGCATGTTGATGATGATGTGAATTGAGTGCATTAGATGCTTGTACTTAAGCATGCATGTGGATGAATGGTCATGAAATGATGATCTATGTACGGTATGATGAAGATGATTTTTAATCAGATTATAAACACTAAAAATATGAATATTTGAAGTGTTAAAATGGTATATAACTTTGTCATAATGTTTACTAGCTTTGCATGTTGTACTTGGTGCATTAGAAGTTGTAAAATACATGAAATCGCATGATTTATGTGACTTACACAAAAACTGCAATAATCTGATTATAATCACTATTTTAATCAGTAAATAACATTTATTGTGTTAAAATATCAAGTCATTTCGAGTTGGGATGATTATAGTAACGTTTAACGCAAAACTATGCGTTAAAACGGTCAAAAATCGGCCTTTTGAACGATTTTTATGAAACTGATTTAGATCAGTAATTAAACTGATATTTTTAGTTTAAAAATAAGTATTTTGACTAATTTTAAGTTTACTTTGTGTTTGGTTGGTCATACGTGACTTCCGACGCCCGAAAACGTTACCGAATCGCTAAAATACGCGTTTTTCAATGAACACTAGTATGGGTAATTTTTGGGTGAACCTTATGTGTTAAGATGTGTTATGTGATTTAAACATGTAAATATGATAATATGTTAAGTTTTAACATGATAGTGGGAAATTTAGACTATGCATGTACACTTGTGCGTTTTATGTAGTAGAAACGGTAAAATCGCGTTAAACGTGTAACTTGTTTGTCGAGCATTAAAATTTGAATACATATGACATATTTTATGTATACTTGCCTTAAAAAAGACAAAATAGATAACTTAATGAGATTACGCGTGTTACGATATTAATTTATGTGTACGTTTATGTATATATATTACGACGCGCAAATCGTAGATATATTACGTATGAATGGGTGTGTTAACGGATTTACATGATAACGGTCACCAATAAAATCGTTCAAGTCGCAAAATCTTAAATATATATATATATATATATATATACATATTAACGTGCCAACATAGGATTATTGTGCCAACATAGAAAATCTCAAAGTTATGTGACAATTCTAGGAAACGGAGAAACTTAGGATTATTGTGATATATTGAATTAAAAATCATTCCTACGTATGATAGGATGTGTAGAAATCAATCTGTGGGATTGTGCTATTTAAAAATACGCACCCAAAGGTGAGTGTCACTAAACCCCCTCTTTTTACTGTTTTGTATATGTTTTGGGGGAAGAACACGCCTAAAAGGGTTTAATAATGTTTTTGGATTAAAACATACCTTTTAATATAAATTATATATTTTCATTGAACATATATGGAGTTTTGATAAATTATATGTTTTCGAGATAAAACGTTTTTGATAAATATATGTTTCAGGGGAGAAACGGGGATTTACACGGCGTTTTAGGGGAAAACGACCGTATAGTTGGAACAAATTTGGCTTGATCTCAAGAGAGTAAGTAACGGATTAGGATTACATTTCGGTGGGGATTTCAGGGAATTCATACAACATAATATATTAAATTTGTCTTATTAGTAGGATATATATATTGTACGTGAGACAGACACCATAGATGGTCTCGATATGGACCATGCGCCAATGGTGTCGTTTAATCATTTAAGTATTGCACTCGAGGAATTGTTGGTATATCTATCGGGTTGACAACCCCGTCGTGACTGGTCGCCCCGTGTCAAGTCAAGCGACGAATTTATATTTTGTTTATAGTCTAGCCTTGATTATCCCTACATTGTAAATATATAGTCCGTAATGTCTAGCTAACTTACGAGTTCGAATATTTGACGCTATAAATTTAATATGTAAAACTTGGGAAAATGCCCTATTCGGAGGTTTCAGCTGAAAAACCTACGACGGATGACCCATGGATTTTATTAAGCAAATAAATGGACTTTCATAAATTATATGGATGTTTTATAATAAACACATAATTAGAAAGCTTTTCCTTAGGTTCAAATTGTTTAAATTTGAATATGTGAACTCACCTTCCTTTGTGTTGATACTTGATTTTAACGTGTTCTTCAGGTACTTGAGTTCGGCTTCGGGAATCATGGCGTATCTTGTGGTTGTCGATGCATGTTTTGTCATTTAATATGTTGGACTAACTTTTAAAACTTTCTGGGACGAATGTAATAAGATCCGTGAGGATCAAAAAAACTTAACTATGTCATGGTTGTGGAACGTTTTAAAACATTATGTTTAAAACTTAGGTTTTAATTAAGTCATTATGTCCAACAATTCAATTCATCAATAATCAAGATATTAATGGGCACCAACTTCCGTCACCACTACGTTTTATATTCCGCTGCGACGTTTTTGGGGTGTGACAGGTCACAATAAACTCAGCTCCTCGTAACAATCCGTATAAGCATGGTGTTCTCCCCCATCCTGTTTCAAATCGTCAAATTCCCTTTCTAGTGCCCTTATTTCGTGTCGAGGACAGAACTCTTTCATCATGAGAGCCCAAGCTCTTCCCAGGTCTGTGCCATCACCACATCTGTGACAACTGTCAAATTTGCATACATCCGTACAATTATTAAATAATGATTAGTGCTTAATGACTGTGCTAAATTACAATTAATTACTTGAATTGCTTATGATTATTACCTTATACATACATGTGCATCATATATTGCTTAATGTCATGTCATTATTGCATGAGAACTTTATTGACTCAAATGATGCATTAAACACAGTTAGCACAGTTATCCGGCAAATCAGAAAAATGCTGACAGAGTTCAGTAGATAGACAGACATTGTATTGAGACACAGAATGAGCAAGAAACCAAATATTACACTAGTATAGTGTGTAGGAAAGTAAGGATCACAAAACTGCCTTCCTAGTGATAGTTTAAGTGCCGGAAAGTGCCTAAAACTCACATAAACTGCAGAATTCTGCAGAAAATCAGCAAATTCAGCATTTAAACAATCTAATATCATGCAGAAATATGGCTAAATGGTCCTGAATGCTTTCCTAAGTGTCGGGAATCAAAACTGTCATAAAAGGGTACATAAAGCACGCTAAACTGCGTAGTTTAGCACCTTAACGAACCGGTAACCAACCGAACAACCGGACATTACCCGAAACACCAAATTTTCACTAGAAGCATTGCTTTAGCATTACCAAGCTAGTTATGGTCCCCGAACATCATAACACACTATATAAACATCTAATAACTAAACACCTAACTATATACTTTGAATCTAACCATATTAACTAACTATTGGTTACAAGCTAACCTATACCCCCCCCCCCCACCTAGTTCACGATTAGACATGGGACCCACACTTGATTTTATTCCAATATTATAATAGATATTGTTGTATGATTAAGGAACATATTAACTCATGGATTATGTAATCTTGGAAGATTTCTTTATAAAAACCATAAGTTCCATTCATTCTCATCCTAACACTCTAAACCAACACCAACATCTCCTTCCTCCTCCCATAACTCACGGCCAAGAACACTCCACACCCATCCATCATCTTCCATCATATTCCATCCATTCTACATATATACAAAGGTATAAGAAGGCATATAAAGAAGCTTGGAGCTTTCGGAAGTTGAAGGACCTTCACCGTTTGCTTTTATCCACTTCATTTCTTCTCTTGATCATCCCTAGCCTTGAGCTAGTAGTAAGAACACTATACTCTTCATTTTACATCTTATTTAAGTGGTTAAAAGATGATACATAATGCTAATCCTAAAGAACACTAAGATTCAAGCGAATGAAACATGAACATAAGCTTAAATATGAAGAAACTATGTTGTTTATGTGTTGATTTACTTGTTGATTGTTGTTTCCTTGTGTAAATGATGTAGATCATCATATGATCTTGCAAGATCATGATTAAAAACAAAATCTAGCAAGATGAGAGGATGAAAGTGTTAAAGATTGATGGATCATCCTCACAAAAGTCATGAACTTGAATGAATAAAATGTTTTCTTGTAAAATGATGATTAAAGTAAGATATAAATCTTGTAGATCTCATATTTCATGGATGATCTTTCAAGAAACCAAGATAAAAATACAGGTTTCACTTAATCTTGGTTCTTTCATAAATAAACCCCATTTTTGGTGGTTAAACAAGTGTAGAAACACTTATGTAACAAGGAAAATCCAAGAAGAAACATTTTTAGAAAATATGATTATAAGTTGTAAAGATCTAAATTCTTTAAAAGTGATGTTTTTAAAGAATCAACCACACTTTAAAGGGTAACAAGACTTACTAAAAACACTAGTAAGTTACTATAAATTTTTACAAATATTCAAGTTCATGAAGTAATAGATTATGCTTGTTTTTTGGCAAGATTGGTAAGTGTAGATTGTTTATTGTTGATTATTGGTTAATTGTGTTGATTTACAAAAGAAAATGATATACCTTCAAGGTATGGAAACCTCTATTTTTAAGGGAAACTATGGCGAAATTTTTCTAAAAATTAAACACTTAGAAAATTATTTCTAAACAAATAATTGCATGTGTGCTTTAAACCATGAATTTTTACATAAACTTTGCCATAATTTTTGTTACAAAAATTATAAATATTGGAGGTTGGTTTTTATAAATAAAAGTGACTAAATATGTATTTAGGAAATATATATTTAAGTATCACCATGCATGTGATTATTTGTAAGTTATGTGTATTAGTTATATTATTTTAGGACATGAAATGATATAACTCATCAAAACACCAAGAATTACAATCCAAAATATTACCAAAATTTCAAGGAATAACTATACAAAGAATACCCAAAATACCGGTAAAACCGAATAAAAGGAATA
Source organism: Helianthus tuberosus (assembly GCA_030545235.1). Taxonomy (NCBI): domain Eukaryota; kingdom Viridiplantae; phylum Streptophyta; class Magnoliopsida; order Asterales; family Asteraceae; genus Helianthus; species Helianthus tuberosus. The sequence continues at coordinate 71,940,254 of CM060433.1, forward strand.
TAACTCACAAAATATTCCGGAAATATTATTCATGTGTATATTTTGGTAAATAATATTTTGGACATCAAGGGAATGAAAATGGGATTTTCATGATTACTACAAAATATTTCATATTTTTGACAAGAAGGAAATGTATTATCTTTGGGCAAGTAAAAATATATATTTTACTTGGAATTATTAGAAGGTATATTATTTTTGGAAGAAAATATATATTTTCTCAAACAAACATCAAATACATTATTTTTGGGAGAAAATGTATTCTCTTAAGTAAACTTGAAATATATTAATTGTAGAAGAAAAATAAGTTCACATATATTTCCAAGTTAGACTGGAAAATATATTATTTTGGGACTTATATAGAAATACAAATATTTTTGCCAAAAGAAAAATTATAAATAATTTTTCTAAATAATATTCCTTAAAATGTATATTTTGAAAATATATATTGATGAATTTCCACTAGAAATATTATTCCGGGAAAATTAATACAGAATTAAGTATAAGAATACTTAACAATTACAAGAAGATACGTATTCTCGTACGTATAAACACACACCGGAATACGACACCAATACATGGCAATACTATACAAGTATAAGAATACGAATACAAATACACCCATCCTTGGGAAGGATATACATATACAATACATAAGTGTGTCAAGTTAAAATATGTTATTTTAACTAATATTCCAAAATGTAAAAAATATAATTTAAGTTAAAATATTAATTATTTTTACAAATAAATTATATACTTGGAATAACATTGATGACACAAACTAACGTAACTCAAGACACTAATTAAGACCAAGGTTAAGGCACGACCTACCCGTCTAATGGACCGTAGTACGCATGTAGGTAGTCGTGCGTTCTAGAGAAAGCTTGAGTTACATTGGATACGAAGAACGCAAAACAGTGAGTTCATGTTCCCCCTTTTCTTTTAACTGTTTTCAGTTTTATAACTTCGGGGGTGAAGTACATGTTACTAAATGTTTACAAACAATTACAAATGGTATGGTTAGCTAAGGAAAAATACTCTTAGATCACGTGAATGGGTAGGCGCACTCTTAAGACCATTAACCCTCGTAGAAGGACCGAGGGACATGATTGATAGATCTAATTGGGTGTAGCGAGCCCCACCCATGCGTCCGTCGAGTGTACCATGTGGTGACTACGTCTTATTGCCGGAGACAAAGTCTGCTAGGTTTGAGTCTTCCTGCACCATGTCACATATATTAATGTATTAGCTACACATTAATTGATCTGTTTCCTTGTTGTTTCATACCAGTTTACAAATACATACATACATACATACTTACAAATGTTTTCAAGGATACTCGGGCACACATACAAAACACATGAACTCACTCAACTTTTGTTGATGTTTTCAAACTACATGTATTTCAGGAAATTAAGTATGGATCTGGCGGGCGTTGAAGTTTACAAGCTATGTTTCTAAATAAAAGGTGTCATCCGAAGTCGAAGGGTTTGGGTTATGTATTTTATCTTGGATAAGATACATGGCTTGAAACCTAGTTTTTAGAAGTATCTTTTGTCGAGTCCTTATGGAACTCTATAACAAATTGCATGGTTTGTAATTCAGATTCGAAGTCCGTGTTTGGATTCTAAAACAATGTTATTGTGATGTTTTAAAACTTACATTAATGATTGGACTTCTTTAGTTTTATCATATAGATGTTTGTTATGGTTGAATGCACTGATATTAAGCAAGTCACACCAAATCACACTTCCGTAAAAGTCAGGGTGTGACAACATCGGCACCCCTATCCATCATCACACCATTCCGCCATGTTAACGCACGCTTCTCAAAAACACTAGATGCAAACTCAACCTTTCGCTCATTCAGACATTGAACATGTCTAAATGTGCTTTTCAGACTCTCAAACCATTGTAGGAGCGTAGTTGCTCCTTGAGACCCAGAAAATTTCACTGGTTTAGCCGAATTAAACGTTTTGAAACTGCACTGAGCATTGTTATTGTTGTTATTGTTATTCGCTTGATTTATCTGAGTTATGAGGTTCGGAATCACAGCAGCAATCTGCTGAACGACTAGGGCTGCGAGTGCAGCATCCTGTGTTTGATCACGTCTAGGAGGCATATTCTAAAAAGAACAAGGAAACATGAGAAACGAGTGAGATTGACATTTGGATAAAGAAAAGAGGTATTGAAAATATCGATGAAACATAAGGAAGGCGATCGTTCGTTCATTACCTCGAACAGGTAAATGACACACAGTGACTTATCAAAGTAAATGGGTCACTGTGTGTCATTTACCTGTTCGAGTGACTGGTCCTCACCCCAAGACAAGTTAGTTATGACCCCAAGAGTGCCCAGGTAAGAGTGACTGGTCCGATTATGTGGATTTGTACGAACACTCTAGCCTTAGACAGAAAACTCGAGGTACAGGCACCACCCTTCCAGATTGCACGTGTTCACATTATAAGACCCAAACTTTGATGAGATTTTGAAAACTTTGAAGGCAAAGCCTTAAAACAAATCATCTAAGAATAGATGATTGATTTTCAAAACGGAATTGTAATTTGTGTTCATGTTGAAGTTGTCACCTAAAGATAGGTGACGGTATCGTTTTAAGATCTAAACACAAGATAACTTGTGTTAGGGTCCTAGGAAGGTTATTGTCAAGGTCAAAGCATTACTAATAACCTAATTCTCTATAACTATGAGCTCTGATACCAACTCTTCTGTCACACCCCGACCGCGTTAAAACAACAAAACCGTGGCGGAAACGTCGGGGAGTGGAGTAACAGAATAATTATTTCACAACACATGGATTGAAGTTCCGTTTTATTGAATTATTAAATGTTCAACATTGTCTAAAAGTAAAACAAAACGAGTTCACATATTGTCTTTCTTGTTTTAAGTCACTAAGGCCTCGTCCAACCCTACGTGAGCATGCATCATAATCATCATTATCAAACAACACCTGAAACATATGTAAAAATAAAGTCAGCATAAAAATGCCGGCGAGCACATAGATTTTGTGAGTGTGTCAAATCCATGGCTTGTATACATATGGCAATACCTCGTACGACTACTAGAGTCGATAATTGAAATCCTTGTTTTGAAAAGTGTTTGTATTGCAATATGATTAACCAACTAAAACAAGTTAGTTATATGTTAAAGAAAACCTCGTTGCCATGAATCTTGACTAAAAATATTTGCTTTTGAAAACCAAGTAGTAAATCGTTCTTGTAATAAAACTCGTATGGTTTATATCATTTAGTAAACATCTCGTGTGACATCGTTTGAAAAACATTCGTCCAAAATCGTTCAATTCGTTCGTGTTATCAATCGTTCGTGTTATCAAAACCAATCGTTCAACTCGTTCATGTTATAAACCATCGTTCAAATTGTTCAATCGTTCATATCGTTCCAATCGTTCAATCGTTCCTATCGTTCGTGTTTTAATTGTGAAAACTAACTTTTGGTCGTCTCCTAGAACACATTCAAACCTGTGTGACTCGTCCATCGTTCAATCGTATTAACAAACCACCAAAGGGTTAGTTAACATTCATCAGGTTCTGTCGTTACCCACATTACCCCATAACCATGGTGATAGTCTGATAACGGGATTTGTCAGATCCTATGGTACCATAACATACTATGATAGGATCGTTGAATCGATCTAAACGAGTCGATCAGAAGAGTTCTTGACCAAATCAGAGGTGGAATTCATTGATTTGATCTTCATTCAGCTTGAGATACACTTAGAAGTAGTTTAACTGTCTCTTGTATTGATTTGAAAGCTTTACACGGTCTTGAGACACTTCGGCAGAGCTTCGCTACCGGAATCCCAAGTTGCAAATGAAAGACACAAGACACATATATATAGTGTTGCCACTTCGTGTGAACTTGCTGTTTCGGCTCAGTTTCCTGTTTCTTTCGAACTACGTGTCCTGATCTATTAAACCTATTACAAGACTCGATACAAGACGAAGTCGACAGACATATGCACCAACAGACTCCCTCTTGGATGTTGACGAAGTCTTCGGTACGAGTCTTCATTATGTCAAGTCTTCAGTCTTTATCAGTCTTCATGCTCTTTCCAAAGTATCTGACACTGTAAGCATCCTCCAATCTCTTTCTTTCTCTCACTCATCAGCATTAGCATCTTCTATCTTGAACACAGTTCCAGGATCAGAAACTGGCTCTTTCATCTTCAGACTCCCTCTTAGATGTTGATCCAAAATCTTCCGAATTAGCAGACAAGATTCAAACCTGGCTTTAATGTCTTCAGACTCCCCCTTTCGATAAGCTGGGATCGCAGTCTGGAATAGCTCTCATTCTAGAATCAAAACCAGGCTCAAACTCTACTCACGCTTTGCAGCTTTCACAGATTCAAGACCGTTGCCTGGCTCTCTGTAGCAACAGGATCTGGAACCTGGCTCGAGTCTGCATATCCTTAGGAGTCGAAACCTAGCTGCTTCTACCTGCACAAACTCTACCTAAAAGTAAGATTTGATAGTTTTATTATCTCTGCTTATCCACTTTGTAAAATCAATCTCAAAACATCACTTGAAGATATCATCCAAAATGATTTTACATTCATAATCTCTGATGACCACTTGTAAGAATATCATTTTTCTTATTTCTAAACAAACTCTCCCAAACCTGTTGTTCATCATGTTTAGCACTTGGAATTTTGAAAATCAACTTTTCAACATCAGTTGTCGAAAATAAGATGAAATAAAATCTTTTTGATTTTTCAAAATTTTATGCTAAAATACAATCTTTTTGGATTTTTTTTAATGAAAAACAGTAAAGAAATATTTACAGACAATATTTTTGTGAGTTTGTGTAAGAGGATCATATCAGTTTTTGAGACAAATCACTAACACCGTTATGCTTTAAACATTTTAAGTTCTAAACGATTCACTTAGATTGTCAGTATACTGATCCACTTAAATTTTCACACAAAGTTCAACTGTTTCGAGATATGAGATTAGTGTTTTCAGCACTTAACTTATTCGCGTGTCCCATCTCAGAATATACTCCCGTATCCAGACTCCTATATTCAGTCTTACAGGTGAATGTACACTAATGATATCTGTAAACGGGTAATGCGAGACCATGAGAGCTCAGGTTAGAACTTCCGTTCAGACAAAGAGGTGATGGCTCGACTTTAGGTGTGTCCCGTTTGGGGATCTTTTCTTCAACAACACATGATTAGCATTTTTCAATGTTTCATCATTTTTTATGCTGAGGGTGGGCTTTATGATTTAAAGCAGTGCAGAGTATTATACGAGGACTAGGCTATTGCTTCCGCAAAATCAGAAGTCCAGGTATAATACCCCAGATATCATCACGCACAAAGACCTAGTATGTCAGAAATAGAAAATCTTTCAAACAAGATTTCGGGGGTTACCCATATATCCGAGAGATGTTCCCCACGAAATAAGTAAGTATTGATATTTAGGTTTATATCTCGAAAACAATCTACTGAATGTATAAAAACCTACTGGCATATCATCAGTGAGACCGTTTATCACATTTGACTTTTCATTTCTTTAGCGTGTTGTGATAGTCCACTGATGTACTATCATTTCCTCTTTTTCACAACAAAACTCATTTTTGAATTTTCAATGTTTTTGGATTTTAGATTTTATCATGTTTTTGGCTTTTTTTCAAATTTTCTAATGTTTTTGGATTTTCTGAAATTTCTTACTCCCCCTAAAATTCAAAACCATTTAAAGAAAATTGAAAATAAACTGTACAAGTAAAATGACAACTTGATGTGAATTGCTTCAATTCTCCATCCACTTGGCATAAACAATCAGAACTCCCCCTGACAACAAACTATTTTCCCATTATGATTTCAAAACACTTAAGTTTTTTTTATCAGAATGGTTTTTCCGGAAAATTAGTTTTGTTGATTTTACACACCACTTGTAGGATAGGGGTTTAGTTCATCATTTCGTTCTTTCTACAGCTTATGAATGAATCCCCTTTTTTTAACCACTTGAATGAAAGTTAAATCAAGTTCAACTTAATGACCTTGATTAACCACTTGTAAGTTCTTATCATCAAAACTACCTGTAAGGCGAAATATAACAATTTTCAACTTGAGAAATTCACAACAAACATTTTTCAACAAAGATGCCGATTCATGCTCCACGATTACCAACTTGGGAGCTCCGGCAGGTCAGGTTTTTCAGTTAAAAAGATTCACCCAAGCCTGACGGTCCTTGGGTGATTCCAAGTCATCATCACTCGGTTTCTTTCCTTTTTATTCTTCTCATAAATTTCCTTTTTTAAACTTTCGTTTGACAATGGTGCAAAATTTGCATCATCCATTGTCAAAACGGAATTATCACTTTTTACCTCAACTGGTGGCCCCTCTGACTTTGACAAGTCAGATTCATCGCCAGACAGTGGAACCCAATCCATACTGGATTTAGGTTTACCAAATTCATCAACATTTATCATGAACGACCTTTCACAATTTCTTTTATATTCAAACACTTTTATAAAAATTTTGTCTGAAAATTTAACTTTCTTTGATTTTTTAACTGTTTGATTAACCAATTTTTCTTTCTTTATTCTCTCTTTTGTCCTCATATTTGTATCTCATGAATTCGTTTTACTTGACTGATCATTCTTTGTGGAGTAAAGCGATTCATCAGAACTTTTATCTGAATCAACTGTTGTATCCGAGGACAAAATCTTTTCGAGATACTCTCTCGCTTTCTTTCTTTTCTTTCTCAGTCTATCCTTCTACCCTTGTGATAATTTCACTTTCTGTTCTTTGGGCTTTTCTTCAATTTTGATTGTATTCATCACCATTCTATGAGATTCAGCCCTCGATCTTCTCTTTGATCTCATTGGGCAATCTCTGGCAATATGACCTCTGTTTTGACATTCATAGCATCTTCTTGTCTCAAATCTCTGACTCAGGCAGTTAACAGCAATGTGTCCTTCAAAACCACATTTGTAACACACCCTATTATCATACCATTCTCCACTTTCAAACCAAACACTTAAATCATAACACTGATTTGATTTGTAGTACTGATCATATCTCAGTTTTCTATCATTGTAATGATTTGTCTTTGAAGAATCGTCATTCCATCTTCTCCTGTAAGCTTGATTTGACTTTTGAGCACTGTGGTCAAACTTGCACCACTTATTATCAACTTTTTGCGAGTTTAGATTTTCAAATTTTTGTGATTTTTTATAACGATTGGATGATTGAACTGATGATCTTTTATTGTTACTTTGAAAATTTTTAGAATTTTTAACATTTTGTTTTTGTTCCACATTCTTCTTAAAAGGTTTTTGCGTTGAGCTTTCACCTTTTTTAGTAGATTGTAAAACAGTTTCTTGAAATTTTTCTTTTAATTTCAAAAATATTTTCTTTTTATCACTTTCATCATCAGATTTATCATCACAATCTTCAATTATGACTTTATCATAATTTGTGACATTGTCACTTATTGGAATTTCATTGATCGGTTTTGGACATGTATGATCTAGTATTAATGACGAGGTCACAAAACCTTTCAATTTCTTTTCTAACTCATCAATTTTATTTTTAGCACTCTCAACTTCATTTTCAAGTTGAGTGATTTTCTCAAGATGAGAATTTATTGCTTTTTGATTTTCAATATTATTATTATTCAAAACAGATTTTTTATTTTCTAAAATTGTTATTTTATTTTGAAATTCTTCTTCATTTTCTTTTAAAATTTTGTTTTCTAATTTTATCCAAAACACATCTTCATTTTCTAAAATTTTTATTTGATTTTTAAAATCTTTTTCAATTTTTTATTTTTCATTTTCTAGAATTGTTATTTTATTTTGAAATTCTTTTTCATTTTCTTTTAAAATTTTGTTTAAAAATGTCAAACTCTCCACATCTTTCAGAAGTTTGACATTGTCTGATCTAGATTTATCACATTTTGAGCACACTGGTTCAGAACTTGAAGTTTCATTTTTCTCGGATTCTTCATTCTTTGGAATTGACTCTGTCTTGAATGTACCTGCAGAAAAAATTTTAATAAAATTAAGAGGATTCAAATTTTTATCTATATAACAACCCCTCTTAATATCATATTTCATAATTTTTTTTGCTGCAAGACATATATTAACTCTTTTGCTTATTTCAAGAATCACATCCAAATTTATTTTATCTAGATTCTTTTCTATTTCGTTTATCAAATTTTTCTTTTTCTTATTAATTTCATAATTGTGTATTTTAAGCTCTTTGATGAATTCTCTTGGATAAAAATTTGAGAATCTAGAATCGTTTTTCAGATTAATCAAAAATTCATTCCACTCTACAGGTAACGCATCTGCAAATTTTGATATCTTTTTAGCATTTGACATTCTTATCTCGTACCTTTTTAAATTGTCGAGTAAGTTTTCATACCGGTTTTCCAACTCATTCAACGTTTCATTTTTCTTGCACAAAAAATATTCAATTCTTTTAACCCAAACATTCTTTTTCTCATCTTCTTTCCTCTTATCCCAATACACATCAAACCAATCATTTAATCTTTCAAGTTTATCGTTTTCCTTTTCGTCAAACATTTTAACCACAATTTCTTTGTTAAATGACATGGTTCAAAAATTGTTTTTAGTTCAAAGTCCACAAAATTTCAACTTCCACGAAGCCCGTTTGTATCCCAATTTTAATCCACAAGCTAGATGCCCACTAATCAAACCCGGTTTAAAACTCTTGTTCCAAATTTCACAAGCCCACTATCAAAAGAATATTTGTGATTGGGCCGATAACTTGTATTGATCCTCTTAAATCACATGCAAATGGCCGACACCTCTTTAATACCAACTGACTTTAATTAGACCGCTGGATTTAGTGGGCTAACAAATTTAAATGGCCTGTCACTTTGTTCACGTGAGTAGATCAACAATGGTCAAAGCTTAAAATTCAATTGTAATGAATCGGGTGATACTCAGCGATGACCTCAGCAATGATCAAAGCACTACACGACAAACAACTTGCAAAGGGATTGGACGGAGATCAATAGATTTGTGGCCGACAAAATTGATATTGATCAATTGATGATTGGACCGAAAAACCCACTAGGCCGACAACTTCAAATGTTAAAAGAATATGATTGGGCCGCTCAAAACAAACATAAGGATATTGTTTTAAAGACACACCGATTGCAATTACAAGAAATATATGAACTGCTCGTACGACTTGAACAAATATTCACGCGACCTGAATATATTTTACGCACTCCGTACGACCTGAGGTCAATTTCAAAGGAACTGACCTATCTCACCTCCTCTTGCGAACTGAACACACAAACTCAAACGAATTGACTCACTTCGCACGACCTGGTTCAAACGAACTGGGTCAAACCGTGCGAACTGGACACCTTTCAAGCAACTTGGACCATTTCGTGCGAACTGAACTGTTATTCCACACGACTGGGTTCAACTTTCATGCGAACTGACACCCTAATTTCACACGATCTGAGCCATGTTCGAACGAACTGATGTGTTTTTGTCAAATTTGATCAGGTTTTAGGTAGAATTAGGTTCTGATTTTTTCAAGGATTGATTAAAACTATATTTTACATGTTATATGTGAAAATCAGATCATTTTAACCGTAAAAACTCAGTAAATTGGATGAAATTGTGAAGAAGAATGAGTAGAAATGAGTAGAAATCATACATATCCGTAAAATCAAGCTGAATCGGTAAGAACTCTTCCTCCTGAGCTCTGATACCACTTGATAGGATCGTTGAATCGATCTAAACGAGTCGATCAGAAGAGTTCGTGACCAAATCAGAGGCGGAATTCATTGATTTGATCTTCATTCAGCTTGAGATACACTTAGAAGTAGTTTAACTGTCTCTTGTATTGATTTGAAAGCTTTACACGGTCTGGAGACACTTCGGCAGAGCTTCGCTACCGGAATCCCAAGTTGCAGATGAAAGACACAAGACACATATATATAGTGTTGCCACTTCGTGTGAACTTGCTGTTTCGGCTCCGTTTCCCATTTCTTTCAAACTACGTGTCCTGATCTATTAAACCTATTACAAGACTCGATACAAGACGAAGTCGACAGACATATGCACCAACAGACTCCCCCTTGGATGTTGACGAAGTCTTCGGTACGAGTCTTCATTATGTCAAGTCTTCAGTCTTTTATCAGTCTTCATGCTCTTTCCAAAGTATCTGACACTGTATGCATCCTTCAATCTCTTTCTTTCTCTCACTCATTAGCATTAGCAGCTTCTATCTTGAACACAGTTCCAGGATCAGAAACTGGCTCTTTCATCTTCATACTACTGGTCGGCTTAATCATAGTTAATGAATGTCATTCGATTGTCTTTCGACCAACGCCCTAACAAGTTCGTTCAAATTATTGAAATCGTTGTGTTTAATATAAACCATAGTATTTGTTTTGAAAACTCAAAATCGTTTAGCACATATGAATCACCCCAAAACAATTGAAAGCAATAAAATAGGGGAACTATGTACTCACTTGATATTGTAAGGTATCCTTGATTAAGTGAACTAACAAAGCTCGGCAATCAAAGAAATCAAGTGGCACCTAGTATTGGATTGCTTATGTTAATAAATCGGGACCTAAATCGGGAGATCGGGTAGAATGAGCTCTTGTAAACCAAATAGTGTTGATACTCACGTGATATGGTTTAAACAAGCCTACATTCTAAATTGAAACCTATCCTAAGTACTTATGACCCGTTATGACCTATTATGACCCGTTAAGGTAGTCTATGCTACTTTAACGCGTCATTTGCGCAAAAGCGCATTCGAACCTCCTAACTAGTCCTATGACAAGTATTATATGCCTAAACATGTTTAATAATGTTGCATAATCAGTTTAAGTGTCAAAATTTAAGTTACATATGCTTAAATTCAAATTATGCGTAAAAAGGGCATTTTGGTCATTTTTCGTAAGGCATATAAACTACCTATCATACAACTAATTAAACTAAGTGACCATAAGGTATAACCTCGGAAGGTTATTCCCTATAAAACTATGGTCACAACATATGTTTGGTCGGATCCTAATGATCGACCAAACGGGTAAGGTTCGAAAGTCTAAGCGGTTGTCGAGACCCGCTTGACTTACGACCCTAAACAAGCACTAAACTAAAAGTAACGAGTTAAACATGTTAAAACACGTTTAACTAAGTTAGAAAACTATTTTGATATCAAAATAAATACCCGAAAATAGTTTCATCGCAAAATGCACATAATCGTGCATTTTGACCGAAACTTTGACTCGTCACTTCGACTAATCAACGTGGAAATCAGTTGGTATAGTCGCAAGGGACTATAACCATCATGATTACGCTCACGTTGCAAAGTTCAAACGAACTTTGTCTTGACCAAATCATGGTCAAAGTTAAAAGTCAAACACTGTTTGACTTTATTGCTTAAATAAATAAACAAGAGATGAAAGAACACTTACAAGTGTTCAAGGCTGAAAAAGATGATCAAGAAGACTCAAGTATAAAGCATCCAACCAAGTGGTAACCTCAAATAGAGCAGAGATGAAGAAGAAAGAAAATGAGCAAGTAGAAATGAAGAAACCCGTTGCTATTTATAGGAATTATTGGACCTTTGGATCAATTCCAAGTGTTTTTGAGTTGATCAAGGCATGATCTTGACCATACATTTGTTAAACACTGATTAGGGGACTTGCAGATCACACAAACCAACCCACAAGATGCAAAAACTAGGATTAAAATCAAGTGCAGCAAGCTGATTTGCATAATCTGGATTCTAATGTGCTGGCATAGGCTTACGGACCATAAGCACTTCACCATACGGTCCGTATGGCTTCTGCAGACCAGCAACTTTTGCAAAATGACAGTTTTAGTCCCTGTGCGTGTTGCGTCGCGTTTCGGCACTTCTAACACCCGTCAAACCCATTTTCAAACTCTATGATGAAGTTAAAGTATATTTAACTTGAATTATGCTCAAAAATGTCATGGATGTCGGTTCGTTTGGCTGTACGGTTACGTTTTTTGGTTAATTACGACGGAAATCGTAACGGACGCGAAAACGACCCAAATTGCGAAACGAATGAAGTTTTTGCATTCCCATCACTAAAATACAATATTTTCATGATTACAAAATTTTTTGGATGTCCGGATATGGTCAGAATGCAAGATATGCACGTATGTGCATACTTTCGCCGTTTTGACGCTTTTAGTCCCTGTAATCAAATAAGCGTATTTTCGCATACCGAACCCCTCAAAACTTATTTATAAGATATGTAAAGGATATTTAGGGTATGTTTAGCTTATGATCTTGTTCTGGAGTGTTCGTTGCTATACGAATTGTCAGACTTTTACAGTTTGTCGCAAATAGTCCCTGTGATCGAATAAACTTGTTTTCGACACACCAAACCCTTCAAAACTTATTTCTAAGTCATGTAAAGGTTATTTAAGGTATGTTAAGCATATGTCACTAGTCCAGAGTGTTTTTCGCATTAAACTGATTACGTTTACATAAGAGTTTGCGTTTAACTTTCTAGAAAGCGATTAAAAGCTTGAGATCGAACTAGAATTGATACATGAAATTGTCATACACAAACAAACAAACATTGAGATCAAAACAGATTGTTTCATTGATATTTTATATTGTTCTACATCATTCAGTGTTTACAGAGCACAAATGTCACACCCATCAGAAAGTAGCACCGGGAAAGATATCTGGCCAAGAGGAAAGACGGCTTCGTTGCAGAAACCAGTGAGTGGGTAATCCACTGGATCCAAGATCGCCTTATCTTCTTGGTCTAGTTGGTTGAAACATTGCTCGTATACGATGTCCGCGGTGATCCCTGGGTCTATAAAAATGTAGTCAGTCTGGTAGAGGCCAAACACACTAGGAATGACTATGGGTCTTCTCTCCCTTGGACCGCCTCGTACTACTGGGAAAACAACTTGCCTCTCGCGCCAGGAGTCATCCTGGGCGCGCTTGTTGTAATTTTTCCTGGGTCCTCTCTGACCCCCTTGAATCATGTGTGTTTCCAGCTTTCGAAGTTTCTTGTTATCTGGACCCTTTTCTCTTCTTTGGATTTGACGATTGTCTCTTTTCCCCCATTTAACCAAATGGGTGAGCTTGCCACCTTTCAAAGCTCATTTTATCTCCTACCTCAAGCTGATACAGTCATTTGTCAGATGGCCTGTATCTTTGTGGAATTCACAAAAGAGATTCGGGTCTTGCCCTCTTTTGTTACGCATCTGCAACGGAGCTTTAAATTGATGGTTTTCAGTTGACAAGACTTCAGATGGGGTTTTTGTCAGAGGGGTCCATTGTTTTTTCTCTGTTTTCTTTCTTGACTTTTTTGCGATAGCTGATCTGATTGATGGTCGCGCGCGCGTCTTCAGCTGGTGGACTTCTTTCTCTGTAGCCAGATGCCTTCCAGGGTTGACCCTTACCCGTCTTCTTTCTCTGGCTATGGTTATACTGATGGCTATCATCGCTGGTCAGTTGTTTGTCGGTTCTTGCAATAGTTTTTGCTGCTTCAATGAAAGTATCCCAATCTTTGGGACCTCCATCTCTACCTTTGACTCTTTTGATTAGATCGTCACATTTAACAGCTCTCATGAAATGCGCCCACATCATCTTTTCCCTAACATCTCCTATTTCCAAACATTCCTTGTTGTATCTGGTGATAAAGTCTTCAATACTCTCAAGGTCTTTTCTCCAGATGTTTAAACAATCTACCAGATCTCTGGTGTGCCTGCGCTGTTGGGAAAAGTGTGCTAGAAACTTTTTTGGAAAATCCATCCAGGATTTGATCCTTCCTTCTAGTAAACTGTCAAACCATGCGCGTGCTACGCCGACAAAGGTTTGTACAAACAGATGACACCAAATGGGCAATGACCACCCTCCTACTAACCCTGCGCCAGTGAAGACTTGAAGGTGGTCATCAGGATCTGTTAGGCCATTGTACTTGCCCACATTGTGTGGTAATTTGGTCTTGTCAAGCGGAGCTGTTGCGATTTCTCTGATGAACTTTGATTTCTCAGTTATGCCCTCTGGACGATAGCTTAAGGTGAAATCGTACTCAGCATCTGGGTTGTACCCTGCGCGTGCGCGGGGTTGATGTGTGTAAAGTGCAACATATAAATTACATCAAATAAGGCATAAAACTAACCCTTTTTTAGTACTAATATTGGAAAAAGAGTGTTTTTGTCTTCCTTTTGTATTTTCAGGATTAAATGAGCTCAAGAACGCAAAAGAAGCAAAAAGACAGCTAAACCCAACATAAATACAAGAAAAGGAACATTAGTGGACTGCCCGGACCCTCAACGGCACCTTCCAAAGCAAGATAGAGAAAACAGAAGGCTGAACACGCCCCGTGCTCAGCCAGCACGGGGCCGTGCCCAAGAAGCAGCAGAAAAGACAAACCTATAGAAGCTTCTATTGCCCATCACGGGGCCGTGCTCAGCGGACACGGGGGCGTGTCGAAAGTACAGCAAGCGCATTTATTGTAATTGCGAATTACAATTAATGAGGAGAGAGAGTGTCAGACGGACACGGGGCCGTGTCCAGCGGACACGGGGCCGTGTCCAGCTCTCTGTTCAGCCTATAAATAGGAGTGCTTGGATTCATTTCATCTCATCCCTTGGCACACCACCTCTCTCACACTTCATCCACCACCCACCACCATCACAACACCATCATCCACCACCATCATCCATTGTCCATCATAGAGTGTGTGAGTCGTCTCGGGATCCAAGATTGATCGTAAGAGTTCTTGACAATCAAGGCCATGTTTGCCTAAGTCTCTTACATCACTTGGTGAAGACAAAGTGTCTAGTATAATACTTTTTATTTCTAATCTTTTGCACTTTTTATTTGGTTTTGTATTAATGACTTTAATAAATAGTTACTTATGTTGAAGGTGATCTTTCCTTATCGTTTGTCCGTGGTGTCTTGGCATTATTTTACTGTCTATATAAAATAAATGATTTTCACCATTCATATCTCCACGGTCTATATGGAGGTATGTTGGCTACCTGGTAGGGGGTTAAGGGAACGGTTTGGTAAAGGTCTTGCCATTGTTCAGCGTTTAGAGGTCCTGCAATGGACCTGGGTCAAATTTAGTAGGACCTCCTTCAATACTTCACGGTATTGGATGGCGGGGGTCCAAACTCTTTGATCCCCTCATAAGTTAACTACTATTAATACTATAACCCGGCTATTTAGGACTGTATCCCTGCTGACTCAGACTACTTAGCCGAGGGTAACGTCACCGCCAAAAGCGGGGCCTACCACAATATTGCATTAATAACTTAATTCATTATCTTCCAATAATCCACCCCTTTAGGATTGTATCCCTGCTGACTCAAACTACTGGGGTGAGGGTAACGTCACCTTCAAAAGAGGGGCCTACTACAATAACTAAGATAATCTCTTAATCATGTGCAAAAGTGCGGAAATAATCAAAGGTTATATTAGATACGAGTCGGAACCAAGTGATTCATCTTGTCTATCTGTTTTTATTTTATTTTTATTTTCAGCATTTTAGTTAGTTTTATTTTTCTTAGTTTAAAAACATTTTTCTAAACTTTTATTTTGGTTAGACGTTGAGGATAAACCGGTATTAAAAGCTCTTGTGTCCTTGGACGACCTCGGTATCTTACCAACGCTATACTACACTCAACGATGGGTGCACTTGCCCATATGTGTGTTTAGTGTTAGTGAAATATCGTGTTTTATAAATTTAAAACTTGGCTAAAATAAGTGTTAAAAAAGGGCTTAAAATATACACCTAATATATATAACACTTCACGCACATCAAGTTTTTTGGCGCCGTTGCCGGGGACACAAGGATTTTAAGAAAGTTAGGAATCAACGGCCTAATCATCTTTTATTTTTCTTTTTATTTTTTTAGGATTTTTCTTAGTTTTTCAGCTTCTGCAGCGCTCAGCACGGGCCGTGCCCGGTCAGACACGGGCCGTGCCCAGCAATCATCACTGGCAGTTTTTATTTTCTGAGTTACAGAGAGCTGAACACGGGGCCGTGTCGGTGCAACACGGGGTCGTGTCCAACTCCCAGTAACAGGGATCCAGAAATCAATTACTGCGCCTCTGAACACGGGCCGTGTTCATTGGACACGGGGCCGTGGTGAACATTCTGACCAGCGTTCTTTTCTGTTTTTGTTGCAAGACTTGGAACCCAGGCGCCACATTTGAACCTCCTACGTAGTGCATGAGCTCCAGTTCTAGTAGAGACATAAAAGAACCCCTAGAAGAACCCGAGCGCTTTCTCAGAAAAAGATTAAAAGCTAAAAATCAAGAGAAAGTTTCGGGGAACCCACTTCCAATGGTGGACCAACGTACCCTCATGGATTACCTACGGCCTACCGTAGGCAATCTTGGCGCCGCTATCAATGCCCCGAATGTCGAGGCCAACAACTTCGAACTTCGGCCGCATTTGATACAAATGCTCCAAAACTCCGCAACCTTCCACGGGCTTGCGGACGAGGATCCCCATCTACATATTACTAACTTCTTAGAAATATGTGATACTTTTCGGATCAATGGAGCATCAAATGACGCCATCCGCCTTCGGATGTTTCCTTTTTCACTAAAAGACCGGGCTAAGGCTTGGCTTAACACCCTCCCAGCTGGGTCGGTAAACACCTGGGATGAACTCGCCCAAAAGTTTTTGTATAAGTATTTCCTTCCTGCTAAAACGGCTAAATTAATGACTGAAATTAATACATACTCACAAGAGGATGGGGAATCCTTATATGAAACTTGGGAAAGGTTCAAGGAGCTTCTAAGAAAGTGTCCTCACCATGGTCTAGCGATATGGCAACAAGTATCCACTTTCTACAATGGATTGTTGCCACACACAAGGCAAACACTTGATTCAAGCTCCGGGGGACTCTTAGGTAATCGTCGCCCAAATGAAATATATAACCAAATTGAGGAAATTGCTCAAACCAATTTTCAATGGCACACTCCCCGAGGTAATAAATCTATTGCCCCAGGTGCCCATAAGGTTGATGAAAGCACCTCTTTACAAGCCCAAATCGAGGCCCTCTCTTCAAAAATCAAAAGGCTAGAAATGACAAAAACGGCCTCGGTTATGGCTTGTGAAGGGTGTGGTGGGTCACATGAAAATTGGAGTTGCATGAAAGAATTAGATGAACAAACTGAAACGGTAAACTACTTGGATAATAGACCTAGGTCGTCGGGTCCTCCAACGGGTACCTACAACCAAGGATGGCGTAACCACCCAAATCTTGGTTGGAGAGATCCCGGAAATAGTAGTAACCAACAAAACCAACGAACTAATTTTCAACAAAATTTTCCTCAACAACAAGGTGGAAGAGAAAGGCTTGAAGATACCGTATCTCGCCTCATCTCTGACACTGAAAAGAAGAACTCGGATCGATTTCAACAATTGGAATCAAATTTCAGAAACCAACAAGCTAGCATTCAAAACATTGAAAAACAATTAAATCAACTAGCTCAAAATTTCTCCGAGAGACCACAAGGCGCATTACCCAGTAATACCGAACCAAACCCAAAGGCACAAGTCCATCTCATCACATTAAGAAATCGAACCGTGGGTCCTGAGGATGCTCCATTGCCACCAAATGAAAGAAGCCAATCTAGCCAGCATGTGACTCCCCCTGCGCCAGAAAAGGCTTCTACACCAAATCAAGAGCCCACCAAGACTCCTCCAATCCCGTACCCCGGTAGGTTAAATCGTCAAAAGACCGATGAGCAATTCGCAAAGTTCGAAAGCTTGCTAAAACAATTGCATCTTAATATTCCTTTTATTGAGGTCCTAACCCAAATGCCTAAATATGAAAAATTCATGAGGGATTTCCTCACTCACAAAAGGAAAATTGAATCATTGCAATTAGTTAACCTAGGCGAAGAATGCTCAGCTCTAGTACTCAACAAACTTCCACAAAAGAAAATCGACCCCGGGAGCTTCACAATCCCTTGTTCGATTGGGGAGTCCCCCGTCCGAAATGCTTTAGCCCGTCCGAAATGCTTTAGCCGATCTTGGGGCTAGCATCAACCTCATGCCCACCTCAATGTTCAAGCGACTCGGCCTAGGAACAACAAGCCCTACAAAGATGAACATACAAATCGCCGACAGGTCCGTCAAATTCCCACATGGGGTCGCTGAAAATCTGCTAGTCAAGGTCGACAAATTCGTCTTTCCAACCGACTTTGTTATCCTAGACATGGAAGAAGACACTGAGGTTCCTCTCATCCTCGGGAGGCCATTCCTAGCCACCGCTCAAGCATTGGTGGATATGAATGACGGAACTCTAACATTGAAGTTTGGGGATGAGGAAGTGAAATTTGAATGTGGAAAGCGAGTAGAGGAAGAAGATCCGGTCAACTACATGAAGGTCATAGACTCAAGCTTGGATGACGCTCTCCGACGGTGTAACATGGGATGCAACACATCCCACTTGGGTAACATATGACCAGGCTTTGGGTCTAGCCAAGGACCCTTATAAACGTGGCGCACCATGGAGGCATTCCACGGAACTATCCTTAGTTTAATTTAGATTAGTTTTTATGTTTTCTAGTTAATTTTCAGGAATAAAACACACTCATGGTGGTAAAGGATGAAAAGGGGAACGAGAAAAATGATCCCATGCACAAGAACGAGGCTACCCGACAATTTTCTCCATTTCAGAAGGTTCAACACGGGCCGTGCTCAACCAACACGGCCCGTGTCGAACCACCTGCAGAAAAACGCCCAGTACAGGTACCTGGACACGGGCCGTGTTCACTCAACACGCCCCCGTGTCCAGACTTCTGTTTCTCTTATTTTAATTTTGTTACTGGCACTTGAACACGGGGCCGTGCCCGGTTAACACGGGGCCGTGTTCAGTGCCCAGTAACACAAATTTTTGCTTTTTAAACACTATTTTACACATCTAATCAACCTAAAATTTTATTTTTGGGACACATTGAGGACAATGTGTAATTTAAGTGTGGGGGGGGATGCTAAAACCTTGAATTTTGCAAGTCCTAAATACAAGCCTTACACAAAACTCTATTGGAACCGCTAATCACCCCAAATTTTTTCAAAAATTCCATTTTTTTTACTTGTCTAGGTTTAACTCGGGAAATTCAAGTTCTCAAAAAGGTTATATTTTTACAAATTTACAACCGATAGCATAGTGATAAAAAGAACCAACATAAGAAAATTATGAAAAGGCATGACAAACTTATTTAAAATCTGATTATATATACTTGATCACATAAAAACCCATTCCCACAAAAGTGAGTTTTGAGCCTTTATTGAGCACACAATTACATATCAATTGACTAAATGCTCATTTTTCGTTTCTTGTGTGAATAGCTGCTTGGTTCTTACGACTCTAGAACTTGCCATGACAATACATTCCCGGTCCTTATCAACTTAAACCCGAGTAAGTAAATGATGGAGGCATTAGGACTAACCTTTTTCATTTCTACACCATTATTTTTCTTTTTCTTTTACCACCTACCCAAAAATCCCCCTAGTTAGCCCCTTTGAGCCTAAACCTTTTCATTTCATCACCCAAACAAAAACCTTTTCACCCACCAAAACCTTTTTCATTTTTAAACCCTTTATTTTAGTAACAAGTTCGGTTCTTCGTAAAAAAAATATATATATATATATATATATATATATTGGATAATGATGAAGCAAAAAGAAAATAAACAAACAAAGTAATCAAAAATAACTTTGTTTGAATAAAAGCTTCATCAAAAACAAAAAGTTGCAAAAATACGAAAACCGACACTTGTTACGCTTTTAGCCCTTTTTCTACTAACCACTTACCCAACCACCTACCTTTAACCCTAGCCAACCCTTAACCCACAAAGTCCTCTTGATATCTACAAAGGTATAAAAGTTAAAAAGGAGGAGGATTGATTTCTTGGCAAGCCTATGGTAGGAATAAGTTCCGTGCCGCTCTCGAGTGATTCACTAAAAATACACTTTCGGCCGAGTGTGAGTGATTTCCCCGCGAGGTATGTGAACTTGTATATAAATAGAATTTTAAAAAAAGAATGTTATGCCCAAATAAGTAATTTCTTTTATGAACAGTTCTAAATAAATCATTACGAATAGGAGTGTAAATAAATAAAAATAAAACCCAAAAAGATCTTGGAAATCCCGACACTCTATGACAAGCCCAAAACCTTCTCTTCTACCTATTCCATTTGGGAGTGTAAGCCACATATTAAAGAGTTTTGCTTGAGGACAAGCAAAAGTTCAAGTGTGGGGGTATTTGATGTGTGTAAAATGCAACATATAAATTACATCAAATAAGGCATAAAACTAACCCTTTTTTAGTACTAATATTGGAAAAAGAGTGTTTTTGTCTTCCTTTTGTATTTTCAGGATTAAATGAGCCCAAGAACGCAAAAGAAGCAAAAAAGACAGCTAAACCCAACATAAATACAAGAAAAGGAACATTAGTGGACTGCCCGGACCCTCAACGGCACCTTCCAAAGCAAGATAGAGAAAACAGAAGGCTGAACACGCCCCGTGCTCAGCCAGCACGGGGCCGTGCCCAAGAAGCAGCAGAAAAGACAAACCTATAGAAGCTTCTATTGCCCATCACGGGGCCGTGCTCAGCGGACACGGGGGCGTGTCGAAAGTACAGCAGGCGCATTTATTGTAATTGCGAATTACAATTAATGAGGAGAGAGAGTGTCAGACGGACACGGGGCCGTGTCCAGCGGACACGGGGCCGTGTCCAGCTCTCTGTTCAGCCTATAAATAGGAGTGCTTGGATTCATTTCATCTCATCCCTTGGCACACCACCTCTCTCACACTTCATCCACCACCCACCACCATCACAACACCATCATCCACCACCATCATCCATTGTCCATCATAGAGTGTGTGAGTCGTCTCGGGATCCAAGATTGATCGTAAGAGTTCTTGACAATCAAGGCCATGTTTGCCTAGGTCTCTTACATCACTTGGTGAAGACAAAGTGTCTAGTATAATACTTTTTATTTCTAATCTTTTGCACTTTTTATTTGGTTTTGTATTAATGACTTTAATAAATAGTTACTTATGTTGAAGGTGATCTTTCCTTATCGTTTGTCCGTGGTGTCTTGGCATTATTTTACTGTCTATATAAAATAAAGGATTTTCACCATTCATATCTCCACGGTCTATATGGAGGTATGTTGGCTACCTGGTAGGGGGTTAAGGGAACGGTTTGGTAAAGGTCTTGCCATTGTTCAGCGTTTAGAGGTCCTGCAATGGACCTGGGTCAAATTTAGTAGGACCTCCTTCAATACTTCACGGTATTGGATGGCGGGGGTCCAAACTCTTTGATCCCCTCATAAGTTAACTACTATTAATACTATAACCCGGCTATTTAGGACTGTATCCCTGCTGACTCAGACTACTTAGCCGAGGGTAACGTCACCGCCAAAAGCGGGGCCTACCACAATATTGCATTAATAACTTAATTCATTATCTTCCAATAATCCACCCCTTTAGGATTGTATCCCTGCTGACTCAAACTACTGGGGTGAGGGTAACGTCACCTTCAAAAGAGGGGCCTACTACAATAACTAAGATAATCTCTTAATCATGTGCAAAAGTGCGGAAATAATCAAAGGTTATATTAGATACGAGTCGGAACCAAGTGATTCATCTTGTCTATCTGTTTTTATTTTATTTTTATTTTCAGCATTTTAGTTAGTTTTATTTTTCTTAGTTTAAAAACATTTTTCTAAACTTTTATTTTGGTTAGACGTTGAGGATAAACCGGTATTAAAAGCTCTTGTGTCCTTGGACGACCTCGGTATCTTACCAACGCTATACTACACTCAACGATGGGTGCACTTGCCCATATGTGTGTTTAGTGTTAGTGAAATATCGTGTTTTATAAATTTAAAACTTGGCTAAAATAAGTGTTAAAAAAGGGCTTAAAATATACACCTAATATATATAACACTTCACGCACATCAAGTTTTTTGGCGCCGTTGCCGGGGACACAAGGATTTTAAGAAAGTTAGGAATCAACGGCCTAATCATCTTTTATTTTTCTTTTTATTTTTTTAGGATTTTTCTTAGTTTTTCAGCTTCTGCAGCGCTCAGCACGGGCCGTGCCCGGTCAGACACGGGCCGTGCCCAGCAATCATCACTGGCAGTTTTTATTTTCTGAGTTACAGAGAGCTGAACACGGGGCCGTGTCGGTGCAACACGGGGTCGTGTCCAACTCCCAGTAACAGGGATCCAGAAATCAATTACTGCGCCTCTGAACACGGGCCGTGTTCATTGGACACGGGGCCGTGGTGAACATTCTGACCAGCGTTCTTTTCTGTTTTTGTTGCAGGACTTGGAACCCAGGCGCCACATTTGAACCTCCTACGTAGTGCATGAGCTCCAGTTCTAGTAGAGACATAAAAGAACCCCTAGAAGAACCCGAGCGCTTTCTCAGAAAAAGATTAAAAGCTAAAAATCAAGAGAAAGTTTCGGGGAACCCACTTCCAATGGTGGACCAACGTACCCTCATGGATTACCTACGGCCTACCGTAGGCAATCTTGGCGCCGCTATCAATGCCCCGAATGTCGAGGCCAACAACTTCGAACTTCGGCCGCATTTGATACAAATGCTCCAAAACTCCGCAACCTTCCACGGGCTTGCGGACGAGGATCCCCATCTACATATTACTAACTTCTTAGAAATATGTGATACTTTTCGGATCAATGGAGCATCAAATGACGCCATCCGCCTTCGGATGTTTCCTTTTTCACTAAAAGACCGGGCTAAGGCTTGGCTTAACACCCTCCCAGCTGGGTCGGTAAACACCTGGGATGAACTCGCCCAAAAGTTTTTGTATAAGTATTTCCTTCCTGCTAAAACGGCTAAATTAATGACTGAAATTAATACATACTCACAAGAGGATGGGGAATCCTTATATGAAACTTGGGAAAGGTTCAAGGAGCTTCTAAGAAAGTGTCCTCACCATGGTCTAGCGATATGGCAACAAGTATCCACTTTCTACAATGGATTGTTGCCACACACAAGGCAAACACTTGATTCAAGCTCCGGGGGACTCTTAGGTAATCGTCGCCCAAATGAAATATATAACCAAATTGAGGAAATTGCTCAAACCAATTTTCAATGGCACACTCCCCGAGGTAATAAATCTATTGCCCCAGGTGCCCATAAGGTTGATGAAAGCACCTCTTTACAAGCCCAAATCGAGGCCCTCTCTTCAAAAATCAAAAGGCTAGAAATGACAAAAACGGCCTCGGTTATGGCTTGTGAAGGGTGTGGTGGGTCACATGAAAATTGGAGTTGCATGAAAGAATTAGATGAACAAACTGAAACGGTAAACTACTTGGATAATAGACCTAGGTCGTCGGGTCCTCCAACGGGTACCTACAACCAAGGATGGCGTAACCACCCAAATCTTGGTTGGAGAGATCCCGGAAATAGTAGTAACCAACAAAACCAACGAACTAATTTTCAACAAAATTTTCCTCAACAACAAGGTGGAAGAGAAAGGCTTGAAGATACCGTATCTCGCCTCATCTCTGACACTGAAAAGAAGAACTCGGATCGATTTCAACAATTGGAATCAAATTTCAGAAACCAACAAGCTAGCATTCAAAACATTGAAAAACAATTAAATCAACTAGCTCAAAATTTCTCCGAGAGACCACAAGGCGCATTACCCAGTAATACCGAACCAAACCCAAAGGCACAAGTCCATCTCATCACATTAAGAAATCGAACCGTGGGTCCTGAGGATGCTCCATTGCCACCAAATGAAAGAAGCCAATCTAGCCAGCATGTGACTCCCCCTGCGCCAGAAAAGGCTTCTACACCAAATCAAGAGCCCACCAAGACTCCTCCAATCCCGTACCCCGGTAGGTTAAATCGTCAAAAGACCGATGAGCAATTCGCAAAGTTCGAAAGCTTGCTAAAACAATTGCATCTTAATATTCCTTTTATTGAGGTCCTAACCCAAATGCCTAAATATGCAAAATTCATGAGGGATTTCCTCACTCACAAAAGGAAAATTGAATCATTGCAATTAGTTAACCTAGGCGAAGAATGCTCAGCTCTAGTACTCAACAAACTTCCACAAAAGAAAATCGACCCCGGGAGCTTCACAATCCCTTGTTCGATTGGGGAGTCCCCCGTCCGAAATGCTTTAGCCCGTCCGAAATGCTTTAGCCGATCTTGGGGCTAGCATCAACCTCATGCCCACCTCAATGTTCAAGCGACTCGGCCTAGGAACAACAAGCCCTACAAAGATGAACATACAAATCGCCGACAGGTCCGTCAAATTCCCACATGGGGTCGCTGAAAATCTGCTAGTCAAGGTCGACAAATTCGTCTTTCCAACCGACTTTGTTATCCTAGACATGGAAGAAGACACTGAGGTTCCTCTCATCCTCGGGAGGCCATTCCTAGCCACCGCTCAAGCATTGGTGGATATGAATGACGGAACTCTAACATTGAAGTTTGGGGATGAGGAAGTGAAATTTGAATGTGGAAAGCGAGTAGAGGAAGAAGATCCGGTCAACTACATGAAGGTCATAGACTCAAGCTTGGATGACGCTCTCCGACGGTGTAACATGGGATGCAACACATCCCACTTGGGTAACATATGACCAGGCTTTGGGTCTAGCCAAGGACCCTTATAAACGTGGCGCACCATGGAGGCATTCCACGGAACTATCCTTAGTTTAATTTAGATTAGTTTTTATGTTTTCTAGTTAATTTTCAGGAATAAAACACACTCATGGTGGTAAAGGATGAAAAGGGGAACGAGAAAAATGATCCCATGCACAAGAACGAGGCTACCCGACAATTTTCTCCATTTCAGAAGGTTCAACACGGGCCGTGCTCAACCAACACGGCCCGTGTCGAACCACCTGCAGAAAAACGCCCAGTACAGGTACCTGGACACGGGCCGTGTTCACTCAACACGCCCCCGTGTCCAGACTTCTGTTTCTCTTATTTTAATTTTGTTACTGGCACTTGAACACGGGGCCGTGCCCGGTTAACACGGGGCCGTGTTCAGTGCCCAGTAACACAAATTTTTGCTTTTTAAACACTATTTTACACATCTAATCAACCTAAAATTTTATTTTTGGGACACATTGAGGACAATGTGTAATTTAAGTGTGGGGGGGGATGCTAAAACCTTGAATTTTGCAAGTCCTAAATACAAGCCTTACACAAAACTCTATTGGAACCGCTAATCACCCCAAATTTTTTCAAAAATTCCATTTTTTTTACTTGTCTAGGTTTAACTCGGGAAATTCAAGTTCTCAAAAAGGTTATATTTTTACAAATTTACAACCGATAGCATAGTGATAAAAAGAACCAACATAAGAAAATTATGAAAAGGCATGACAAACTTATTTAAAATCTGATTATATATACTTGATCACATAAAAACCCATTCCCACAAAAGTGAGTTTTGAGCCTTTATTGAGCACACAATTACATATCAATTGACTAAATGCTCATTTTTCGTTTCTTGTGTGAATAGCTGCTTGGTTCTTACGACTCTAGAACTTGCCATGACAATACATTCCCGGTCCTTATCAACTTAAACCCGAGTAAGTAAATGATGGAGGCATTAGGACTAACCTTTTTCATTTCTACACCATTATTTTTCTTTTTCTTTTACCACCTACCCAAAAATCCCCCTAGTTAGCCCCTTTGAGCCTAAACCTTTTCATTTCATCACCCAAACAAAAACCTTTTCACCCACCAAAACCTTTTTCATTTTTAAACCCTTTATTTTAGTAACAAGTTCGGTTCTTCGTAAAAAAAATATATATATATATATATATATATATATATATATATTGGATAATGATGAAGCAAAAAGAAAATAAACAAACAAAGTAATCAAAAATAACTTTGTTTGAATAAAAGCTTCATCAAAAACAAAAAGTTGCAAAAATACGAAAACCGACACTTGTTACGCTTTTAGCCCTTTTTCTACTAACCACTTACCCAACCACCTACCTTTAACCCTAGCCAACCCTTAACCCACAAAGTCCTCTTGATATCTACAAAGGTATAAAAGTTAAAAAGGAGGAGGATTGATTTCTTGGCAAGCCTATGGTAGGAATAAGTTCCGTGCCGCTCTCGAGTGATTCACTAAAAATACACTTTCGGCCGAGTGTGAGTGATTTCCCCGCGAGGTATGTGAACTTGTATATAAATAGAATTTTAAAAAAAGAATGTTATGCCCAAATAAGTAATTTCTTTTATGAACAGTTCTAAATAAATCATTACGAATAGGAGTGTAAATAAATAAAAATAAAACCCAAAAAGATCTTGGAAATCCCGACACTCTATGACAAGCCCAAAACCTTCTCTTCTACCTATTCCATTTGGGAGTGTAAGCCACATATTAAAGAGTTTTGCTTGAGGACAAGCAAAAGTTCAAGTGTGGGGGTATTTGATGTGTGTAAAATGCAACATATAAATTACATCAAATAAGGCATAAAACTAACCCTTTTTTAGTACTAATATTGGAAAAAGAGTGTTTTTGTCTTCCTTTTGTATTTTCAGGATTAAATGAGCCCAAGAACGCAAAAGAAGCAAAAAAGACAGCTAAACCCAACATAAATACAAGAAAAGGAACATTAGTGGACTGCCCGGACCCTCAACGGCACCTTCCAAAGCAAGATAGAGAAAACAGAAGGCTGAACACGCCCCGTGCTCAGCCAGCACGGGGCCGTGCCCAAGAAGCAGCAGAAAAGACAAACCTATAGAAGCTTCTATTGCCCATCACGGGGCCGTGCTCAGCGGACACGGGGGCGTGTCGAAAGTACAGCAGGCGCATTTATTGTAATTGCGAATTACAATTAATGAGGAGAGAGAGTGTCAGACGGACACGGGGCCGTGTCCAGCGGACACGGGGCCGTGTCCAGCTCTCTGTTCAGCCTATAAATAGGAGTGCTTGGATTCATTTCATCTCATCCCTTGGCACACCACCTCTCTCACACTTCATCCACCACCCACCACCATCACAACACCATCATCCACCACCATCATCCATTGTCCATCATAGAGTGTGTGAGTCGTCTCGGGATCCAAGATTGATCGTAAGAGTTCTTGACAATCAAGGCCATGTTTGCCTAAGTCTCTTACATCACTTGGTGAAGACAAAGTGTCTAGTATAATACTTTTTATTTCTAATCTTTTGCACTTTTTATTTGGTTTTGTATTAATGACTTTAATAAATAGTTACTTATGTTGAAGGTGATCTTTCCTTATCGTTTGTCCGTGGTGTCTTGGCATTATTTTACTGTCTATATAAAATAAAGGATTTTCACCATTCATATCTCCACGGTCTATATGGAGGTATGTTGGCTACCTGGTAGGGGGTTAAGGGAACGGTTTGGTAAAGGTCTTGCCATTGTTCAGCGTTTAGAGGTCCTGCAATGGACCTGGGTCAAATTTAGTAGGACCTCCTTCAATACTTCACGGTATTGGATGGCGGGGGTCCAAACTCTTTGATCCCCTCATAAGTTAACTACTATTAATACTATAACCCGGCTATTTAGGACTGTATCCCTGCTGACTCAGACTACTTAGCCGAGGGTAACGTCACCGCCAAAAGCGGGGCCTACCACAATATTGCATTAATAACTTAATTCATTATCTTCCAATAATCCACCCCTTTAGGATTGTATCCCTGCTGACTCAAACTACTGGGGTGAGGGTAACGTCACCTTCAAAAGAGGGGCCTACTACAATAACTAAGATAATCTCTTAATCATGTGCAAAAGTGCGGAAATAATCAAAGGTTATATTAGATACGAGTCGGAACCAAGTGATTCATCTTGTCTATCTGTTTTTATTTTATTTTTATTTTCAGCATTTTAGTTAGTTTTATTTTTCTTAGTTTAAAAACATTTTTCTAAACTTTTATTTTGGTTAGACGTTGAGGATAAACCGGTATTAAAAGCTCTTGTGTCCTTGGACGACCTCGGTATCTTACCAACGCTATACTACACTCAACGATGGGTGCACTTGCCCATATGTGTGTTTAGTGTTAGTGAAATATCGTGTTTTATAAATTTAAAACTTGGCTAAAATAAGTGTTAAAAAGGGCTTAAAATATACACCTAATATATATAACACTTCACGCACATCAGGGGTCTATAAGCTTCATGATTTGGTGGTAATCTACTGAAGACCGTGCTTTCTTGCTTATAAGTCATGTCATCTTCTTCATTGTAACTTCCCCATTCATTGTTTATGTTGCGCGGGCCTAAACGATTGTGCAACGGTTTCTTTTGTTGATAAGTGTGCTGCTCGTAGTTGCTTTCTGTTTCACCATAGGTATCGCGCGTGTCATGCACGCTTTGTCTCCTGATGGTGGATGATTTCTCATATTGCTAGTTTCGTGCGTGCCCATGTGCATGTATTTTTTGCGGAATCTGGGTACTTGTGGTCTTTGAGGTGGGGTTACGAAAGCGGATGGAGGAGCTTGTGCTTGGAGCATTGCTTGTTGTGCGCTCAACTACGCATAGACCAAGTTTAAAGATGTTGTCTGCTTGGCATACCAGGAGGCTAGAGTTTCTCCTTCAGGTAGCCTAAGATAGCTGAGAAGTTTAGCTGAGCCTGAGCCGATGATGCTGAAGGACCAGCACCATGGTTTGGCGTTTAGACTCCTGGAGTTGTTTGGTTAATGACTCCAGGGGGTGTTTGGTTGTTAGCCCCGTTTGTGGTTTGGTTGATAACTCTGGAAGTGCTTCCAAAGAGATCAGGTATTTCATTGTTCACTTGTTCTTCTCTGACGGTCCCATTCCTTTGGTGCCTTTGGACGTGCGCGGAGTCCGTATGCAACTTAAAGGAAGAGCTTTCTCTGTCTACGTGAAGAGAAGAGTTTTGTTCAGCCATTCAGAGAGTGTTTTTTAAGAGAAAAGAGATGAAAGTGGTTTGCAAAAGATGTGGTGGGCACCAATGATGAAACACTGGTTAACTCTTAGGCTAACCAGCTAGGTCATCTCAAGTGTGGGGTTCAATCTCTTTCTCCACTCACCGACTGCTAGCTTCCTGCAAAACAAAACACCAGTGACTCGCCACAAGGAGGGGAATAGGGGGTTCTCCTAGTGACCACCCTCCAGCGTGAGAATAAGTACTGTTCTGAGGAGAAAATAATGTGTGTTGTAGGTGAAATGTAGAGAGCAGAATGTTAAACCTGAAGGAGGAGTAACCTATTTATAG
This sequence comes from Helianthus tuberosus, assembly GCA_030545235.1. NCBI lineage: Eukaryota > Viridiplantae > Streptophyta > Magnoliopsida > Asterales > Asteraceae > Helianthus > Helianthus tuberosus. The sequence continues at coordinate 71,969,487 of CM060433.1, forward strand.
CCAAAGGATGAAGGAAGGAGGAGAGGCCTTTCCAGCTGCTACCGGGTGCCAGCTGTCCGACCAAGAGGAATATCCTCTTGGTCTCCTCTGTTGTACTCAGAGTAGTGGATGACGTGGCGCACCGTTATTTGTCCAGATAGGAGAATTGTATCAGCAGCTATTGGCATGTCCTAGGATTGTGTTGCAGGTCGGGTGGTGTCCTACTATTGGTGACACGTATTGTCTTTTTTGTCTGGAGGAGCATCTTTGGTGTCACCTGCGATTTCTTCCAGAAGCTTCTAGAAGCTTCTGGATGCGGTTTGCTGATGTAGGCGCCATGTTGGATAAAAGGTGGTGTGGACTCCTTCGGGCGCACATAATTCGATCCAATATAAAAAATCACGTGGACTTGTGGAGACATTGGGCCGCCAATTTTGAGAGATCATCTAAAACATCACATCATCTTGAGAAGGGGATTGGCGGTATAGGTTAGAACAAATTGAGAGGTACAAAAGTCAAAAGACAGCATCATTAATCTTTGACTGCGTGGAGAAAAGGAAACTCACGTGAAGGAGAAAAGGCAACAAATGGACATGCAAGATAATAGTTTTTAATGGGTTTAAAACCCAAACTCATGGCACATGTGGGCTGACACAAACACAGGCTGCACGTGGACTCTATTTGGGCCGATTGGAGGAGATCTTTAGATTGGGCCGATAACATGGAAGCAGCACACGTGATTTTTGGTGGGTTTTGTTCCTTGCGGCAACATAAAAAAGGGGGAGACAATAATTTCGATCACATCTTCGACGGCAGACAGGAGGGACACGAAGATAGAGAAGGTTACGAAGATCAATCTTACCACATGAGCGGGTAGTCTTTTATGTTTTCCTCCGGATGGAGGGTTTTTGTAAGTTAGATGATACTATGTGTTTGCTATAGTCGTTTTAATTTGGTGATCTAAGCATTCGATGCTTTTCACCATTGATTTGATTTATTGGTTGTAAACAGTTACATTTATTTAAACCTTAATTTCTAAGCATTCAGTTCCCGAGAGTTCTAGTAATTGGGATATATTTGACATGGGGTTAGGGTTTGTAATTATAATTGATAATCATTCGATAACCTCCCGTTATGTATTGACCAGAGTACTTAGTCGTTGGTTATCACAATTGATGAATTAAGTTAAACACTTATGTCTATGTGAGTGTTTCGATTAAACACATAATTGAATCGAGTTGTAAAACCTGAAATCTGGAGGAACCATTGTTCTTTCTATTGATTTAAATCTCACTTTTAGTTCGTAATTTTTAGCTAATCAATCAAATCCAACAACTTAGTTTTACTTTTTCAATAGTAGTTAATCAAAACTGAGCATAACACACTTTCCACAATCCTCCTCTGGTTCGATATCCGACTTACTCTAGCTACTAGTTTATTTCGGTTTTTGCATGTCACTAACGACAGACATCAAAATGGCGCCTTGCCGGGGAGGCGTGCGCAAAGTGTTTAGTGTTAAGTTTTAGTTAAAAAAAATCCAAAAATAGTGTTAGTTTTGTTTTGTTTTGTTTTCTTCAGATTTATGCGTGGTGCTTGTGTTTTTGTGTTTGTGCAGGATGAAAGATCTTACAATATTCTGCAGCTCTCTTACATGCATTTTGTGCAGGGAACCACTTCACCCGTGTATCGGTTGCCACGAGGCCCGATTTAGACGGGAAAAGCGAAATGGGAATAACCACTGATGCCTTGCTATGATAATCCTTCCCCTCCACCATATTTCTATGATTCTGATACAACGGTGGAGGATGGTTATTACTCTGACAGATGGGATCGGGACGAGGATGCTTATTATGAACCAAGGAAGGATGGACAATGTTTCTGTTGCGGTCGTAATCATACTTCAGTTTATGATGATGTGTGCGCGGTGTATTTGGAAAATCCATAGTATTGGAATAAAAAATGATGGATGCGTACATCTCAAGACCGTATCAGGGATACCGACAGTATCATCCAGAGGAATATTCTAAGCCCGAGGGTTTGTATGCTTATCAGACCGAGGAGGAGAAAAAGCTTGCTATGTTGGAAGCGAGTTTGTCCAAACTCGAGCAGTATTTATTAGCACCCAACCTTTCCGATGAAGATCGAATCAGCTGCCTAGTTTCCCAGAGTCAGAAGTTAAAAATGAAGATAGAAATAGAAGAGCGTCTCTCACCATTACCTGTTGATATTAGAGATTATTCTCACATGGAGGAGGAGGTTGTGGAGGATAATACCACACCATTGAATCCTCTATCTGATGAAGAGTCACTGGTGGATCAGATGCTGTGTGAGGATGATGAGGCAGAGCAGTCTGATGAGATGAATATGTGTACCGAACCTCTTCCCATATCAATCATTCCAATTAAAAAGTGTGGGGAAGATGGTTCGAGGAAGAAGATGAAAAGGGTGAAGCTACAAGACATCGGTGTATATCTCGTGAAGTGGATTAGCGAAACCCGCATGTGCTTTCTAAACATGCCAATTATACTTACAAATCTATGGAGATGGCATGTAAATTTTCGGGCATTCGTTGGAAATGTTTTGGGTAAGTGTGCATTGAGACCACCGTAGCGCATAGCAGGTACGGTCTGGCTGAAGACCTTTAAACTTAGCGCTCTCGGGAGGCAGCCCGAGGATGTAGAGTTTGTACTTTGTTTTGGTTTCGTTTTGGTGTGTTTGTGTTTTGACAGGTTTCTACGTTCCATCTTCACGGATGCAATGAATCAAGTGTGGGGATGTTTGTCAACATCCCTGGTGAGATCTCAAAGAATCTATGAGGGGCGTATGTTCTGGTTAGATCGCAGCAGCTACACCACTACAAACACTCACTTGTTTTCTGATCAGGTGCATGTGTTTCTCTATCCTGTGTTTTATTTGTTTTCGTGTACTTGGTGGTGTGAAATCTTTGTGTTGGGAGTGGTTTCTTTTTGTTGAGTCGTCTAGGTATTAGCCGTTCATGGTTTGTTAGGTGGTATATCTCGAGTTTAGACTATAAATTGCATCATACATTGGGGACAATGTATCCCAAGTGTGGGGATACGGTAACTCGAGATAGGGTGGTAGGATTGATGATTGTAAATGCTTGAATGGTTGAAATTGGGCTAAAATTTTCAAAATTTTCAATTTTCTTTCATTTTCTTTCATTTTCATCGATTTCAACCACTTTCAATCGCTTCAAAGCTTTATCCACAAATCCCTTCCCGGGCTCCCAATTTTCAAAATTTTCAATTTTCTTTCATTTTCTTTCATTTTCATCGATTTCAACCACTTTCAATCGCTTCAAAGCTTTATCCATAAATCCCTTCCCGGGTTCCCACATCCCCACACTTGGGATACATTGTCCCCAATGTATGGTGCTTATAAACTATAAGCCCGGTTACAAAGCTTTGGGTTTCCACAAGATGTTAGAAGATCTTGGGTGGGGGGCTGTGATGGAATTTCAAGGTAACAAAAACGGGGATATTTATTTGAAAAGTGTTTTAGAATGGATGAGCACATTGACAAAGGATGACGAGCCAACCCCGCCGAAGACCACTACATTGACCGGCATGGTGAACGGGAAGCCGGCTACGATGTCATTTGCAACCCTAAGACAGTTGGGCCTGTTTGATTCAAAGGCAGATAAGTTTTATAACTATGTCAAGGAAAATGATTTGTTCTTGCATCAGAAAAATTTGGCCAGTGAGAGTGTAATGCACCGAGAAGTGTTTATGCTAGAGAAGGGAGAAGTCACAATGAAGCGAGACCATCTTAAACCGTTGGTACGGTTGTTGTTTAGTTTTGTGATAGCGAATGTGAGCCCGAGGATAGGTGATAAATCGATGCCGAGGTTATGGGAAATATCAATTTTATATGCTATCCTGACTGGAGAAATCAAGTTTTCTTTTCGACATCTGGTATTGCTGAATGTATGGAGATACCGAAATCAAAAAGGAAAGAAACTGACACCTCATGTGCGTTTGATCAGTGCGTTGTTGGAAAAACAACAAGCTTTGCTTCCAAAAGAGAAACCGTACAATAGGCCGCATATGGTTTACCGACTTAGCGAAGTTTGCTTGCACGAGAACCATTTATACAAGCAAACAAAAGTGTGGCACAAAATTGAATTCAGTGATAAAGCAGAGTTGAAGATTTTACAGTGGGGTAAGGAGAAGTCGAGTCAGGATGAAATGGATGACTTAGACTCCAGCGATGAGGAGTTGATAAGAAAAAAAGAGAAGTGGAAACTTGAAGTCTAGGGACCAAAAGTGACATATGTTGAAAGTTCTATGTAGGTATTCATGGGGAGCTGATGTTTTGCGTTTTCACCCACGGTACACAAACCGTGGGTCACGATATGGGGTTGCAAGGATAAAAGAACAACAGGGAGTTTATACTGTGACCCACAGGTCAGACCTTCACCCACAGTGGAGGTAATTGTGCCAGCTCTGATGTAAACTGTGGCCCACGGTTCTGAACTGTGGGTCACGCTGGGGCTATAGGGGGCGCGAATTTGATGATTTTTATGGGCTTTTATAAGATAAAAACCCTAGTTTCTCATTATCTATCATTCCAACTTCGATCCAAGGCATCCAAGACACTCCAAGTTCAACATTTTTTCACTCAATTCCATCAAGATTCTCAATTCCATCACCGAATCAACCATGATTTCTTCATCAATTCAAGCTTTTGAATATTCTTCGTGCGAGATGAGCGGCTAAACTTTTTGTGGTTTCCTCCGGATGGGGGGTTTGTGTAATTAGGTACTTTTATGTGTTTTTAATCATTGTAACTTGGTGATCTAAGCATCCGATGCTTTTCACCAGGGATTTAATTGACTGATTGTAACTGGTTGCATTTATTTAAACCTTGATTTCTAAGCATTCAGTTCCCGAGAGTTCTAGTAATTGGGATATATTTGACATGGGATTAGGGTTTGTAATTGTAATTGATAATCATTCGATAACCTCCCATTATGTATTGACCGAAGTACTTAGTCGTTGGTTATCACAATTGGTTAATTAGGTTAAACATTTATGTCTATGAGAATGTTTTGATTAAACACATAATTGAAGTTAATTGCAAAACCTGAAATCTGGAGGAACCATCTTTTCTTATATTGATTTAAAACACAATTTTTATTCGTTAATTTAGCTATTTCTCAAAATCAAACAACCCGATTTTCTCATTCAGTAATAGTTAATCAATCCTTTTCATTACGACACTTTCCACAATCCTCCCTTGGTTTGATACCCTACTTATTCTATACTAATAGATTAAATAGGTTTTTGCATGTCCATAACGACAGACATCAAAATGGCGCCATTGCCGGGGAGGCGTGCGCAAAGTGTAAGACCCGGCTTAATATAACTAGTTTAATGATAAAAACTTGCATTTAATACAAAAATTTAGAGTTTACAAAAACTTTCATGATTTTAAGACCATACCTAATCATAATATTCACGATAGAACTACAAGTGTTTACATATTCTTAAAACAAAATAGATCAAGTGCGGAAGCGTTGATTTGTGTGTTCGGTTCGGATGCATTTGCTTGATCATCATCCACTTACTTGAATTACCTAGAAACTGAAAATTTGGATAAACATTAGTATTAAAGTCCTTGGAAATTAACATAATTGAAACTACGTTCAAAAACAAATTCGAGTAACCAAGAATATAAAAATTCAGCATTCATGTATGGGCGCTACCGTAACTTACGGTAGCCACCGTAAGTTACGGTGGCCACTGGGTAATAGTGGTCTGCCGTAAGGCAGTAGGAAACCACCGTAACATTTTTATTTGCTACCTTAAGTTACGGTAGCCACCGTAACTTACGGTAGCAGCTGTACATTCTTTCTTGTTTTGCTGTTTTTGCCGATTATCTTCCTACGTCACCGTAGTTTAATTTCGAACACGTTTTTCACATGACTAAGGCTAATTACTCATATCTAGATTTTTATCAACTATAGCGTTTCGCTTCCCTCTCGAGGGATCGCTTACGCAATAATCTACATGCTTGTTTCCGAGGTTCCAACTTGCCTTTTTATACTACTTGACATGCTTAAGTTTCCGAACTTTAACTCCCGTATTAGGGGTTAAATTTCTCAACTAATTTAGCGTGTCCATTACACGGCTTACGCTTTGTTTAAAACCATTCATCAAGTGATGATAACTAACTTCAAAGTTTACTACCCAATTTGTTTTGACCCGTTTGGATGCCGAAATTAAGGCACCATTCAAGACATTTCAAAAATCCATTTCTATCACTTGTTTTAACCCATTTTACTTGTTTAAGACACATAGTCACTTCCGTGAAATATTGGTTTATCATGTTTACGATGTTTCAATATGACGACATAAGACTAATAAATAAACATAATGTAACGAAACGGTAAATTTCGTACCTTTAGTGTGACAACTGTGCTCTTTAATCGATGAACAATGCAAAATGATGTTAATTATCAATAAAACAATGTGTTTGGTGTTATTATATGTGTATTTGTGTTTGATGATTTTACAATTCGATTCGATTCCGATTTCAAGCTCTAAATCGCTTTCTAGAAGGTTATACGCGCACTAATGCGTAAACATAACCAGTTTTATGCAACAAACACTCCAGAATAGTGAAATAGGCTTAACATACCTAAAATAACCTTTACATAACTTAGAAATAAGTTTTGGATGGTTTGGTGTGTTGAAAACAAGTCTATTCGATCGCAAGGACTATTTGTGTCAAACTGTGAAACTATACCAATTCGTATGGTATCAAATAGTCCGGAACTTGATCATAAGCTAAAAATACCATAAATAACCTAAACATAGCTTAGAGATAAGCTTTGAGGGGTTCGGTGTGCGAAAGTATGCTTATTTGATCTTACAGGGACTAAAAGTGTCAAAAACAGTGTAAGTTTGCATTTTTGCGCATATCTTACGTTCTGACCACATCTGGACATCCAAAATTTTTGTACACACTAAAATATTTATTTTAGTGATCGGCATGCAAAAATACCGTTCGTCGCTTAATTTGGTTCGTTTTCGCGTCCGTTTGAGTTTCGTCGTAATTTAACGAACAACGCGACCGTATGACCAAACGAGCCGACATCCGTGAGTGTTCCAAGCATATTTTGAGTCCTCTAAACTTTATTGACCTTGTAGAGCCTTGAAAATGGCTTAACGGGGGTCAAAAAGGCCTGAAATAGCTCAAAACAAGTGCAGGGACCTGAACTGCAAATTTTTGAAACTTGTGCTGTACTGGGGAGGCCAGGCGGGCCGCGTAAGCCCCCTGCCTATCCTTACGCGGGTCGTATGGTAGTGCCAGTTCTGCAGAAAGTTCACAGCAGCTTCCCAGCTCGTTCTTGAGGCCCTTGTACGCAATTTTCATGTTTTGGGGACCAAGTTAACACCTCCCCAAGGCATCTAATCAGCTCCTAACAATTGTATGGCCTAGATCATTCCCTCCTTACCAAGAAATGATCTTAATAGTTTTGCAAAAACTATATAAAGCCATGCCATTCATTCCATTTCCTTATATTTGATCTGAGATTTTCTCTAAGTGGTTGTGATATTTCACTTCCTACCTGAGAAATATTTAGAATCAAATCTATTTAGACCCTTTGTAAGTCCTCTTTCATTCTTTTATTGCTTTCCTAGCTTGAAAGTCAAACAGTGTTTGACTTTCAGCTTTGACCACGAGTTGGTCAATGAGAAGTTTGTTTGAACTTCGCAACGTGAGCGTAATCACGATGGTTACAGTCCTTAATGACTATACCTACTGATTACCACGTTGACTAGGCGTAGTGACGAGTCGTAGTTTTGGTCAAAATGCGCATTTAAGCGTATTTTGCAACCAAACTACTTTAGGATATCAAAACACTTTGTTTTGATATCAAAACCTGTTTTCTAACTTAAGTTAAGCATGTTCTAACATGTTTAGCTCATCACTATTAGTTTAGTGCTTGTTTAGGGTCATAAGTTAAGCGGTCTAAACAACCGCTTAGACTTTCGAACCCGACCCGTTTGGTTGATCATTAGGATCCGACCAAGCTTGATTAGTGATCATAGTTACATAGGGAATAACCACTGAGGTTATACCTTATTATCACATAGGATTGGTTAGTTATTTGTTAAGTAGCTTGTATGCCCATAAGAAATGACCAAAACGCCCTTTTGAAGCTTAAATCCGTATTTTACATATGTGAACATGTTTTTGACATATAATCTGATGTAGTAAGATGTTTAGGTATTATTGGGCATATAAGACTTGACATAGCACATAGTTAACCATCCGAACATAGTTTTGCGCGAACGACGCGTTAAAGTAGCATAAGCTACCTTAATGGGTCGTAACGGGTCGAAAGCACTTAGGCTAAGTTCCGATTTAGGATGTAGGCTTTGTTAAACCATATCACATGAGTTCAACACTCATTTGGTTTACAAGACCTCATTCTATCCGATCTTCCGATTTAGGTGTCGATTTATTTACTAGTGATCCGATTACTAGGTACCACTTGAATTTCCTTGGTTTGTCTAAGCTTCGCTAAGTTCTTTAGATCAAGGATACCCTATCATTCAATGTGAGTACATAGTTCCCCTATTTTACTATTTTCAATTGTTTTGGGGTGATTCATATGTATCAAAACGATTTCGATATTTTAACGATGTTTTTCTAAAACGATTAAGATGGTTTATATTAAACTAATAACGATTTCGATAATGTGAACGAAACTTGTTGGTTGTAACCACATAACGAATGACATTCATTAGCAATGATCAAGCCGACCAGTATTAGGTTATGGTACCATAGGATCTGACAAATCCCGCTATCAGACTACACCCATGGTTATGTGTGGGGGTTATGTAGGTAACGGCCAAATATGATGATTGTTAACTTACCCTTTGGTGGTTTGTTAATACGATAAACGAGGTGGTCGAGTCACGAAGGTTTGAATGTTATTAGCGAGGCGACCAAAAGTAGTTTCACAATTAAAACGAATACGATTTTGGGACGAATTAAACGATTTGGAACGACTTAAATGAAGTAAACGATTTGAACGAATGATTGGTTTTGGGTAGTGATTAGATAATGGGACGGGTGTAACATGATAGAATCATGGTAGATACGCCGTTGGTACATCTTATATATAAGTGCTTCTATTATATTACATTGCGGGTCATTATTTAGTTCACTTGGGAAACGATTTGAAACGATGTCACACAACGAGGTTTTCGAAATGATATAAACCATACGAGTTTTATTAACGAGTTTTTAACAAGATGTTTAACGAATTGTTTTACTAAAGCAAATGTTTTGGGGTTAAGAATCATGGCTACGAGATTTTATAAATTATAACCATCTTGATTTGAGTTGGTTAATCATGTTGCAATATTATATTCTTTCCAAAACAAGGTTTTCGAGATATTGCAATATATATATATATATATATATATATATAAACAAGCCATGATTCCGATACTCTTATAAAACCTATGTGCTCGCCAGCATTTCTTTGCTGACTATGTTTTTACATATGTTTCAGGTGATAATGCTTGATGTTGATTGCTAGGAAGCAAGATCACTTAGGATCCGGACGTGGCTTTAGTGACTTAAAAACGATAATAGACGATGTTCAATTTGTTTGTTTGGTTTAAGACAATGTACAATATTTGATAATTCAATAAAACGAAACTTTTAATTACCATGGTTGTCGAAACGATGATTCTGTTGCAACACTCCCCGACGTTTCCGCCACGGTTTCGTTGTTTTAACGCGGTCGGGGTGTGACATTTAGGGCACACCTTTCCCATGCGTACTCCCTCCGGCTTGTCCGCTTGACGATCCGGACTCTTTGCCTATAGAGTTCAATTTACAATTGGTTTAGAACTCTTTTCATGTTTATTTACGCATCATTATAAACAATAATCAAATCTGCGTTTTCATTCTATTTTTAACATTTAAATCCCCACTTAGGCATTTCAACAAACACCTAGCGGGTCAGATTTTCACATAATCATTACCAAGTTCATGACTTGTATTTATCATCTAATTTCACTTCAATTAGTCAATTCTACTCATGTCTTAACACCCATATTTTCTGAAATTACTTCTTAAATTCAAATGGTGTTAAAACAAGAGCTATAATTCTAGTATTTATCAAGTTTCTTCAAGTTCCTCAATCACCTACAATGGTGATTACAAAACCCTACAAGTATCATGAAAGATTTGTCAAGAAATCATCTAGGGTTTATTCCTAAATCTCATATCACTTCTAATTTCATCCATGCATCAAGTAATCAAGCTAAATTTTCGTTTTTCATATTTAACCTAGAATTTAAGATGGAACAAAACACCATAATTTTACATACCTTTTGATCCCTACAATGAGGTGATCACTAATTTATGTTCGGGACTTGATTTAGAGCAGATTAGAGGCTTCAATTTGTGAATTTTGTGTGAAACTAAGGTTTGGTGAGAGCTCCTGGTCGCCCCTCCTTCTGTTCGATCGATACACACCCACAAGTGTGTGGTTGGTGTGTTTTGTTTACTATTTTAGCATTTAACTTTCAATTTTTGACTACTTTGGTCCCTCACGTATCATTTAACTATAAATTTTAAGTGTTTAACCTTATTATAAGTTACTTCTAGACTTGTAGCTAACGAGGTTATGGGCTCCTAGTTAGTCGGTTCTTGTTTGATTAATACTTTATAATAAAATATAAAGTTTTATATTTTTTGGGTGTTACACAAAGTGTTTAGTGTTAAGTTTTAGTTAAAAAAATCCAAAAATAGTGTCAGTTTTGTTTTGTTTTGTTTTGTTTTGTTCAGATTTATGCGTGGTGCTCGTGTTTTTGTGTTTGTGCAGGATGAAAGATCTTACAATATTCTGCAGCTCTCTTACATGCATTTTGTGTAGGGAACCACTTCACCCGTGTATCGGTTGCCACGAGGCCCGATTTAGACGGGAAAAAGCGAAATGGGAAGAACCACTGATGCCTTGCTATGATAATCCTTCCCCTCCACCATATTTCTATGATTTTGATACAACGGTAGAGGATGGTTATTACTCTGACGGATGGGATCGGGATGAGGATGCTTATTATGAACCAAGGACGGATGGACAATGTTTCTGTTGCGGTCGTAATCATACTTCAATTTATGATGATGTGTGCGCGGTGTATTTGGAAAATCTAGAGTATTGGAATAAAAAAATGATGGATGCGTACATCTCAAGTAGGGGTGTTCAAAAAACTCGTGGCTCGCAGCTCGCTCGAAACTCGCTCGAAAAAAGCTCGAAGAAAGCTCGGCTTGAAATTGGCTAGCTCGGCTCGGCTCGGTTTGTAAACGAGCTGAGCTCGAGCTTGGTCTGGCTCGGCTCGTAAGCTCGTGAGCTGGCTCGATAAGGTTTACATCCTTCATTTTTTTATCCCACATCGCTTAAAAAACAAAGACTAAGGGAGTATTTCCCCAATAAAAGAAGGTAAAGATAATGTACAAAGGGAATTATCTATTTATACTTGAGTATTTAGCCATATGGTTAAATTAAATGGCAATTATGGCCCTTAGTCTATAAAAAATTCATTTTAAGGGCTTTTTAAGTAGTAAGTTTTGCGGTTTTGTGTTAGTTTGAGATAGATCGAGCCGAGCCGAGCTAGCTCGAATTCTAATCGAGTTGAGCTCGAGCCTCAAATCTTAGCTCGATTTGAAATTCAAGCTCGAGCCGAGCCAGCTCGAATCGAGTTCGAGCCGATCTCGAGCTGGGTCTAGCTCGGCTCGACTCGGCACATTTACAGCCCTAATCTCAAGACCGTATCAGGGATACCGACAGTATCATCCCGAGGAATATTCTAAGCCCGAGGGTGTGTATGCTTATCAGACCGAGGAGGAGAAAAAGCTTGCTATGTTGGAAGCGAGTTTGTCTAAACTCGAGCAGTATTTATTAGCACCCAACCTTTTCGATGAAGATCGAATCAGCTGCCTAGTTTCCAAGTGTCAGAAGTTAAAAATGAAGATAGAAATAGAAGAGCGTCTCTCACCATTACCTGTTGATATTAGAGATTATTCTCACATGGAGGAGGAGGTTGTGGAGGATAATACCACACCAATGAATCCTCTATCTGATGAAGAGTCATTGGTGGATCAGATGGTGTGTGAGGATGATGAGGCAGAGCAGTCTGATGAGATGAATATGTGTACCGAACCTCTTCCCATATCAATCATTCCAATTAACAAGTATGGGGAAGATGGTTCGAGGAAGAAGATGAAAACGGTGAAGCTACAAGACATCGGTGTATATCTCGTGAAGTGGATTAGCGAAACCCGCATGTGCTTTCTAAACATGCCAATTATACTTACAAATCTATGGAGATGGCATGTAAATTTCCGGGCATTCATTGGAAATGTTTTGGGTAAGTGTGCATTGAGACCACCGTAGCGCATAGCAGGTACGGTCTGGCTGAAGACCTGTAAACTTAGCGCTCTTGGGAGGCAGCCCGGGGATGTAGAGTTTGTACTTTGTTTTGGTTGCGTTTTGGTGTGTTTATGTTTTGACAGGTTTCTACGTTCCATCTTCACGGATGCAATGAATCAAGTGTGGGGATGTTTGGCAACATCCCCGGTGAGATCTCAAAGAATCTATGAGGGGCGTATGTTCCGGTTAGATCGCAGCAGCTACACCACTACAAACACTCACTTGTTTTCTGATCAGGTGCATGTGTTTCTCTATCCTGTGTTTTATTTGTTTTCGTGTACTTGGGGGTGTGAAATCTTTGTGTTGGGAGTGGTTTCTTTTTGTTGGGTCGTCTAGGTGTTAGCCGTTCATGGTTTGTTAGGTGGTATATCTCGAGTTTAGACTATAAATTGCATCATACATTGGGGACAATGTATCCCAAGTGTGGGGATGCGGTAACTCGAGATAGGGTTGGTAGGATTGATGATTGTAAATGCTTGAATGGTTGAAATTGGGCTAAAATTGAAAACAAATTTTGAAAAAAAAATTGTCTCGAGTATGCTTGAACTACATGAAAACCAACATTTTCAATCGCTAATGGGTTCCTTGCTGATATTAAACTAACTTAGATCCCTAGTCATGGTTGTCCCTTTAAGTTTCATGAGAGTATATCTGACAGTTGTTTTAGAGAAGAATTAAAAAGAGATGCCTAACTAGGGGTAACATGCTTTAGGAATTACACATGCTACGTGTCGGTAACCCTTATTCCTTTTGTTCGGTGAGATATTTGAGCCTACTAGATTGTTAGTTGAATTAAAATAAATGTTCAATTGTTGAGTGTAGGCCATATGTTGCTTTGTGTTAGAACTTGTGTGGTTTGATACTGTTATGGGCCATTTTCTGAGCATATATATCCTGACTAATATTCTGCTTTTGATTGTTTACCTGTGACCAGGATACCGGATCAGGATATTGGTAACATCCTGGTGTTAACTAAATTGACCACGTGCAGGTAAGAGGCTGTAGGTCACGAATGGTCATATGGACGTCTTCTCCTTAAGACTCGGGCAAACCAGTTACAAGAGAGACGTTGAACCCGAAGGACCAGGTCTACAACGTTCAAGAAGGGAATATCCACCGGATCCCGGTTTAATAGGGTAGTTTGTTACCTTTCTTTTACTATAAATAGATGGATCGGATCAAGTTAAGGCACACACTTTTCATTCGCACACTTTACTCTCAAGCTACTAGCAACCACTACACACAAACACTTGTACTTGAATCACATTGTAACACTTAGTTGATCTGCATCACATCCTGCACTGTATCCTGATATTTGAAGTAATAGAAGAACAAGGCAGCTGCGATTGTCAGCTCCCGAGGTTTTGTGCCGGCGATATAGATTGATTAAGGGCTTTCCTCGTACATCTCGTGTCACCCCTTTACGTTTTTCGCTCATCGTTTGATCATAGATACAGCTCTATATCCTGAGCCGTATCCTGAAACTGTTTTTACAATTAACTTGATTAACATATTTTCGACACTCATTTCTAGCACACTACCTCACTTAACTAATTTGATCACTTAATTGCTTCGGTAATTTTTGACCGAAACAATTTGGCGCCCTTAGTAAAATCATTACTCGGTTTTCTATTGTCAAAACTTTTTACTACATTGTTTTCAATGGCCTCGAGATCAAACCTGAGCTCTTCCACCATGTCTGTTACAACCTCTGCAATAATTGGTTCGGTACTTCCACCTCCTCCTCCAAGAATTATACAGGAACAGATGAGGCAGCATCAGGAAACTAATCGGATGCTGATGAGAGAGATACAACTCTTGAAATCCGGCCCAAGTAGACCTGCTGAAGAAACTGTCACTCCTTTGCAGCCTAGGGCTTTGAACTTCAGTTCTGCAGTTTACACTGAGGATAACCGGGGGAATATCGTGCCAAGCCATTCTCAGAATCATACTCCTGAGATACCCTTCTCGGTCAGGATGTCAACTGTGAGGAGCTCAGGATATAGCCAGAATCCTCAGACCGGTAACGTGTCAAATAATAATATTCTTGCTACTAACAATAATGGGTCTTTGCAGGATGCAGGTATGACGTCAACATTTAGTAGGGAGCTTCAGAAATTGAAGGACATGATATCCAGTGTACCTGGAGTGGTCCAGCCAATTCCGGAAGTGTCCCAAGACAGCCACAGGATATCCCGTTTTGCATATCTTATCTGTGATGCTGAAATCCCAAAGAGATTTCAAACCCCCAACATGAAATTGTATGATGGGACTACGGATCCTGAAGAGTATATTGCCCAGTATAGAGAAAGAATGGAGATTAACCCTATCCCTCCGAAGCTCAAGGAAGCATGCTTGTGCAAGGGTTTCGGTTCTACCTTGACAGGATTAGCCTTAAAATGGCTGTTAAATGTTCCTCCTCACTCAATTACTTCGTTTGCTCATTTGGTTAATTTATTTAATAGTCAGTTTTCTTGCAGCCGGAGTTTTGAGAAACTAACCAGTGATCTTTACAGGATAACTCAAGGACCTCAGGAATCCTTGAGGGATTATGTGAACAAGTTTAGTCGGGAATCCTTGGATATCCCACATCTTGATGTTGCAACAGTTGTGCAGGCTTTTAAGATGGGATTACAAAAAGATTCTCAGTTTTATCAGGATCTTGTAATGAATCCCTGCAGGAATCTTGACGAAGCTCGTAACAGGGCCTTGAGATATATTCGCTTGGAAGATGACAAAAAGATGCAAAAGAGGATGAATTCTACCTCAACCTACGAATCAACCAACAGGAAATCAGAATCCTCGTATAAACCGTATCGCTCCAAGCCATATGGCAGAAATGGCAACAAGAAAGTGAATGATGTTGAAGACGAGGATCCTGAAGAATATCCTGAATTATCTGTTAATATACCTGAGTTAATGTATGCTATGTAGGGTTTAGGAGACAAAGCTAGGTGGCCTCGAAATAATCAACAAAAAGTTGATTGGAAGGATAAATCCAAATGGTGTGCCTTCCATGAAGATTTCGGACATGTGACTGAGGATTGCATTGCTCTAAGGAAAGAAATAAGCTACCTGTTGAGCAAGGGATATCTAAAGGATTTGCTGGGAAGAAAGAAAAATAAAGGGCAGGATCCTGAGAAGGATCCTGAACGAGTAGCATCACCCCCAGCAGATGCCAAAATAATTAACTTTATTTTAGGAGGATCCGACATTTGTGGGACTTCGTGTTCTGCGGCCAAGAGACATGCAAAGGAGGCTAAGACCGAAAGGGGAGACAGACCAGCCAGAATGACTACCCTCACAACTGACAAAGTGATCACTTTCGACAGTGATGACAGGGATACTGTCCAGGATCCTCACCATGATGCCCTCGTAATAACATTATATGTTGCTAACCATTTTGTACGTAGGATATTAGTGGATAATGGCAGCTCTGTCAACATAATTCAGCTGGAAACATTGAAGAGGATGAATGTATCTCCGATGGACATTACTTCGAAATCCACTGTGCTCGTTGGCTTCAGTAGGGAAGCTAGGAATACTGTAGGGGAGATAAAGTTACCAGTATATGTTGAAGAGGTCAACTCGATACAACGTTTATGTGTGATGGACTCCCTATCCTGCTATAACATCATACTAGGCAGGCCATGGATCCATGATATGAAGGTTGTGCCATCGACTTATCATCAGTGCATCAAGATCCCTACCCCTTGGGGGGTTGTCAAGGTTGATAGTGATCAGCAGGAGGCGAAGGAATGCTACTCATCCTCAATGAAATCCTCAACCAAGCCTAATGCAGCATAGCAATTAAAGATGCGGGCCCAGGATATCATGGAAGCTTCGGAGCAGGATGTAAAGAAAGTTATCCTGGATCAGGATAATCCAGATATCTCGGTGCTCGTAGGAACCAATATCCCTCAGGATATTGAAAATCAATTGACTAATTTTTTGAAATGCAGGATGTCAACATTCGCATGGAAGCACGAGGATATGACAGGTATTTCCAAGGATATTATAACACATAAGCTCGGTATTGACAGGTCATTCAAGCCGGTCCAACAAAAGAGAAGGAAATTTGCTCCGGAGCGAAATGTGATCATCCAAGAGGAAGTTGAAACACTACTAAGGAGCAAGATGATTAGAGAGGTGAATTTTCCTAAATGGCTTGCGAATGTAGTCGTGGTACAAAAGAAAAATGGGAAATGGAGAGTTTGTGTAGACTACACAGACTTAAACAAAGCCTGTTCGAAAGACTCGTTTCCTCTACCTCATATTGATTCAATGGTAGATGCTACCACCGGCCACGAGATGTTAACCTTCATGGATGCCTCTTCAGGATTTCATCAAATCCAAATGGAACCCTCTGATCAGGAGGATACTGCTTTCATGACACCCACAGGTATTTATTGTTATACTGCTATGCCCTTTGGTTTGAAAAATGCAGGTGCAGCATACCAGAGGTTGGTAAACATGATGTTTAAAGACAAGCTGGGGGACACCATGGAGGTATATATTGACAATATGGTGGTGAAATCTAAAAAGGCTAAGGATCACCTCCAGGATATTAAGGGAGCGTTTGATATCCTGGATCAATATAACATGAAACTGAATCCTGCTAAGTGCCATTTCGGAGTGGGGGCAGGAAAGTTTCTAGGATATATGGTGACCAAAAGAGGGATAGACGCAAGCCCGGAGCAGATTAAAGCTATCGTGGATATAAAATCACCTTCGAAAATGAAAGATGTTCAACGGTTAACAGGCCGAGTAGCAGCGTTGAACAGATTCATTTCAAGATCCTCGGAAAAGTGCAAGGAATTTTACGATATCCTCAAGAAGAATAAGAAGTTCGAATGGGGAGCAAAGCATGAAGCAGCCTTGCAAGATTTGAAGTAGTATCTTTCAACCGCTCCCTCATTGATGAAGCCTGAGGATGGCGAACCATTATCCCTGTATCTTGCAGTGTCAGGGAATGCAGTAAGTGTTGTCCTTATAAAGGATCATGAAGGTCAGTAGTATCCTGTCTATTACGTTAGTAAAAGTTTATTAGATGCTGAAACTAGATATTCTGATCTAGAAAATTTGATATTAGCCCTAGTTATGGCATCAACGAAACTTAGACATTATTTTGAGACGCATAGGATTCATGTTAGAACTAATTATCCTGTAAAGAATGTGCTTAGGAAACCCGAGTTGTCGGGTAGAATGGCTAAGTGGTCAGTGAAATTAAGTGCTTATGACTTAGTGTATGAACCTAGAAATGCCATAAAGTCTCAGGCTTTAGCTGACTTTGTGGCTGATTTCAGTAGTGACATTCAAAATGAAGTAGACCTAGAAGTACAGCAGCTAGGAGAAAACTTAGAATGCTGGACATTGTATACTGATGGTTCATCTAATGTAAGAGGTGTCGGTCTAGGTATACTACTAAAATCGCCACAGGGGGACATATTACCCCAGGCTATTAGGTGTGAATTTCCTGCTACTAATAGTGAGGCAAAATATGAAGCTTTGATTGCAGGATTAGAGCTGGCTAAAAATATGAGTATCAAGAATTTGCAAGTATATGTTGACTCTTTGTTAATCACTAATCATTTTAATGGAACCTGTTTTGGTCAAAAAATCTTATGAGGATAATACAACCAAACTCTCTGTTACGGGGTATGATGCTTGAATTGGTTTATAGCAATAAGGATCACTATAAAAAAAATATATAGCAAGTGACACAAGGTTTATACGGGGAAAAGCCCTTGATCAAGAGTTGATCTCCTGCACAAAAAACCCCGGGTGATGGAAACTACCGATCACCAACTCAAATTAAACAAATAATGTGTTACAACTTTGGATGATAGCGAGCTAAATACAAGGATCACTATAGTGTATTGTGTGGAAAGTTTACGAAATTGCTAAGTGAATGAACGAGAGCTGTGGTAAGCGGTTGTAAGAGTGTGTGTAGCCAAAAATAGCAAAAGTTGTGTCTAATTAGCTCGCTACCCCATTTAAATCTAATAGAAATCTAAATAACAAACTATCCGCAAATGGTGCAAGTCCTCCACGACTCCACAACGTCCATTTCTGACCAAGCACGTGCGGAATAGACTTAGTATATTCTCAAGAAATATCGCCAAGACCAAGTCCCAATTGATATTCCAGCAAAACAGTTACAAATTCAAAGTGAACAATCATTAGTATAAGGATCCTTAGGATGATCCATGATCCTGATCCTGAAGCACTTCTGAGGATCACTAACTGACACAGAAGTAAGGATCACCAAACAGGATAATATTTGAGGATCACGGGTCATTTAGAAATCCACCCCTAACAATTACCCCCAACATATAAGGAGTTATATCGTAAATAAACGAGGTATATTTTTTTCGATCTTATCCGCAACAAACTAACGGATAACTAGCCGTTGGAGACGGACTAGCCGTTGCAAACCTGACGTCACTGAAGTGACAATCCTGCAAATCATCATTATAAATAGGAGTTAGAGATAGGATCAATATGCATTTAAATCCGAAGAAACTCCCTTTAAATTCTCAGTCGAAGATCAATCAGGTATCTCTTCTCTTATTTCTCCTTCTCTTACTCTGTTTTTCTTTCTTTACCAACATCAATGATGCTCCGGTCCTCCCCCGCCAAGGATCACCAGAAGGATAGCCCCTTGAAAAGTCAAGGGATTATCAAAGATTCAGTACATGAGAGGTGTTGCTTTAACGATGCTCAAATAGATAAGATCCGTCACTGCTTTCCGGCGAACGCCTTTTTCAAACCCTTCGATCCCACTATTTTGAGCGACTATGTTTCTGAAACATGGGTTGCCTTTCCAGTTACTCCATTCACCATAGGATACACCTATCCTTTTCCAGACTTTACACAATCCTTCTTTTCCCTTACCGGCATCTCTTACATCCAAGCTATGCCGATGATTTGGAGGGTCTTGTATACCCTGGAGAGGATCATAGAGCAGGAAGGGATTGATTTAGGAATGTCAGAGCTGACACAGACGTATGATCTCACGACGTTTGGATCACATCGATATCTGTTTAAGCGAAAACCCGGTGAAGAACACCCCATTTTTAAAGCCACCAAGAATGACACAAATTGGAAACGACGCTTCTTCTTTGTCAGGAGGGATGCCATTCCAAATGGAAAGCATTTACCCAGGACGTGGTCCACCAATGGTAGGACAGAGGATCCTGAGAATGATCATCAGGTAATCTGGCTCTTGTGAAAGGATCACTAACCCCTTTTTGTCTTGTGTTATGCAGCTATTTCTGTTTCGCACCTCATCGCAACACCCGCAACCAAGGATAGTCTTGCTGCTTTTTGGAGGCTTGATCCTGAAATAAGGTCATTCAAGATAGACACCCAAGACTCACAAGAAGTATCCTCAGGTTCCATCACCATGTCAAGTAAGTATCCTGCTTTTTGCATAGTTGAATATTAAAATAAATAGTTAAATTGAAATAGGATAAGGATACTTATCTTGCTTTAAATGTGTAGGTGCCGGAAAATCTTCCAAGCCTGCCTCCCAATTCAACACGGCCGACCTTGATGTTGTTCGATCCAGGAAGAAGAGGGCCACTACCAGTCCTAGCATCTCCATTCCCAAGGCACCCACTAAAGGAAGGGGTGGCAAGAAGAGGAAAACTTCTGACACAGAGGACCTACAAGGCCTACCACTGATCCGCCACCAGTTCCTTGAATACTTCAATGACGTGAGGATCACCAATTCTGCCTAGGTATCCTACTCATTTGAGGATCATCTGATCTTGAATTGCTTTGTCTTCTTCTTTGCAGAAATTTACTGAGATTGAAGATTATGTGGGAAGCGTCGAGGAGCAGGATAAGAAGATTGCTGACCTTCAACAAGTTGCAGTGCTTAAGGATCTTAAGATTGCTGATCTTGAAAAAGCCCTTCAAGATGCCAAGACTAAGACAGCTAAAATCCTGATCGACATCGACTATGAGAAGCATGATCTCATAGAAGGTGCAAAGGTCTCTGCTGCCATCACAATGTATCAGACAAAACTAAAGATGGCCCAGGAAGCTCAAGATCCTAACTTCGACAGAAGCAGCTGGGATGTTGAGGGCTGGAAAGCAAGGTTGGCTGATCTTGAAGATGATGAAGAGGCTGAGGAGGTTTTGGCGATCGAGGCTGGAGGCAGTGGGGAGGATCAGGTTAAGGATACCGAAGCTGGAGGGGACGAGGATGCAGCGAAGGTGTAGGCTGCACAATTGGGCGATGATGGACATTCCTAGACGTAGCCGGAGCCCAATTTTTAAATTTGGTAGTAGTTTTTTTTGTGGTTGTGATGTTTTTAAAAACAATGATGGTCTGTAATAACTAAACAATAGCTATTAGGGTTAAAGATCATGAATGATCCTTTGGACAATAGGTAGGATTACAACTGGTGGAGGGATCCTCTTTTTGGGGGATGAAGCCATTGTGATCCTGCCATCTTTTTAATTCCTGCACTACCAAGACCTTTAGACAATGGACACCCTTTACCTACCCCAGCGGACGGGCCACGTATTGCTGGTAGATACTCGGGGTAGGTAATTTTGACAACCTTTGGTGGTTAAACTTTTGTTAATAAAATAACCTTAATTTTTTTTGGCTTATCTTGTGTTGATATCCTTGTTGTTGTTTTATTTTTCAATTGTTTTGATTTACACTTGTCTGAGTAAGAAAAGTTGAACAACTTAGATAAAAACTTAGGATATAATGCAGGATCAAATATCCTATAGTTGAAAAATTCCAAAAAGTGGTATATTTTAAGGATCATGAGTTCAGTTGTCAAAGTATTAGGGTTATTCAAATAATCAATGAATAAAATCAAAATAGTTAAGGATCATACCTGAGGATCCGAGTTAGGATCCTAACTCTTAATATTATTATAACCAGGATAGTCACAGAACAAACCTTAGTAAAAGGTAAGGATCAAGGATCCTTGGTTGTTTAACTTCGAAAACCTGAAATAAAACATAACTTGGGACTAAGCCATTATAAGATAAAGGTTAGCAACTGGGGACAAGCCCAAAGGATAACTGGGGACAAGCCCAAGGATAACTGGGGACAAGCCCAAGGATAACTGGGGACAAGCCCAAGGATCGTATGTTAACTGGAGTATGGCCCTAACTGGCGACTATCCAAACTTAGTGGCATGAAAATGCCAAAACCTTAGCTAACGTGAAAACGCTAGAAACCTTAAGAACGGATGTATGGTACGTCTACCATTATACGTAGGATCCTAGGTATAGCCAGTACAATGGAATTATCAGCCCCTAAAGCGAGTACTGGTCCCACTGCCATGAACTATACCAGGATCATCGTGCGCTACTGGCGGAACTGGGGTCAAACCCAAGGATAACTGGGGTCAAACCCAAGTAACTGGTTGCTTGTGTGGATCATCATGCTTTTGCTAAGAGTACCTAAACCTTTAAAACTCAAAATCTCGTGAAATGGGGATAAAGGATGCAAGATCCTTATCCTTATGTGAGAAAGTAAGGAAATGAAATAGTTTAAGATTAGAATGTTACCAAAAATGAGGATCATCCGTGCTTTAAGGATCCTTTAAGGATATTTATCATGTGAGGATCATGGATCCTTATCACATGAAATATCTCTTCAAATGGACAGCATTCCAAGCTCTTGGTAGTAGGTCACCTTCCATTGTTAGCAATCGATATGCCCCCTTTCCTGCCTCAGCTTCAATCAAGTAAGGGCCTTCCCATTTTGGTGCCAACTTCCCATCAGCAGGATTGGTGGTATTCTAGAATGCTTTCCTTAGTACCATATCACCAACTTGGAATTTCCTGATCCTAACATTTTTGTTGTAGGCACCGGCCATTCTTTGCTGATAACTGGCCATCCTTATCCTTGCCAAATCTCTGATTTCTTCTATAGTATCCAGGTCTTGAACCAAGTTCTCATCATTTTCCTCAGGATCACGAATACTGGTTCTAGCAGTTGGAACCACCATTTCTGTAGGGATCACTGATTCTGCCCCAAATACCAAAGAAGATGGAGTTTGGCCTGTAGCATTCTTAGGAGTTGTCCTATCAGCCCAAAGCACATAAGGTAGTTCTTCTGCCCATTTCCCTTTCTTGGATCCAAGCTTCTTCTTCAGATTATTGATGATGATCTTATTGGAAGATTCTGCCTGACCATTAGCTTGTGGGTGGATTGGTGTTGATGTTATCATCTTAATCCCCCAACTGTCACAAAAGTTAGTAGTTCTGCCCCCAATGAATTGGGAACCATTATCACATATAATTTCAGAAGGAATACCAAATCTAGTTATAATATTTCTTTTAATGAAGGATATAACTTCCTTTTCTCTGACTTGGGCAAAAGCTTCAGCCTCTATCCACTTGGAGAAGTAATCAGTTATAGCAAGCATGAACACTTTTCCACCAGGTGCCTTAGGAAGCTTACCAACTATATCCATGCCCCATCTCATGAATGGCCAAGTGGAGGATATAGGATGTAATAATTCAGCCGGTTGATGAAGGATATTACTATGTCTCTGACAAGGATCACACTTCTTAGCATATTCCACAGCATCTCTCTTCATGGTTGGCCAGTAGTATCTTGTCCTCAGGATCCTTGAGAATAACGCCCTGCCCCCAGTGTGGTTTCCACAATCTCCTTCATGGAAGTCTTTTAAAACTTCTTGGATTTCAGGATCCTCAATGCATCTTAAGTATGGTCCTGCAAGAGATCGTTTGTACAACATATTATTTAAAATTGTGAATTGAGATACCTTAATTTTGAAAGCCCTAGGGTTTTCTCCTGTAGGAATCTCTCCATGTTGTAAATATCTCATGATTGGGAGGATCCATGATCCTGAATGAGTTTGAGTATCCTCACTAGGGATAATTGCAGAATCCTCTCCTATCTCCATAGCCACATGATCCTCGATAACCGGGGTCAGGATATGGATAATAGGGATCTTGATATCCTCCGGGATCTTCAAGGATGATCCTAAATTGGCTAGTGCATCTGCCTCTGCATTCTCTTCCCTTGGTACCTGTGTCAAACTAAAGGATACAAAAGAGAGTGCCAATTCTTTGACTAACTCCAAATATTTGATTAGCTTTTCACCTTTAACAGCATAGGATCCATTAAAGTGATTAGTGATTCACAAAGAATCTACATGTACCTCAAGATACCTGATCCTCATATGCTTAGCAATTTGCAAGCCAGCTATCAAGGCTTCGTATTCAGCCTCATTGTTAGTGGTTTGGAACTCACAAGCTATAGAGTGGGGTATTATGTCCCCCTGTGGCGATTTTAGTAGTATTCCAAGCCCTGTTCCTTTGACGTTTGAGGATCCATCAGTGTAGAGTATCCAAGGATCCTTGGTCTCTTCTAGCTACTGGACTTCCAATTCAGCTTCCTTTTGCAAATCACTACTGAAATCTGCCACAAAGTCAGCTAATGCTTGGGATTTAATGGCTGTCCTGGGCTCATATCTTATATCATATGCACTTAGCTTCACTGCCCACTTAGCCATCCTCCCTGACATTTCGGGTTTCCTGAGGACATTCTTGATTGGAAAATTAGTTTTAACAATAATAACATGAGTTTCAAAATAATGTCTTAATTTAGTAGATGCCATAATTAATGCAAGGATAAGTTTTTCCAAGTGTGAATACCTGGATTCAGCATCAAGTAAACTCTTACTTACATAATAGACAGGATGTTGTGTACCTTCGTGATTCTTAACAAGGACGACACTTACTGCTTTTGAGGATACCGCAAGATATAAGGATAACACATCTCCTTTTTCTGGTTTCATCAAAGCCGGGGCCGAGGATAGGTAATCCTTAAGAGCTCTTAAGGCACTCTCATGCTTCTCAGTCCACTCGAATTTCTTGTTCTTCCTTAGGATATCATAGAATTCCTTGCACTTTTCTGAGGATTTGGATATGAATCTGTTTAAGGCTGCAATCCTGCCTGTTAACCTCTGAACATCCTTAGCATTGGCAGGTGACTTGATGTTCACTATAGCTTTGATTTGTTCTGGACTGGCTTCAATGCCTCTTTTTGTCACCATATATCCTAAGAATTTACCTGCTTTAACACCAAAGTGACATTTTGAAGGATTAAGCTTCATATTATATTTGTCAAGGATATTGAACGCTTCCTCCAAGTCTCTTAGGTGATCCTCAGCCTTTATTGATTTTACCACCATATCGTCTATGTAAACCTCCATAGTTTGTCCAATCTGATCCTTGAACATCATATTCACTAGCCTTTGATAAGTTGCACCTGCATTTCTTAGTCCGAACGGCATAGCAATATAGCAGTATATACCAGTTGGCGTCATGAAGGCTGTATCCTCTTGATCGGATGGTTCCATTTGAATTTGTTGAAATCCAGATGAAGCATCCATAAAAGTTAACAGTTCATGACCCGCAGTTGCATCCACCATGGAGTCAATGTGGGGCAATGGGAAAGGATCCTTGGGACATGCCTTATTTAAATCGGTGAAATCGACACATACCCTCCACTTTCCGTTTTTCTTTTGAACAACAACCACATTGGCCAACCATCTTGGATACTTGACTTCTCTAATCATACCTGCTCGGAGTAGTTTATCTACCTCCTCCTGAATAATGGCATTTCTTTCTGGTGCAAATTTCCTTCTCCTTTGATGGATTGGTTTGAAGGACCTATCAATGCCAAGTTTGTGAGTAATTACATCTTTAGATATACCTGTCATGTCTTCGTGTTTCCATGCAAAGGTAGTCTTTCTCCTTTTGAGGAAGAATATGAGGTCTTCCTTTATTTCACCAAGGATCCCTGATCCTACATAAACTTTAGATTCAGGATCATCAGGATCCATAAGGATTTACACTACATCATGTTCGCTTGCCTCCAAGACTTCCCTTGGAGGACACTTTGATTGCTATTGCTCCCTGGACTTTGATGTTGGTTTCATTGATGAGGTGTAGCAGTTCTTAGCCTCTTGCTGATCACTATCAATCTTCACTATTCCCCAAGGACTAGGAAGCTTCACACATTGATGATAAGTGGATGGGACTGCCTTCATATCGTGTATCCAAGGCCTGCCAAGGATCACATTACAACAAGATAAACAGTCAATAACACAAAACTTTTGGTAAGAATGTAGGCCTTCGATATAAATTGGGAGTTTAATGTTCCCCAGAGTATTCTTAGTCTCGCCACTGAATCCCACGAGCACAGAGGATCTTGGTATGATGTCGGATTCAGGGATGTTCATCTTCTTGAGAACATCAAGCTGGATAATGTTCACAGAGCTTCCTCCATCTATAAGGATCCTGCGAACAAAATGGTTAGAAATAAAAAGGGTGATAACCAAACCATCATGATGAGGATCCTGGATGTCAACACGATCATCCTCATCGAAAGTTATAACTTTTCCTTCGGAGACACTGAATGTTCGAATGGGTCTATCTCCATTATCCATCTTGGTTTCCTTTGCGTGTCTTTTGGCTGCAGAGAAGGATGTTCCACAAATGTCTGATCCTCCAGAAATAAAGTTTATAATTTGTGCATCTGCTGGAGGGGCTGGAGCTTTCTCTGGGATCCTTTCAGGATCCTGAGTCCTTGACTTCTTTTTCCCCAATAATTCTTTCAAGTGCCCCTTGCTCAACAAGTATCCAATTTCTTTCTCAATGCGATGCATTCTTCTCTGAGATGCCCAAAATCTTCATGGTATGCACACCACTTTGACTTATCTTTAGTTGCGGCTGGTCTATCATTTTTTTTCTTGGCCATCTAGCTTTATCACCTAAATTCTGCATCGCAAGGATTAATTCGTTGTTATCAACAGAAAAACAATATTCAGAGATTGGAGGATAATCCTCATCATCCTCTTCTTGTTCAACAGCATGCACATTCTGGTTGTCAGATTTATTATAGGATCTGAACTTGTTGTTCTTGAATGAGGATCCTTGCTTTTCTTGCCTTGAGGATCCTGCTAACCTCTCCTAGATCCTTTTGTCATCCTCTAGCCGGATGAACCTAAGGGCCCGGGTTCTTACCTCATCAAGATTCCTGCATGGTGTCATAACAAGATCATCATAGAATAATGAATCCCTAAGCAATCCCATTTTAAAGGCTTCAACAGCCGTAGCTATATCCAGGTTAGGAATATCTAAGGATTCTTTACTAAATTTAGTGATATAATCCCTTAATGATTCATTATGACCCTGGGTTATCCTATACAGATCACTAGTTAAACGCTCAAATTTTCTACTACAAGAAAACTGGTTATTAAATAGATTAACTAGATTAGCAAATGAGGTAATAGAGTAAGGGGG
Organism: Helianthus tuberosus; assembly: GCA_030545235.1. Taxonomy (NCBI): domain Eukaryota; kingdom Viridiplantae; phylum Streptophyta; class Magnoliopsida; order Asterales; family Asteraceae; genus Helianthus; species Helianthus tuberosus. The sequence continues at coordinate 71,996,272 of CM060433.1, forward strand.
AAGACTTAGCAGCCATTTAAGAGCCGATCCAGTAAGAGTGGATCCAAATCCCTTGCACAGACATGCTTCCTTTAACCTTTCTGGGATGGGATTGATCTCCATCCTTTCCCTGTACTGAGCTATGTGTTCCTCAGGATCCGTTGAACCATCATACAACTTCATGGTAGGCACATGGAACCTCTTGGGTATCTCAGCATCACAAATTGGTGGTGCAAAACGAGATATCTTGTGGCTCCCATCTGCAATCTCTGTGATAGGCTTGACCACTCCTGGGAAACTTGATATCATGTCCTTTAACTTTTGCAATTCTCTGGCCATGGCATGATTGATACCTGTATCCTGCATAAGGCCACAGTTAGTAGTATAAGAATTATTAAAAGTGTTACCTCCCATTGGATTCAAGTTAGGAAGAGTGGATGTTAATCCATATTGTTGAGGCTCTGGAATGATCGATGGACCAGTAGAAGCAATGGTTTGCATTGGAATGAAATCTCCCTGATGGATGTCGGAACTTCCTGATTGCAAACTCCTTAAGGATCCTTGAAACTGTGAGTATCCTTGGACCTGGGAGGATCCTGGAACATAGGAGGATCCTTGAATTTGGGAGGATCCTTGAACATAGGAGGATCCTTGAACCTGGGAGGATCCTTGAACCTGGGAGGATCCTTGAACATAGGAGGATCCTTGAACTTGGGAGGATCCTTGAACCTGGGAGGATCCTTGAAACGGCCAGTACCCTTGAACCTGCTGCGCTCCCGAGTATCCTCCTGAGCTTGCAAAGGACCCTATATGCTGAGGATGGGATCCTGATGGTTGAAAGTGTAACCCTGAAGCCTGAGTCATTGCTGAAGACCCGTAATGCACTCCTTTTGGTCCTCCAACATATTGAACGTCTGGAACCACTGAAGGCTGAGAAGTTATAACCGGAGTATCAAAATTCAAAGATCTGGGCATCAGTGGGGAATGATCCTCTGCCGATCTCTTTTGTTTCTTGATGTCTCCAATTTCTCTAAGGATCCTTTCATTGGTCTTGTCCTGCTGCTGGATATGCTCCTTCATCTGCAAAATCAGAGTAAACAAGTCACTAGTAGTAGGAGTAGGAGTATAAGAAGCAGAAGAAGTTGGAGGTTTTGAGAAAATGGGAGTTGGTTTCTTCTCGGCATTTTTCTGAGGTCCAGAAGGTGTTGGAGGCAAAGGTGGAATGCCCTGGGATGAATTGACTGCAGACATCGCACTGGAGGTATTCTTTGATGATGAAGCCATCTGCTCGTATGCAATGAACCGGAATGATCACAAAGATGAGAATTTCTTAGAAATGAAGCACCAATTGCCCCACGGTGGGCGCCAAACTGTTTTGGTCTAAAAATCTAATGAGGATAATACAACCAAACTCTCTGTTATGGAGTATGATGCTTGAATTGGTTTATAGCAATAAGGATCACTATAAAAAAAATAAATAGCAAGTGACACAAGGTTTATACGGGGAAAAAGCCCTTGATCAAGAGTTGATCTCCGGCACAAAAAACCCCGGGTGATGGAAAATACCGATCACCAACTCAAATTAAACAAATAATGGGTTACAACTTTGGATGATAGCGAGCTAAATACAAGGATCACTATAGTGTATTGTGTGGAAAGTTTACGAAATTGCTAAGTGAATGAACGAGAGCTGTGGTAAGCGGTTGTAAGAGTGTGTGTAGCCAAAAATAGCAAAAGTTGTGTCTAATTAGCTCGCTACCCCATTTAAATCTAATAGAAATCTAAATAACAAACTATCCGCAAATGGTGCAAGTCCTCCACGACTCCACAACGTCCATTTCTGACCAAGCACGTGCGGAATAGACTTAGTATATTCTCAAGAAATATCGCCAAGACCAAGTCCCAATTGATATTCCTGCAAAACAGTTATGAATTCAAAGTGAACAATCATTAGTATAAGGATCCTTAGGATGATCCATGATCCTGATCCTGAAGCACTTCTGAGGATCACTAACTGACACAGAAGTAAGGATCACCAAACAGGATAATATTTGAGGATCACGGGTCATTTAGAAATCCACCCCTAACAGAACCTATGCAGTTAAAGGAGAGAAGTTAATCGAGTATCTCGAAATTCTCAAAAAATTAGCAGGATATTTCGATATTTTTACACTTGAACAGGTACCAAGAGAGGATAATGTTGAAGCTGATGCCTTGGCAAATCTGGGATCATCGGTCAGGATACCGGAAGGAACCAGAATACCAATATTACATATCCTATATCCTGCGACGAATCCTCAGGATAAGGAAGTAATAAGTATTCAGGATCCTGATGACGAGTATCCCGAGGAGGATCCTAAGTCCTGGACGGCTCCAATCGTGAGATATCTCAAGGAAGGACACATCCCAAAGAATGAGAATCCTAAGGCCTTTAGAATGAAGGTATCACGATTCACTATTATAAATAATGTTTTGTATAAGAAATCTCTTGCAGGACCATATCTGAGGTGCTTGGAGGATCCCGAAACCAAAGACGTGCTTCAGGATATACACGAAGGGGATTGTGGTAACCATACTGGGGGCAGGTCGTTATTCTCAAATGTATTAAGGACGGGATATTATTGGCCAATGATGAGAAAAGATGCTGCAGAATATGCTCGAAGATGTGACGCATGTCAAAGACATAGTAATATATTACATCAGCCTGCAGAACCACTGTATCCTATTGTTTCCCCTTGGCCGTTTATGAAATGGGGGATGGATATAGTGGGAAAGCTTCCAAAGGCTCCAGGAGGAAAGGTTTTCATGTTGGCAATGACGAATTATTTCTCCAAGTGGATCGAAGCTGAAGCATTTGTTCAGGTTAGAGATCAAGAAGTGATATCCTTCATAAAAAGGAATATTCTGACTAGGTTTGGAGTACCAGCTGAGATAATTTGTGACAATGGATCTCAATTTATAAGTAAAAGGACTACTGACTTTTGCAAGAGTTGGGGAATCAAAAAGATCACGTCTACTCCGGTACATCCTCAAGCAAATGGACAAGCAGAATCCTCGAACAAGATAATTGTCAACAACTTGAAAAAGAGACTAGGGGCTAAGAAAGAAAGATGGGCAGAAGAATTACCCTTTGTTTTGTGGGCTGATAGGATGATGGTGAAGAGTGCAACTGGCCAAACCCCGTTTTCCTTGGTGTTTGGAGCAGAAGCGGTGATCCCGACAGAAATGGTGATACCTACAGCGAGATCCAATCTCAGGGATCCTGAGCAGAATCCTGAAGTCCTATGCCAGGAACTGGATACTATTAATGAGACAAGAGACGCTGCAAGGCTAAGGATGGCAGCATATCAACAGAGGATATCTAAAGCATATAACAAGAATATAAGGACTAGAAGATTTCAAGTTGGAGATTGGGTATTGAGAAAGGCTTTTCAGAATACTACTAATCCTGCTGATGGAAAGTTGGCTCCAAAATGGGAAGGACCCTATGAGGTTAAATCAGAATCAGGAAAAGGAGCATACCGGCTCAAGAATATGGAGGGGGATATGCTACCGATATCCTGGAATGCTATACATCTAAAACTCTATTTTAAGTAAGTATGGAATTTAAATTCTAACTCAGGATGGTATGGATTCTATCTCTTTTATTAAATTTTGATATTATTTACTGTTTTGAACCCATTGCTGACTTAAGCATCGGAGGGGTGTTAGCCAGGCTAACACCCACCTTAGCTTACGATTGTTTTGCAGTATATGCGTCGGGATGTAGCACCAGGATACACATTCAGGATACTTCGGAAGATTAGAGGATTGGCCCCCTCTCTCACGTCTAAGGGATCCTGATCCCTTCACAGGTTTAAAGGTTTTCACCTTTCTTCCGAATTGGGTTTAAACACCCCGCCTGGAGCGCAAGTTATTCGGGAATAGTTCAAGGTGGCGGGACCAGTTCATGAAAAAGTGGCTGACAATTTCGTTACTATTGGCTATATCCTGAATCCTAAAGGTATATGAGGATTGATCACCCTCTCTCACGAAAGGGTATTTTCATACTCTCTAAGGTTTAAAGGTTTTCACATTTCTAAGTCTTGGAGTTTATACACTCCCGCCTGTAGCGCATGAAAATTTAGGATTTTCCCCAGGATACTAAGGATTTATCTCCAGTATATTTTTGGGTTTTACCCCTATAACACAAGAATTGTCTAAACAGTTGGAACTAATGTTCAAAAATTTTCTAAGTGTTTAAAGACTTCATGCACAGGGGACATTCCTTCTAAAGCAATTGTGTGAAGCTCAAAAGATCAAAATTGGGCTAAGTGTCTCGGACTGGGGACATCTTAGTGCGAGAAGTCGCAAAAGGGGTTGGAGTTTGAAACTAGGGTTACACTCAATTCCTGGTATGATCTTTCCTTGGTGAACCTTACACGAATTGTTTAACTCTGATTAAGGCTCAAATATCCTGATAAGGATATATCTTTAAGATATGTCTTCAAAATGTGTTTTTGGGATACGTTTCGGGATATTTGATTGGAGTATTTGGGAAATGATACTTGGATTGAAAATTAAAACTCTGATCAAACAAGTATTATCAAAACAGGTTTTAGAAAATAGACTATCTTTTATTCTTTAGAACTTTTGTCTAAAATTGATTGGATTTTGAGAAATTCTAAAGGTCTTCATAATATATCACTGAGTATATTGATCAGGATATTTTCAAAAGATAGTTGCACAAATTTTTACAAAGCTAAAATTTAAACTAAGTAATGCATGACAAAAAATTAAAAGGCAATAAAAAATAGGTCAAGAGGTGGTTATATTATTAACAAGTCAAAAGTTGTGCTTTTGGTTTCACCTCGAACCGAGGCCCATCCGCCAAAAGCACAATAAGTTTTTACCATATTTACGCAACGGTTGAAGGTTTCATCTCAAAATGAGACCCATCCGCCTCCAACCGTTGCATCATCCAAAACAACTTGTACTAACTGATGACCAAGGGCTTCATCCTGAAACCCAGGACCCATCCACCTTTGGTCATCATATTGTTCTAGTGCAGGAAATGTAAATTGTTCAACGACGGGAAAAGTAAATTGTTTATACAGACCACAACCATGGAATTTAAAAAAAAGGTGGGCTCCGGCCTTGGCACGTATATCCATCATCGCCCACTTCGCTGCCTCTAAGGGGCAGCTCCTCCTTCTGTCATAACCTCGTCGGCAGTATCCTCACCAGCATTTCCCCCAGAATCACCTCCAGCATCGCCACCAGCATCCTTCGAAGCTCCAGCATCATCTACCTTCTCGGTCACCTTAGTGGGCTCCTCTGCAGCAGGCTTTGGAGGGGGTTCCACAGGGTTACCACCAAGATCCTTCAGTTTCATCTCCCAGGCTTTAACATTCCATGAAGGGCATTCAACGCCCAAAGCCATGGCTTCGTAAGCCATCTTCAGTCTAGCCTGGAGAAGGGAAATGATAACAGAATTCTTGAGGCTTTCCCGATATGAAACCATGTCCTGCTCATGTTGAACTTGGGCTGCATCGGACTTGGCTTGAGCCTCCTGAGTGACCTTTTGGATGGCAGCCTGGTGCTCCTGGACCATTGCCTTATATTTAGCCTTATAATGCTCCGATTTGGCGGTGGCAAGTGCTGCTTGATCTGCAATGGTGACTTTGGCCTTCTTCAGCCTGCTCTCCAGCATGGTGTTTAGACCACATGCATCTTCATAAAGGAACATCAAGCGTTCGAGACCCTGCAAAATAAAGGAACATGTATTGACTTTAATAAACTTTAATAACCAGCATATGTTGCAGGATATGGTTCAGGATACTAACCTGGTTAAGGAAGCCGGTCATGAATTTGCTGGATTCAGTAAACCCGTGGTTCTCAAATGGGAACACATGAGGTGTAGCGGGAGGTTCAACTTCCCTTCTCTTCCGGGAACTAGAGGCCCGGGTCCTGGATGCCGGAGGAGCTTTGGGAGCGGTGGTAGTCTTCGAACCAGTAGGCTTCAGTGTGACGGATGACTTTGGATTGGATTCTTGCTTGGTAGGTGCGAGGCTAGAGTAGCTGTCAAACTCGTCGAGTTGGAAGCCTTCGAGGTTGATAACTGGCACTGCACAAGGGAAGATGTCTTAGACTTATTATACCTCTAAAAAATAATTGGTTTAATATATAAAGATAATTCCTGAGAATATGCTTACCAGACATGTTGGAACTTGATCTTTGACTTGAACTTGTGAGTAGCAGGTTAAAGGTTCTTTCACTTTCCGGAAGCTTGTAGATTTCTTTTATTCTTCCTTCCGATTCGGCACTTGGGGGAGCTAATTCCTTGAAGTTTGCTGCAAGTAAGGAAATAAACACATCAGGATATCAGTTCAGGATGTAGTTTCGGGATATGATTGGGGATATTCCTAAAACCCTAAATCCTACCAGAAGTCAACCATCTCTTAGGAAGGTCAAAACCCCTATCAATGGAGTCTCTTTTCACGAAGAAGAATTTTCTTGTCCATTTATCCTCGTTCTTGGTAGCTTTAAGAATGAGAGGATCTTTGGAAATAGAGAATAAAAGGAACCGGCTGGAACCAAGAGATCTTAAACGATAGGCCATCGGCAGATCTTTGATGCACAGGTCGGGCATGTGACGAGCCTTAATCCGCTCCAAGGTGACTAATATGCGCCAAACCATGGGCATGATTTGGGCGAAGCTAAGGCCAGTAAGCTCGATGAAACGAGAAATGAAGGGAGAAAATGGATACTGAAGTCCTATGGAGAAAGGATAAGCAAAAAAGCAAACCCACTCGTCGGAACAAAAATCCGATCGGACCTCTCGGTCGAATGGACGGAAGATTGTCCCGGCGGTAAAGGCACCGGAAGCTCGTAAAGCCGCAATATCGGCATTATCAAAAGAACACACCTCTTTTAAGGGTTCCTTAAGCAAGTTTTGTCTATGAAAGGGGGGAACAGAGTCCGCCGTTTGGGATCTAGTGCGAGTCGCCATGGAGGATCACAACCGGAGAACAAAGGATTTAAACAAGGAAAATAGGGAAGAGAGAGAAAAGTACCTGATATTCGGTTGAAGATAGAGATGACCATAATGAGAAGTCCCTCAGTTAATATAGGCTGGATATAGGGTGTAAAGAGTAAATAACGCTTTGGAAGTTGCACATTGTCATTTCAAGAGTCTCGTCATATTGATTGCCTCGGTTTAGGAGATAAGATTTTTAAAATATATCCGTTGGATTGGTATACCAACAGATATATTTGGGGACAATTGTTATGGGCCATTTTCTTAGCATATATATCCTGACTAATATTCTGCTTTTGATTGTTTACCTGTGACCAGGATACCGGATCAGGATATTGGTAACATCCTGGTGCGATATCCTGGTGTTAACTAAATTGACCACGTGCAGGTAAGAAGCTGTAGGTCACTAACGGTCAGATGGACTTCTTCTCCTTAAGACTCGGGCAAACCAGTTACAAGAGAGACGTTGAACCCGAAGGACCAGGTCTACAACGTTCAAGAAGGGAATATCCACCGGATCCCGGTTTAATAGGGTAGTTTGTTACATTTCTTTTACTATAAATATATGGATCGGATCAAGTTAAGGCACACACTTTTCATTCGGACACTTTACTCTCAAGCTACTGGCAACCACTACACACAAACACTTGTACTCGAATCACATTGTAACACTTAGTTGATCCGCATCACATCCTGCACTGTATCCTGATATTTGAAGTAATAGAAGAACAAGGCAGCTGCGAGTGTCAGCTCCCGAGGTTTTGTGCCGGCGATCTAGATTTATCAAGGGCTTTCCTCGTACATCTCGTGTCACCCCTTTACGTTTTTGCTCATCGTTTGATCATAGATACAGCTCTATATCTTGAGCCGTATCCTGAAACTGTTTTTACAATTAACTTGATTAACATATTTTCGACACTCATTTCTAGTACACTACCTCACTTAACTAATTTGATCACTTAATTGCTTCGGTAATTTTTGACCAAAACAGATACGTGCCGAGACTGTGATTTAGCGTATGCATATAAATGATAAAGGCATTAGGATCCATTCATTGTTCTATATGTTGATTGTTAATTCCACCCACCTTAGTTAACCATGTTGAGCCTTTTACCCTTCGTTTGTTATACCTTGTTGACCCGTTTGATTACCAACCATGAATGACAATTGTGTGTTAGATATTTGTTGAAAAAAAAGAAAAAAAAAAGAAAAGAAAGAAAAAGAAAAAAAAAAGTCGTTACTATGTTCATGTTAAATAAATGGGTTGAAAATCAACCAAAGTATTAGTAGTTATTGTGAATGAAGTTGTCATGGTTTGGTATTCTTTTGTGCTCGCCATATAAATATAAAAAGCCAAAAATATTTCCCTACCTTTACCCTTAACCCAAAACCCGAAAGTCCTTTTGATATGTGTTACGTTATTTGATACAGTGAAGGTATGATTGCTATTCAAGCTTATGATTACAAAGTAGCATATTTGGTTTTGAGTGAAATATACTAGCACATTACACGCTAGTCTTGATTGAGCCGAGAGGAGTGATCATTGTGAGGGGCGTGTGGCATGTGTGTAGTATCATAAGCATGTTAGTTTTAGTTAGGCAAGTCTTAAGTTGTTTTAAATGCGTATCATATATTTGTTAGATTGTCAACCTCGATTGTGTCAGTCTATGGGACAGGTATGACTTGGGACCTTAAATTGCTAATTCGGTAAGGGATTCAATGGTGAATTGTTAATATGGTGAGTAATCTTTGTAATGGTTGCTTAAGGACAATCAATAATAAGTGTGGGGATGTGATGGAGGGTGTGAAACCCGAGTGTTAACGTGCTTATCTTGTGTGATTTATTTTCCGTTTACTTGATTATATACTTTGAATATGTTCACTACGAGTTTTCGTGAATTTACAGGTTAATAGCGTACTTCGGTGAAGTTAGAGTGGTTACAGATGAAGCGGGACGTCCGAAGTTAATAAACAAGGTGCATGGCAATGTTCGGGACGTGTTTCGAATCAAGACATGGCCTGAATGTGCGAAAAACGTGAAAGTATAAAGTCTGGGGGCCAAACGGTCAGTTTGTGAGAGTTGAATGCATGTAAATCATGGTGACAAGACAGAGACGTAACCTACGGATTATATGTGTAGCTTACGATTGGCCAATGTGAACAATAAAAGAAACAGAAAGTAAAAACCGTAAGCTACGGTTTTGTTGTGTAGCCTACAGTTAGAATCAAATGATAGCAAGTTTATGTGGGTTTGATTGGATGCATACATGTGAAAAGAAGTCAAAAACCCAAAGGGGATTGGGCCGACATCATCATCACGTGGATTGAAGGAAACACTTTCAAAGTGGGCCGACATTTGATGATATTCACGTGAGGGGTGGAAATTAAAAGGATCCATCATCACATAGTGAGCCGCCATATTTGGAGAAGACATCAATTCTTATTGTTTTTGGAGATCATAATATTATTTTACATATAACATCATCATCACTTGGTGGACTCCTTCGGGCGCACATCATTGGAGCCAATATAAAAAATCACGTGGACTTGTGGAGACATTGGGCCGCCAATTTTGAGAGATCATCTAAAACATCACATCATCTTGAGAAGGGGATTGGCGGCATAGGTTGGAACAAATTGAGAGGTACAAAAGTCAAAAGACAGCATCATTAATCTTTGACTGCGTGGAGAAAAGGAAACTCACGTGAATGAGAAAAGGCAACAAATGGACATGCAAGATAATAGTTTTTAATGGGTTTAAAACCCAAACTCATGGCACATGTGGGCTGACACAAACACAGGCTGCACGTGGACTCTATTTGGGCCGATTGGAGGAGATCTTTAGATTGGTCCGATAACAAGGAAGCAGCACACGTGATTTTTGGTGGGTTTTGTTCCTTGCGGCAACATAAAAAAAGGGGGAGACAATAATTTCGATCACATCTTCGACGGCCGACAGGAGGGACACGAAGATAGAGAAGCCTACGAAGATCAATCTTACCACGTGAGCGGCTAGTCTTTTATGGTTTCCTCCGGATGGAGGGTTTTTGTAAGTTAGATGATACTATGTGTTTGCTATAGTCGTTTTAATTTGGTGATATAAGCATTCGATGCTTTTCACCATTTATTTGATTTATTGGTTGTAAACAGTTACATTTATTTAAACCTTAATTTCTAAGCATTCAGTTCCCGAGAGTTCTAGTAATTGGGATATATTTGACATGGGGTTAGGGTTTGTAATTGTAATTGATAATCATTCGATAACCTCCCGTTATGTATTGACCGGAGTACTTAGTCGTTGGTTATCACAATTGATGAATTAAGTTAAACACTTATGTCTATGTGAGTGTTTCGATTAAACACATAATTGAATCTAGTTGTAAAACCTGAAATCTGGAGGAACCATTGTTCTTTCTATTGATTTAAATCTCACTTTTGGTTCGTAATTTTTAGATAATCAATCATATCCAACTACTTAGTTTTACTTTTTCAATAGTAGTTAATCAAAACTGAGCATAACACACTTTCCACAATCCTCCTCTGGTTAGATATCCGACTTACTCTAGCTACTAGTTTATTTCGGTTTTTGCATGTCACTAACGACAGACATCAGTGAGTTGGTGATTTGATTTAGTATTTTGATATTGACATATTATATGTTTAGTGTGCTAGATAGAAGAGCAGAAGTTTAAAAAATTGAATGAAAAGTTTTGAGAAAGTGACAAGATTGTTGATATATTGCTGTCTAGTTTAAATAAATGTGATAATGGACCGATTCTAGGATTTATGTGTTTGGGTTATTAACTGTTTGGGAATTGGATCAAGAAATTTTAACTTTAGTAGGCTGAAAATAATACAAGGTGAATCAAGATTTAAAAGTTGTTGTAAAGTGATTTGGGCCGAGTGTAATAAATTGTTTTGAGCTACAAACAATTTTTTAGACTAGAGACTGGGCCTACACAAATTTATTACGGGCTTGCTATGACACTTGAACAGTACCGGGCTTACGAGATTTTATTTGGGTACTCAAGATTATAAAGTCTGGGCCGATTACTGCTAAACAAAGATTTTGTTTGGGTTTTGATATTTGATTAGTGGGCTGCAATTTGCTTATTTGGGATAACCAGTTTGTTGGGCCACTACATTCGGGAAATAAGATTTTAATCAAGATTTGACCGATATTATACAAGTTTGGAAATTTTTAGTGGACCGATATTGGGCTTGTAAGTGGGCAGATAATCTGTTGAAGTAAATCGTGATATTTGATTGTGATTAGAGTTTGTGACGAGTATAATTTCTTGGTTACAAATGTTTAGGGAGCTTCGTAGAAGTTGAATATTTTTTAACCGAGTTTTCAATAACTTTCAAGTTTAAAAATGTATGATTGGGATGATGGTGAAGAGGTGCATCCGTGGTTGCTGGATGAAATTAAAATAAAACATTTGGGTTAAGAGATTTGAACAATTTCGGTGTAAAAAACATGAATCGTTGGATCAGTTGAAAGGATGGTATTATGATTTACTTGGCTGGTTAAGGTGTTACGCGATAAGAATGTCGAATGCTGAAGAAATATCAAAATTTGCAGATGCCTTACCTTCAGAATGGAATAAAGCTTTGATTAAGTTGAAAAAAGATTATAATTTTTCAAGATTTACTCTAAATGATTTTGTCAACAAGCTTCAAGAACACGGTCCTCAAATTGTGTGCTCAAATTGCGAAAAATCAAAATCTGAAAATGTCAAACTGTTGAGAGATGTGGGAAGTTTGACATTAGAAAACAAAAATTTTATCAAATTAGAAAATGATTTGAAAAATCAAAAAAAAATTAGAAAATGAAAAATCAATTTTAAATAAAAATGATTTTGAAAAACAAAATATAATAAACTTTCATCTAGAGAAAATCACAAAACTTGAACGAGATGCTGAGATTGCTAAAAATAAAATTGAAGATTTAGAAAAGAAATTGAAAGTTTTTGTTGCTTCGTCCTTAATGCTTGATAATATAGTTTCAAAACTGATCAATAAAAATGAAGAAAATGAGGAGGACAAATATGAATTTGATAATTGTGGTATTGGGTGTAAGCCGTCAGGAAAGGGCAAAACAAAAACGGTTGTACCTAATAACACGAAAAACAAAACTCCCTCGGTGAAAACTCCAATAAGTGACGATGTCACAAATTATGACAAAGTCATAATTAAAGATTGTGATGATGAATCTGAGGATGAAAATGATAAAAAGAATATATTTTTGAAATTAAATAAAAATTTAAAGAAACTGTTCCACAATTTACTGGAAAATGGGAATGTTCAACTTCTAAGCAAAATAGGGAACAAAAACAAAATGTTAAAGATTTTAAAATGTAACACCTCGAAAATTCACGCCCTATAATGTATTGACACGTGTCATAAGCTTGAACGTGTGAAAGTATACTCTAGAGGGACTAAAGTTGACAATCATGAAAAGTATGTGAATATACGAGTTCTAAATGTCAACAGTGAATAAATATATTGTACATTAACCCTACAAGATGCTCATACCTTCAAACGAATAAATCATGGATCATACGAAGCCAAATATGAAAGAAAGTGAGAGATTACAAACTGCAGGGGTTAAAAGTGTCAACATGTTTAAGTTATACCTCTGAGTGACCTTTTGACAAACCTGAAGCTTTGTAACACTTAATTATGCTCACTAGAATACACGATATAAATTTCATAAAGTTTCGTTATCGTATGAGAAAGTTATGATCAAATTCGTGTGCGAGGGGTTAAAGCGTTAACGTTGAAAATTATGACTTTTCGGGTTAACATGAAATGTCCAGGGACTTGGCAAAGTGGGTATAAGTCCTAAAGCCCTTGTAGGTAAATATGAAGGGCTCAAATTGCAATATATAAAGGTTAGTTGCCCTTTCGAAAGGCCAAGGGACAATATGCAAAAACTTGAAAATGCATAATCTGATTTCAAGGCTAAGGCGGGCCGCGTAAAGGTTAACCTGACTTTACGCGGGCCGCGTCAGACCATCAGACACAGAATACGTAGACAGCAGCCTGTATTCGCGCTTAATCGACCCAAAACAGATATTTTCATAATGTGGGCGACCCCTAAACAGTCCTAGACACTTAGGGACACTTGTGGATGAGTTGTGGTCAGTTGTAGACTTGTGTGTCAACAATCTATGGTGATTTGATCACTATAAAAGGCCATGAGTTGCAACCAAGTTCTTCACACCTTCCATCTGCACTTTGGATCACTTCTGGAGCACAAGACTTCTCTCAAGTGATCTCTGGTCGTTCATATGACTTTGGTAAGTATGCTTAACCTTTCTTATTTGAGTTTTTACTTAGTTTAAGCTTAAAAGCCAAACCGTCGTAATTAACGGTTGACTTAGCGATTAATCATTAATGGTCCAGTGATTAGTCGAATTGAAGGTAGTTATAAGTTGGTAATTATATGGGCAATAAACCCTTAAAAGGGTTCCCCCTGATTCCCACTCTAACTAGGTCAAATGTCGGGTCAAACTTGTGATTAAAAAGTCAACAGGATACTTAGTTTCTAATTTATGCATAATTAGCAATATAGAACACATGCAACCTGTTTGATCATTAATATAACTTGGTAATTGGTGTAAGAACATGTCTAAACATGTTCAACCCGACAATTTACTGTTTAGACCCGGTTCGGAACCGAAAGTCGCAAAGCTTTGACTTTTGCTTTGACTTCAGTACCTTAGAGCTCTATTTGGACCAGGTTACATGCTAGTATAACCCTCTGTGATTATACACCATGGTTCATTAGTTAACCAATTAATACGCATGATTTCCGTTAATTGCTCATATGTTGACCACTATGCCCTTTTCAACTTAAAACGTGATTTTTGAAAATGTAAAAGAGTAGAAACCTTAGTTACTGATATTTAAACTTGCACCCAAAGTTTGACATCAGTTTGAGGTGTAGATTGAGAGTTATGCTCATTAGCGTAAATTGAAAGCTTTATGTTAATTAAACGACATAATTAGCGTATAGCCTATTTAAACTCACTTTTTGATATCAAACTTATTACCCACTAATGTAATATATTATTTTGGGATTTTTGAAGATTTTTAATTAATTTTAGGCTGAGCATAACTTATAGTCATAGGCTTAATCCGGTAATTGTCGGTTTTGCCCTTACGGGCTATAAAATGAGTTTTACATATCTAATCGACTCCAAACCTTTTGCTACTGATCTAAAATTATAAATAAATTATTTTAAGCCTTCTGGAATAAGAAAAATATCAGCTTTATGTATAGAACCCGGAAATGGCTTTTAATCGCCTTTTAAGCGTTTTTTTTAACGCATAGTATGTACTAGAATTATTTTAAACATACAAGGGTTGATACCTACTGATATTTTAGGTAAATTATGATATTTTAACAGTAAGCAAAAGTTGTTTAACTCAGACTTCAGTTTTGAGCTTTTCGGCTTATGTGAAATTACCAAAATGCCCCTACGGTGCATAGTTTGGTTATAATTGATAAATTTCACATATATACTTTACCCTACTGTTATAACTTATTAAACTAAGTGTTTTTGCTGATTATATCAGACCTGTAACTCAGGTTAACACTTAAACTCTTTTATAACCTTTTAAATGACCAAACTACCCCTACGGGGCATAATTTGTGTTTAAATTCGTTTCGGGCATAATAAAAGACATCTTACTGATGTCACAACATATTTGAAGCATATTAACTTAGAAAACCTGTATATGGCTCTTGCGGATACCCGTTACGCTTATTATGCGTTCGGTTCGGTTTATGTAACTAGTTTACATAAATTAGCCGAAACGGGTCAAACCTTATCGGTTTTATCTCAAAATCCAGAATGTGTATGAAATACCCATATTAAGCAAGTCTCTGAACTTTTCGGGTCTAAATCACATTCTATCCGGTCTTCGCTTAATCGTGCGTACGAATCGTATCTTTGAAACTAACCGGTCTAAGCTTAAGCTTAACTAAAGACCCGTTAGGATTCTAATAGGTTATTATAAACCTTCGTTCCAGATTAGGAGGACCAGTAAAAGCTACTTGCATTTGCTTATTGTGATTATTACATTGCTCAGGTAAATACTTTTAACTTATTTTCCCTATACAGGCTTGGGTTACGGTATATAAAATACCGCTTGGTCGGGCATCAAATCTTCCATCGTTTGGTGGTTAATTGAATAATTTGATCGGCCCATTTAAACAGTTTTGTTTGCTTAAAGCCTTTGGGGGGTTAATGACCATGTCCCGGATATCCTTGGCATCATTCATGAAATGGCCACGACCTAAGCACGGGGTGTAGGCGTACACCTGACAGTTGCATATGTAAAAGCTGGTATCCCACTTAAAGGAATCAGCCTTGTGGGCATTATACATGTGGTGTGTCTATTGATCTTTAACCCGGTACATCCGGGCTACTGAACGCATAAGGAACATGTAATTCGTCTACAAGATTATATATTTAAATAATTCTCCAAAGTTAAATAAAATGTTTATGCCACGTGCATCCAAATCAATTTTCAATCATTTTCTAAAATGAGTCAGTTGATTGTATTTACCAGTGTAAACTGACGTATTTTCCCAAAAAGATTAAATGCAGGTACTAATCGTAATTGGCTGGGATTTCTCCTTAGCATCACTAAAAGTCTCGCAAGCTTAAGATGCCTACCGTCTGTTGAACTATTATTTATTTTTGATCCTTCTGTGGATAAACCTTCAACTGTTGTGATACACGATATTACAACCATTATTAAAGTTGAATTATATTTTTCATTTGCTTCCACTGTGCATATTTATACATTGTGTTGTTTGACTATTATGTTGCCAACCACGTCACGATACTCCCCACCGGGCCCATCGGTGACACGTGGAAATCGGGGTGTGACAGGTTGGTATCAAAGCCAACATTGAGTGAATTAAACACTAGTCTTTTGTGTTTAATCTCAATGACACAGTAGCACGTTCTTTGACCTTCTGAGTCTAGACTTAACATAGGAATAATCTCGATCCTAATCTAGAAATTTTTGCTTCCAAATTTTTATATATTGGACACGTCGCCAAGCGAAGAAGCTGTAATAAGAATTCTCCACATCCGGAGCCTTGAAAAGCTGAGCTTCGTACCACGGCCAAGGTGAAACGTGCAACCAAGGAGAAAGCATTCAGAAATAAAATGAAGAAGAAACTCCTTTTTGCGGAAGATCGTTTCCTTAATAGTCCTTCTAAGGACATATTTATTTTTCAGTCCCTTCGAGGACAACATTATTTCTTTCAAAGTCCCTTTTAGGGCAAACCTGAAATTTTTGTTTTATAGTGGAATGACTGAATTTTCATCCTAGATAGGAAATATGAAATAAATGAAAAATAACATTCCTTTTATAAGATCTACCATTATAATAAAATGGCAAAATCTAAAAAGGACAAGACCTAGCCACGTGTCATTTTAAGATCGAGCCAAGATGGTAGTTCCATAATTAGATTCAGATCCTTGTTAACATTCCAATTTGTGATTGTTCTGCGTTAATTATTAAAAGAGTCTTAAAGGTAAAACCTAGCCTGCATGTCATTATAAGACCTGGCCAAGATGGTAAAACCTGCTAAAAAGATTCAAATCCCAGTTAACATCTGAAAACATGTTAACGCTCCTGGCAGACGTGATTCGTTAAAATCACACACGTCACTTTTATATAAGGATCTTTCCAAAGATTCCAAACCCAATTTAATGATCTCTGAATCATGGGTTTAAATCATCAATTAAGATGATCATATTTAGACCATACGTGGTAATATGGTGCCTACGGGCCTTGCTCATTTCCATATGAGCCAAAAGACAGTGGTAGCTATGACTCCCTGTCAGAAAAAGGTAATGGACTATGTTCAAACCTTCATGCCTCGATTCTCTGAAATCCTGGCTTATGATTTAAAAATTGTCCTTGTGACTAGGCCTTATGTGCTAATATATATTGTTATTGTTTATAATTAGGATAAATTATAATAGAAATCCTAAATATATACGATTAATAAATTAACCAAATATGGTCTCTGTTTACCATGGTTAATGAATTTCCCTAAGGGGCAATTCCGTAATAAACATCCCTTAGAAGGGAAGTGCATACGGGCTATAGTTAATGTCCTCTGAGACTAAAGACAGTGGTAGCCTACAGCTCCCTGTCAGGAAAAGGTAATGAACTTTGATTCAAACCTTAATGCCGCGATTCTCTGAAATCATGGCTTATAAATTAAACTTATCTACGCGACTAGGCCATTTGTGCTACTATTAACTTATAAATTAGGATTTATGATAAAAATCCTGAATAAAATAAATACCATTCCTTTCCTGCCAGTATAAATATTAAAAGAGAATATTAAAGGGTATAACCTAGCTTGAATGTCTTTAAAGACCTAGCTAAGATGGTAAGACCTGTTTAAAAAGAGATTCAGATCCTTGTTAACATCTGCAAACATGTTAACCCTTCTGACAAAGGTGATGCGATAAAATCACGTTTGTCATCTTTATATTAGGAACTTCCAAACCCCTTTTAGCATAAGCGATCAATAGGAATCATGGCTAATAAACGTCGAACATGATGTACGCATCCAAACATCTATTCGAGATGTTACATACGGGTAAAGATGAATACATGAAAAAGATAGTCTTATTACATAACTTCTTGTCAAGACAATGAACTATGAAATTTTCCGATCCAAAGGAATCATTGATTATGTTTTAAAATTTCCCTAGTGACAAGGCCTTTGAGCCATCAAAAGTCCTTTGGAACAAGCCCTTGTGCTATATATAAAATATGTCAGTATGACATTGACAGTCGTGACTTATGTCCCCTGTCTAATAAATATGAAGGATTATATTCCGTTTAAACGCCAGAGATGGTTTATTTAAAGACTTAGGCAAAACATAATCAAATAAATTAAATACTATCTATTGGCCTATATGGTTTAATTGCACCATGGCTATTTATTCATCAAATTCGACAATTCGCTATATGATTAAACAAATTTTTACTACTTGGTTAGTAGCCTTCAAAGCTTCACCATGGCTGACTCCTCTGAAGCTCACAATCATCCAGTTGATCAGAATGATGATGCAAGACTGAACTTAACAAGCACCGAGTTTCAGGCTATGATAAATACAGCCGTAAACAACGCTGTGGACCGTGTGTTGAAGGATCATAAGCGAAAGTGCAATAAAACCCCAAATAGGAGTTACAAAAAGGGTAAGACCAGTTCAAGCTATAACCAGTCCAAACCAAAGGAGGCAAAACCCGAATGTAAAACCTGCAAAAGAAGACACTGGGGACAGTGTCGATCAAATCAAAAGATAAAGCAATGTGGCATCTGTAAAAGAGTTGGCCACCAGTCCCACGAATGTAGGGACATAAAGAATGCAAACTGTTTCAGCTGCGGCGAAAAGGGCCACATCAGTACTAATTGCCCTAAGGCTTCCAAGGAAGGAGCAACTAGGTCTGGGAAGGATTTGAAGGACAAACAGCAGACCAGTGAAAAGACCAGGTGCAAAACCTGTAGGAAATACCACCTCGGGAAATACATATTTGAATCTCAGCCTCTACCCTGTGGAATCTGCATGGCCAAGGAACATAAGACCTTAGATTGCAAGAGATTGGGAGACGCAACCTACTATGGTTGCAATGAAATAGGGCACATCAAGACAAATTGCCCAAATAAAACCAAGAAGCCTGGGAAGGCTAAGAAGACCGAAGCTGGAAGCTCTCAAATGGGCGCTCAGGAGGCTATTCAGGATGACAATGTCACAACAGGTATTTTCTTTATCAATAACGCTCATGCTAGAGTATCAATTGATTCAGGTTCAGATAAGTCTTCCGTAGACAATAGACTTTGTAAATCATTAAATCTGCCTGCTAAAACTCTAAGTGTTAAATGTAAAGTAAAATTGACCGATGGTACCTCAAAGACTGCTTCAACAATATTAGATGGATGTTGTATATCCATTAGGAATCATTCTTTTCTGCTGTCCTCGTTTTCATTTATATAATAAAGGACTCGATATAGTGATAAGAATGGGTTGGTCGTCTGGTAGCCAAGCCCATATTGTAGATGATAAGGAGCAAGTAGTTATCAAAACTCCTTATGGTGAGCCTTTGACCACTCAAGGAGATACGTTTGGGTTAAGATGCTGCTAAGTCTCTCATAAGATCTTAAGCTTAATAAACTTTTAGAATTTTTCCCATAAAAACCCCAGATTTAAGTGTAAGGTAAAAGTTACAGACGAAATCGGAAGAATCATTTCTTTTGTTCCTATCAGAAACCTTCAGTCGTAGAGTTCTCGAAATGTCCTCTCTCTAAGAGGAAGTACGTCAGCATATATAGTTGATATCTCTTTAATCTCTATCGATTCCGAATCCCAGATGGTATGATAAAAGCGCCATATGAGGATTGGTGTATCTTAATAAGTTCCATAGATTGCTTCCATGCCTGATCAGTATGGAAGTTTAATGCATGGGACCACAAAGATATTCCGATAGGTCATATGGTGCTAAAGTCAACTAATGGTATTCAAAGGAGATATCCAGAATGAAATTGTCAAGTAAATGTTCCAGATTAAGGAATTCGTGGACTAGTAACGTAAATGTGTCACTTAATTGACACAAGCAATGATGGATGAATTGGAGCCTGAGATTTGTAAAATCTCTGTAACCTCCTTGTATCTTGATTATCTTCTCCTAAGATTGCCCTGTTTACCCCTGAAAGGCAGGTAGAATTAAGATTTATATCCCATTTAAGGCTGTATTATTATGAAATCTCCAAGACGGCTAGTACCATCATTGGAAGAATCGAAACCCTGATTAACTAAACTTTAAAATAGAGGGTTCATATAGCCTAACTCGATATTCCGAGAGTTTGATATTGTTAGATAAGAAAGACGGTTCATTTTGCTTATGCACTCATTACCGCAACCCTATTTTAACAACGATTAAGAATCGCCATCAACTACCCAGGATCGTTGAGTTATTCAACTAGCTATAAGGATTAGCTACTCCTTAAGATTAGTTTTAAGCAATGGTTGGGATAACCATCCCACCTTAAGATAAGCTTTTCTATAATAATTGACATGTAAGTATTAAGGCTACTCCTTTGGAGTCCTTGTATAGATGGAATGTTAAACATCTATTATTAGATAGAGAATTGGTAAGCCCAATTATCAAGATCTGAAAGTTGCCTAGGAAAAAACAAATAAGATCATACAAATCCATAATCGATTGTAAGTTGCCAGTATACGACAGGAAATAAAGGATTTATAGCAACCCTCCTGAGTTCTGGTTAAAAGACAAAGTTCAACAAAAGATAACACCCTAGAAGGGTGTGCCGAGTAGAAATTTTCAGGTTAGTTAAGCTTGGAATATATAAAGTCATTCGAAGGATTCGAATGTATCAAGACTAAATAGCTTACGAGCTAAGACCTAATTTAGGAGCTTGGTGAAACGCGCAATGTGACCCACACTAATGATTTAGCGACGTGTCACCAATAAGTCGAAAAACGCTATCACATAATGATATGCAGATCTATGATAGTATGAGCAACCTATGTCGATTGAGAATTGACAGGTTAAGGAACTCCAAAAGAAAGTATGCACCTCTTGTATAGGTCAACTGGGATACCCTTGGAGGCCCAAATATACTATGGAAATTAAATCCATGATACGACAGAAAAGTACTTCCTTTACTTTAAGCAAATCTCGAGGTCGAGATTTATTTTAATGGGGTGAGGATGTAACACCTCGAAAATTCACGCCCTATAATGTATTGACACGTGTCATAAGCTTGAACGTGTGAAAGTATACTCTAGAGGGACTAAAGTTGACAATCATGAAAAGTATGTGAATATACGAGTTCTAAATGTCAACAGTGAATAAATATATTGTACATTAACCCTACAAGATGCTCATACCTTCAAACGAATAAATCATGGATCATACGAAGCCAAATATGAAAGAAAGTGAGAGATTACAAACTGCAGGGGTTAAAAGTGTCAACATGTTTAAGTTATACCTCTGAGTGACCTTTTGACAAACCTGAAGCTTTGTAACACTTAATTATGCTCACTAGAATACACGATATAAATTTCATAAAGTTTCGTTATCGTATGAGAAAGTTATGATCAAATTCGTGTGCGAGGGGTTAAAGCGTTAACGTTGAAAATTATGACTTTTCGGGTTAACATGAAATGTCCAGGGACTTGGCAAAGTGGGTATAAGTCCTAAAGCCCTTGTAGGTAAATATGAAGGGCTCAAATTGCAATATATAAAGGTTAGTTGCCCTTTCGAAAGGCCAAGGGACAATATGCAAAAACTTGAAAATGCATAATCTGATTTCAAGGCTAAGGCGGGCCGCGTAAAGGTTAACCTGACTTTACGCGGGCCGCGTCAGACCATCAGACACAGAATACGTAGACAGCAGCCTGTATTCGCGCTTAATCGACCCAAAACAGATATTTTCATAATGTGGGCGACCCCTAAACAGTCCTAGACACTTAGGGACACTTGTGGATGAGTTGTGGTCAGTTGTAGACTTGTGTGTCAACAATCTATGGTGATTTGATCACTATAAAAGGCCATGAGTTGCAACCAAGTTCTTCACACCTTCCATCTGCACTTTGGATCACTTCTGGAGCACAAGACTTCTCTCAAGTGATCTCTGGTCGTTCATAGGACTTTGGTAAGTATGCTTAACCTTTCTTAGTTGAGTTTTTACTTAGTTTAAGCTTAAAAGCCAAACCGTCGTAATTAACGGTTGACTTAGCGATTAATCATTAATGGTCCAGTGATTAGTCGAATTGAAGGTAGTTATAAGTTGGTAATTATATGGGCAATAAACCCTTAAAAGGGTTCCCCCTGATTCCCACTCTAACTAGGTCAAATGTCGGGTCAAACTTGTGATTAAAAAGTCAACAGGATACTTAGTTTCTAATTTATGCATAATTAGCAATGTAGAACACATGCAACCTGTTTGATCATTAATATAACTTGGTAATTAGTGTAAGAACATGTCTAAACATGTTCAACCCGACAATTTACTGTTTAGACCCGGTTCGGAACCGAAAGTCACAAAGCTTTGACTTTTGCTTTGACTTCAGTTCTGACCCGTTTTGGCATGATTTATAAATACCTTAGAGCTCTATTTGGACCAGGTTACATGCTAGTATAACCCTCTGTGATTATTCACCATGGTTCATTAGTTAACCAATTAATACGCATGATTTCCGTTAATTGCTCATATGTTGACCATTATGCCCTTTTCAACTTAAAACGTGATTTTTGAAAATGTAAAAGAGTAGAAACCTTAGTTACTGATATTTAAACTTGCACCCAAAGTTTGACATCAGTTTGAGGTGTAGATTGAGAGTTATGCTCATTAGCGTAAATTGAAAGCTTTATGTTAATTAAACGACATAATTAGCGTATAGCCTATTTAAACTCACTTTTTTATATCAAACTTATTACCCACTGATGTAATATATTATTTTGGGATTTTTGAAGACTTTTAATTAATTTTAGGCTGAGCATAACTTATAGTCATAGGCTTAATCCGGTAATTGTCGGTTTTGCCCTTACGGGCTATAAGATGAGTTTTACATATCTAATCGACTCCAAACCTTTTGCTACTGATCTCAAATGATAAATAAATTATTTTAAGCCTTCTGGAATAAGAAAAATATCAGCTTTATGTATAGAACCCGGAAATGGCTTTTAATCGCCTTTTAAGCGTTTTTTTAACGCATAGTATGTACTAGAATTATTTTAAACATACAAGGGTTGATACCTACTGATATTTTAGGTAAATTATGATATTTTAACAGTAAGCAAAAGTTGTTTAACTCAGACTTCAGTTTTGAGCTTTTCGGCTTATGTGAAATTACCAAAATGCCCCTACGGTGCATAGTTTGGTTATAATTGATAAATTTCACATATATACTTTACCCTACTGTTATAACTTATTAAACTAAGTGTTTTTGCTGATTATATCAGACCTATAACTCAGGTTAACACTTAAACTCTTTTATAACCTTTTAAATGACCAAACTACCCCTACGGGGCATAGTTTGTGTTTAAATTCGTTTCGGGCATAATAAAAGACATCTTACTGATGTCACAACATATTTGAAGCATATTAACTTAGAAAACCTGTATATGGCTCTCGCGGATACCCGTTACGCTTATTATGTGTTCGGTTCGGTTTATGTAACTAGTTTACATAAATTAGCCAAAACGGGTCAAACCTTATCGGTTTTATCTCAAAATCCAGAATGTGTATGAAATACCCATATTAAGCAAGTCTCTGAACTTGTCGGGTCTAAACCACATTCTATCCGGTCTTCGCTTAATCGTGCGTACGAACCGTATCTTTGAAACTAACCGGTCTAAGCTTAAGCTTAACTAAAGACCCGTTAGGATTCTAATAGGTTATTATAAACCTTCGTTCCAGATTAGGAGGACCAGTAAAAGCTACTTGCATTTGCTTATTGTGATTATTACATTGCTCAGGTAAATACTTTTAACTTATTTTCCCTATACAGGCTTGGGTTACGGTATATAAAATACCGCTTGGCCGGGCATCAAATCTTCCATCGTTTGGTGGTTAATTGAATAATTTGATCGGCCCGTTTAAACAGTTTTGTTTTCTTAAAGCCTTTGGGGGGGTTAATGACCATGTCCCGGATATCCTTGGCATCATTCATGAAATGGCCACGACCTAAGCACGGGGTGTAGGCGTACACCTGACAGTTGCATATGTAAAAACTGGTATCCCACTTAAAGGAATCAGCCTTATGGGCATTATACATGTGGTGTGTCTATTGATCTTTAACCCGGTACGTCCGGGCTACTGAACGCATAAGGAACATGTAATTCGTCTACAAGATTATATATTTAAATAATTCTCCCAAGTTAAATAAAATGTTTTTGCCACGTGCATCCAAATCAATTTTCAATCATTTTCTAAAATGAGTCAGTTGATTGTATTTACCAGTGTAAACTGACGTATTTTCCCAAAAAGATTAAATGCAGGTACTAAGCGTAATTGGCTGGGATTTCTCCTTAGCATCACTAGAAGTCTCGCAAGCTTAAGATGCCTACCGTCTGTTGAACTATTATTTATTTTTGATCCTTCTGTGGATAAACCTTCAACTGTTGTGATACACGATATTACAACCATTATTAAAGTTGAATTATATTTTTCATTTGCTTCCGCTGTGCATATTTATACATTGTGTTGTTTGACTATTATGTTGCCAACCACGTCACGATACTCCCCACCGGGCCCACCGGTGACACGTGGAAATCGGGGTGTGACATAAAAATTCAAAAAAAATGTTTAAAATCAAAGATCATCAGTTCAATCATCAAATCTATATAAAAATAAAAATTCATAAAAATTTGAAAATCAAAACTCACAAAAAGTTGGTAATAAGTGGTGCAGGCTTGACCACAGTGCTCAAGAGTCAAAGCAAACTTACAGGAGAAGATTGAATGAAGATTCTTCAGAGACAACTCATTATGATGATAGAAAAAGAAGTGATGATTACCACAAGGCAAATCAATGTTATGATCTAAGTGTATGGTTTGAAAAAAAAAAAGATTGGTGTGATAACAGAATATGCTACAACTGTGGATTAATCGGGCATGTTGTTGTGTATTGCATGAGACCAAGGAAGGAACAGAGACATAGAAATGATATGCGGAGATGCTTTAAGTGTCAAATAAAAGGTCATATCATCAAAGATTGTCCGATAAGTTTGAGAAGAGAATCGACGGATAAATCTCAGGGGGGAGAAAAAGAAAGTTGTGAAGAAAACAGTAAAAATTGAAGAAAAGCCCAAAGAACAGAAAGTGAAATTATCACAAGGGCAAAAAGATAGATTGCGAAAGAAGAAGAAGAAGAAGAAAGCGAGAGAGTATTTAGAAAAGATTTTCTCCTCGGATACTACCATGGATTCAGATACTAGTTTTGATGAATCGCTTTGCTCTCCAAAGAATGATCAGTCAAGTAAAATGATGTGTGCAAAATGCAACATATAAATTTCATCAATTATGGCATAAAACTAACCCTTTTTTAGTACTAATGTTGGAAAAAGTGTGCTTTTGTCTTCCTTTTGTATTTTCAGGATTAAATGAGCTCAAATTAACAAAAGAAGCAAAAAGACATCAAAATCTAACATAAATACAAGAAAAGGAACAAGACGTGACATGCCCGACCCCACGACAGCATCTTCCCAAGCAAAACAAGATAACAGAAGACTGAACACGCCCCGTGCTCAGCCAGCACGGGGGCGTGCCCAAGTGTCAGCAGAAAAGACAAAGTAGTAGAAGCTTCTATTGCCCACCACGGGGCCGTGCTCAGCGGACACGGGGCCGTGGTCAACTATAAGATTCGCACAATCTAGGAAAATCTTCATAGTACAAAGATTCTTCTGCACACGGGGTCGTGCTCAGCGGACACGGGGGCGTGGTCAACTAATAAGACAAAGCTGCATTAAATGAAGAAAGAGAAGGATGTGGACACGGGGCCGTGCCCACTGGACACGGGGCCGTGCCCGAGCTTCTATTCAGCCTATAAATAGGAGTGCTTGGCTCAAGCTCAAACCATCCCTTGGCACACCACCTCTCTCACACTTCACCCACCACCCACCACCACCATAACACCATCATCCACCACCATCATCCATTGTCCATCATAGAGTGTGTGAGTCGTCTCGGGATCCAAGATTGATCGTAAGAGTTCTTGACAATCAAGGCCATGTTTGCCTAAGTCTCTTACATCACTTGGTGAAGACAAAGTGTCTAGTGTAATACTTTTTATTTCTAATCTTTTCGCACTTTTTACTTGGTTTTGTATTAATGACTTTAATAACTAGTTTCTTATGTTGAAGGTGATCTTTCCTTATCGTTTGTCCGTGGTGTCTTGACATTATTTTACTGTCTATATAAAATAAAAGATTTTCACCATTCATATCTCCACGGTTTATATGGAGGTATGTTGGCTACCTGGTCGGGGGTTAAGGGAACGGTTTGATAAAGGTCTTGCCATTGTTCAGCGTTTAGAGGTCCTGCAATGGACCTGGGTCAAATTTAGTAGGACCTCCTTCAATACTTAACGGTATTGGATGGCGGGGGTCCAAACTCTTTGATCCCCTCATAAGTTAACTACTATTAATACTATAACCCGGCTATTTAGGACTGTATCCCTGCTGACTCAGACTACTTAGTCGAGGGTAACGTCACCTCCAAAAGAGGGGCCTACCATAATTTGCATTAATAACTTAATTAATTATCTTTCAATAATCCACCCTTTTAGGATTGTATCCCTGCTGACTCAAACTACTGGGGTGAGGGTAATGTCACCTTCAAAAGAGGGGCCTACTACAATAACTAAGATAATCTCTTAAATAAGTGCAAAAGTGCGGAAGTAATCAAAGGTTACACTAGATACGAGTCGGAACCAAGTGATTCATCTTGTCTATCTATTTTTACTTTTATTTTTATTTTCAGCATTTTTAGTTAGTTTTTATTTTTCTTAGCTTAAAACATTTTTCTAAACTTTTTGATTTGATTAGACGTTGAGGATAAACCGGTACTAAAAGCTCTTGTGTCCTTAGACGACCTCGGTATCTTGCCAACACTATACTACGCTCACGATGGGTGCACTTGCCCATATGAGTGTCTAGTGTTAGTGAATATCGTGTTTTATAAATTTAAAACTTGACTAAAAAGTGTTAAATGAGCTTAAAATATACACCTAATATATATAACACTTGACACCCATCATAAAACGAATTCAGCAGCTTCAAATCTGAGGACAAAAGAGAGAATAAAGAAGGAAAAATTGGTTAATCAAACGGTTAAAAAATCAAAGAAAGTTAAATTTTCAGATAAAATTTTTATAAAAGTGTTTGAATATAAAAGAAATTGTGAAAGGTCGTTCATGTCATATGTTGATGAATTTTGTAAACCTAAATCCAGTTTGGATTGCGTTCCAATTCAAAACTAATCAAATTCATTTGCATGTGCAGGTGTTCAGGGGCCAATTCAAGTTCAACATGAATAACGGAACAGCCTGGCACATGAGGAGAAAATCCTGTGTCTGTGGTTAAAAACAGGAAGTGATTGGTTTAAATTGTTAAAATTGAAATTTGAAAAGGAAGTCGTCGAAACCCTCACGACTGAACAAACACATGATAAAACTAGATTGAAAAATGGTTTTAAAATGTTATACTCAGTGGTTTATAAATCATGAGGGTGTATGTGAGAAAAACAGAGAATGTGAAGCAGATAATGGATGACGAGATAAAGTTATCTACATTTTAAGTTGATTATATAATAGTTAGTGAATGGTCAAACGAATGTATTTAGACCTATTCGATTGAAATGGTCAAACGAAATGGTTTTTCGTTTGACTTTGTGTGTTTGCGAGTGAGACAAGTATGGTCAAACAACATAGGGTTGTTGTTTGACTATTGTAAACATGTGACACAAGCATGATGGCATTTTAAGGTGATTATGTAATAGTTAGTGAATGGTCAAACAAATGTATTTAGATCCATTCGATTGAAATGGTTAAACGAAATGGTTTTTCATTTGACTTTGTGTGTTTGCAAGTGAGACAAGTATGGTCAAACAACATAGGGTTGTTGTTTGACTATTGTAAACAAGTGACACAAGCATGGTCAAACAACATAGGGTTGTTTGACCATTGCAAACAACAAAGGGATGTTGTTTGGAATTTCTAAAAGACAAGCATGGTCAAACAACAATGGGTGTTGTTTGACCATTGCAAACAACAATGGTGTATTGTTTGGAATTTCCAAGTCCTATATATACTTGTTCTAGTGTCACTTGCAAACCAAGGATTTAGATTTGGGGAGAGACCACCACTTGGTCTCTCCCGGTTTCCACAATATAAGCTTTTTGGTATGATAGGAAAGCTTTATGATTTGTTGGTTTGTTATGTTGTCCGAATCAATACAAGAAAGTGTTTTTATCTGTAACCTTCCATCTATGAACTTTATCTCACACTAATCATGGTTAACGGTCCTAAATCGGAATTACAAATATCACCCTCTCTCTTACTTTGATCTCTCTCTCTCTCTCTCTCTCATGGTCACTGGTTGCCACCACCATTAACAGGACTCCATCGACTCTCAAGCTGAAACCACCCACCCCAACCCTTAACCTCCGGCAACCACCATCACCTCCATCTCTATATTTCCCAGCCCCCTTTTTCTGTGTGTGTGTGTGTGTGTGTGTGTGTGTGTGTGTGTGTATATATATATATATTTCTCTCTCTCTCTCTTTGCATTCTTTCCAACAACCGCCACCACCGCCACCCACTTAACACACCCTCTCTCACCTCCTTCGTTGTCTACAACAACCCATAACTCCCACGTCATCCGCCACCAACAACCCTAACCACCACCGACCTCTGCCGCATCACATCCACCTTTCACCCTGGTTCGAAAGCCCTAACTTCCCATCACCAAACCTAACCCTCCAGCATTCACCCGCCTATGGCCACCACTAAACACATCCAAATCTGGAAACCACCGCCTGTAACCACCATGAAACCCCACCAAATTTGACAACCACCGCACCACCCCCACCACCATCAGCATCGTCTTCGTTTTTATGTTCGCTTTCGCCTTCATCTTCGTCTAAGTCTGAAACCCAAACTCTAAATCTTCAACAAACTCTATCCCCCAAACTAATTTAGGTTTATTTACAGATCTAGTACCGACGATAGGGTTTCCAAGAACAACAACTCTAGTTACCATGTATAGCGGTGGAGGATGGTGATGCAACGAACAGATCTAGCGGTTGATGGTTTATAAGGGTGGAGGATGTTGGTGCGACGAGGAAAGATAATCGACGATGGTGCATGGTAGGTGGTGGTTTTTAGGTTGGGTTCACATGATGGGGGTGGTGTGGTGGTAAGTGGTGGTGGCGGGTGATGGTGGTGGAAGTGGTGGTGGGTGGTGGTGGGTACTAGGTGCGGCTAGGAGAAAAAGAGAAAGGGGTGAGAAATAGGCTGATGTTTGTAACTTATATATATACTTTTTAAATTTTTGTTTTTGATTTATTTATTTATTTAAATATTTTTAAATTAATGGGTAAAAAGACTTATCTACCCTTGTGTGAATATACTTAACTAGAAAATTTAACGTCTTTTAGTGAAAAGGACGTGACTTGCAATCTATATAAAACGTAAATTATGATTCTTGACATTTTTAAAGCTAAAAGACATCCACTTAAAATACAATAATATAAACATAAGTGTAATTTACCTTTATGTTTTTAACGAGTTGACGTTATCTCGCGCATTGCGACGGAATGTTGATCATGAAAATCATTAGTATCATTATATATAGAATGCCGTTTTTTATTCGGTTAAAAGAATATATACTTATCTCATTTTTTAAAACTTCTTTAAATCTGACAAATAATACATTTAAAATTACATGAACACTTTAATGACAACTTCATGTTATTTTTTATTTAACGGGAAATTTCTTTTAATTTTTATTGTTTGTATGACTTGAACATAAGATCTCTCTCCCAAAGATGTTTAAAGGTTTTGCTTTTACCAAGCGCTCACCACTCCATTGGTACTTCATATTATTTTTAACATCACAAATTCTGCAAATAATTTGAAAATTTATCTCATTTTCTAAACTTATTTAAATCATACAAATAATACATTAAAATTACATGAACATCTTAATGACTTCATGTTATTTTTAATATCACAAATTCTGCAAATAATTTAAAAGTTCTATTAAAGTGTTGGTAAAAAGACAGTATTGTATTTTTTTTTACATATGCATAACACACACACATTGATTTCAATTGGTTTTAGAAATATATCTCAAATTCAACTTTTTTTTACATGTGAGTAAAACACAAACTTATTGCAATTGTATATTTCATTCGAATCGAATGTGTTTGTCGGGTTCTTTTAATATTTATTTGTCGGCACATCATTTATTTACCAACTGTGTATGTATATACACATGAATGTGTCGGAGCAGATATCTCACCGTCTCCGGAACGTTTTATTCTCTTGCCGTGGCTTTCTCTACATTCACGTCATTCACGTCGTTGCCGATTTAACAACCGTTCCTATTCTGTCGTTTAGAACGGAGGGTGTGGAGGCACCACCGCGGCCACCTCACCTCCCATAGCGCCACCACCCACACCACCGAGTCTAAAGAGGGGGTGCCATGGGCAGGGGCGGACCCACATTGGTGCCACCGGGGTCCCCGGACCCCAATCTTTTTAAAAAAAATAGTAGATTCGGTATATTAAATTGTATATGGACCCCATAAATACAATTAGGTGGACATTATAGAAATAAAAAGAAAGTTGATGTAGTGGTAAATCTCCTTCTTTCCCACCAAGAGGTCATGGGTTCAATCCTTGATAAGCCCATTTTTCTAATTTTTTTTAAAAATCTAGTTCAAACCTCACTCTAACTCGACCCGAACAAGGACCGACCCGAAAATGGACCCCATTGAAATAAAATCCTGGGTCCACCACTGGCCATGGGTTGTCCGCTACCATGGTAACGAGGAAGAAGGAGATGTTCAGGTGGGGCTCACATGATTTAATCCAATCAAATCTTTTTTTTTAATTTTGTTTAATATGTGGCTTTATCTCACACCCTGCAAGTTAAGGGATGGCTGACGTGGATTCTACGTGACGTTGACGTGTCCTGATAAAGCTTATAGGGGCTCCATCCCACACCCCATAGCCTTCCTTATAGAGTATTGATGGTGAAAACTTTCTTGAGTCTTGATTTGTCGTTTATATTCACATCTTCGTCCTTTACTTTGTATGAAATCGGTGATTTTTCTGTATTCAGTTTCCGTAATTGATTCTCTTTCCTTAAAGGTTCGAGTGGATTTGATTAAAGATTTACGTTTGTGATGGGCTTTATAACTAAAAATTCACATGCAGATTGTAAGTAAGCATGAAAACGCTTGTTGTTCAACAACGAATAATAAAAATTTTGCAAAGGAGAATAATAAAAAGCAACCGAAACAAACAATGATGAAAACAGAAATGATGAGAGGAAAATGAAGTGAAGAACCATATGAGAGGAAAAGGAGAATTGGTGAGATAATGTTTTTGTGTGGTCACTGATGGCGGGGGTAGTTGTTGGGTATAGGTTCAAAAGTTGCATTTTTATATTTAAGGTAAAAAAATTCAAACGGTGCGTCTTTTGTTTTCCAGTATATTACCTATATCTTAAATTTTATATCTTAAATTTAAATGTCGGTGATATTTACAATTTTGCTACTTATGCTTTCTTCTTTAGCCCTTTAAGTTTCGATCTTTGTTTACTTCGGTCCCTGTGATGTACTTAATTTATTTTCTAGAGTTAATAGCCAAAATGGTCCCTGAGGTTTGCTCACTTTTGCCACTTTAGTCCAAAACCCAAATTTCTTACATCTGGGTCCCTGAGGTTTGCATTTTGTTGCCATTTTAGTCCAAATTTCAAATCAGGCTAGATTTCTAAAAAAAAACCTGGTTTTTGTCCTTTTCCTCAGGGGCATTTTGGTCATTATACCCCCCATTTAGAGTTCATCTTCCCCAAAAACCCAGTTCATCTCTGCAATTCCTCTCTCTCTCTCTAAACACCATTTCATCAATCTCCATTATCTAAACAACAGTTCATCTCTCCATTAATTCACACACAAATTCACCGGTTCATCTCTTTACTTCAAAAACCCACGCAACACAGTTCATCTCTGCACTTAAAACTTAAAACAGGAAGTTCATATATGTTTAGATGAACAGGAAGTTCATCTCTGCACTAATGTTTACATCTAAACAAATTATTATACAGGAAGTTCATCTCTGCACTAATGTTTACATCTAAACAAATTATTATACATCATATATTCGTACTTACCAAATATTATAATCTCCATTCCTTTTTTTAAATCAAAACCCCCAGTTCATCTCCATTCCTTCATCTCTTTACTTCAAAACCCCCAAACACCCCTAAAATCACTCTGCACACACACACACACACACACTCTCTATGTCGAACACCACCACCACCATCGCCACAGCACCTCCACCACCGCAACCATCTTTGTCTCTCTCTCTTCTCCCTCTCTCTCTTCCGCAACCACCACAACCAACCACCACAAATCAAAAGAAACCCTAAAATTCTCTAATCACCCGCCACTAATCTTGGTGGTGTTGTACAGGAGAGAGAGGGGGATGCCGGCGGGTTGGTGTGGTGTTCTTGAGAGAGAGAGAGGGGGGTCTGGTGGGTTGGTGGAGGGTGGTGGAACATGTGGTGACGGCAGCGTTTGGTGGAGGTGGAGCAAATAACAAAAGGGCAGCCACAGTTCGATGGCCGATGTCCTTTGTAAGGCGCTAATTCCATGGTTGACACTTCGATTTAGGGTTTGAAGAAGAGGTATGAACCGCCATCAGGTATGAACCGCCATCAGATCAGAACGCAGAGGGATGGTGGTGTTGGCGGCAGTAGGATGGTGGTGGTGGGGATGATGCGGTGGTGGTGGGGATGATGCGGTGGTGGGGATGACTGTGTTTTAGTGAGAGAGAGAGAGAGTACTGAGAGAGAGAGACTTGAAGAGGTTGTTTGTTCATTGTTGCAAAGAAAAGGGTTTTTATTCAAGAGAGAGAGAGGGGTAAAAGGACTAAAATACCCCTGAGCATAAAGACAAAATAGCAGGGTTTTTTTTGAAAATCTGATCTGATTTGAGTTTTGGATCAAAATGGCAACAAAATGCAAACCTCAGGGACCCAGATGTAAGAAATTTGGGTTTTGGACTAAAGTGGCAAAAGTGAGCAAACCTCAGGGACCATTTTGGCTATTAACTCTATTTTCTATTTGCTCTCTCAGACGAAGACAAAAATAGAATGGGGAAGTACAATAACTTTTTTCATCTTTGTTACCCTCTATTTTGGCAATTAGCACTTTTAGCCCCTACTCTATTTTACATGTTATACAAATTAACCTCTTTTATTTTCAACGCTCCAACTTCACCATATACCATATGTAATATACGTTTTTAACCTATTAAGTTTTTTACTAATTTAATTTTCGTCCGATAACTTTCGTTTTTTAAAAAAGCAATTCTGCTTCGTCTTTAAAAACTTTGTAAAATATCATTTTGACCCCCTCGAGTTTCTAAAGTTTTGAGTTTACACCTATCATTCCTTTACTTTAAAAAAACTGGTTTTTTACATGCATATCTTTATGTACGTATCAATGTAAATTCGAGTTGGTCTACGTTCCAACGCATACTTTTTCTAGAAACGAGTGAGATCAAATATAGTGCGTTTTCGTTTAAAAAACATTTTTAAGTGCATCTTTTATGTACGAGTACCTATAGCGTTTTCGTATAAAAAACATTTTTAAGTGCATCTTTTTATGTACGAGTACCTATATATTCGAGTTGGTTTACGTTTCGACGTAATTGTTTTTAGGAAACGAATCAGGTCAAATATAATAAGTATTCGTGGTTATTTTACGTATGTTTCATAAATATTGTTTCGAACCGAGTGGAGTCAGATTTGTGTTTTTTTTAAAGAGCTCTAATTAGTCCATTTTTATTACATGTGTCATTTTTTCTTTATATCTGTTATGTTTTCTATGTATGAGTTGAGTCATATATAATACGTTATGATTGTACAATATAATTTCGATTTACTTTACGTTTTGATCCAATCATAATGCTTATAGGTTACATTGACTTCAATCAGATACGTCTAAACGCACATTTTCATATGTTTAACGCATTTACATAGTGATTTGACTAATCCATTCGATGTTTGCGATGTACCCGCGCCGCAACGCGCGCGGGTCTTATTACTAGTGGTAGTAAATCATGAAATAGAGACACAGTGGCGGAGTCAGAATTTTTTTCTTATGGTGTCATTTTTTATATATACCCCGGTTTATAGTAACCTGGTGTCGAATTTTTCGGATCGATCGGTTCGGATCTAGTCGGGTCAAATCACATAATAAAAGCAAATATCACAGTAAAAGTACAATGTCATTGAATTAAAACACATAATAAAATTACAAAATCATTTGAAATATATAATAAAATGCATTTAATAGTTGCTCTGTATGCATTTTCATGTTTTGAAAACGATTCATAATGTTTTCAATGGCAACTTGAAAAAAAACCTCTTTTCATCATAACAAACAAGTGCATGCACCATTCAAATGATTATCAAGCATCCTGTTAGGTTAAACAATTGAAACAAAATCAATTAGACACGGGGCTATAATGCTTACTGGATTAGAAAAATAAAATAAAAATTAAGCATGAACCTTTAATGATTTAAAGTATACTAATTAAATTTAAGTAACTGGGCTTAATTTTTGAAATAGAAATTTATTTATTATATAATTGTTTTAGAAGAAAACAAAACAATGATGTCGTTTGAAAAAACACAATGGTGTCGCTCGTAAAAAAACAATGGTGTCGCTCGAATTTTTCTTATTATACGTTGTATTTGCTACACAAAATTCAGTGGTGTCGGACGACACCGTTGTTCAAAGTGTGGCTCCGCCACTGTAGAGACACGATGTTTAAACATACTCCAAGTTAAGTTGCTTTTTGTATTATATAGTAATAATAGTAATTATTCTGATCATGTGCAAGAAAACTTAGAATTAACTTGCGTTGCAATAAGTTTGGATAATTTCAAGAAGCTCGATTCTTTAACTCAACCAATATATATTTTTATTTTATTTTTTTTGCTTGGAAGTGTTTTAAAACCACTAGTGATGAGGATACGTCCTCGACCGGACCGAATCATGGCACATTAAAGACGGACCGAACCCTGCACTATAAGACGAGCCGTTTGGACACCCCGGTGCGGCGTAACTAACCGGGCCCCACTCCCATAACTGCCATGACAGCGACTGGTCCGGCCCCAACTAACTCTCCACGTCAGCACACCCAAAGACTATAAATACCATACTTAGACCTCCAAAAAGGGGTAATCGCTACTTTCTCTCTCTAACTCTTTCTCTCTCTCTCTCCCTGACTTATTTCCTCCTCACAAGTACTTATTCTCACGCCCGAGCTTGGTCACAGAGAGACCCCCCTCCCTGTGACGAGGCTAACGGTGTGCTTGTTCTCTTGTGATCTTGCAGGTTCCTTGCTAGGTCATCTGAAGCTTAACTCTGACCAGGTCGTATCAACTGGTTCTTGAGTCTTCAGTGGCGCCATCCCCTCGAATTCACATAATTCGTTTTCTGTGTTTTTTGTTAATTTGAAATCATGGCAGAGTCGACGACAGCAGTCTCCACCAACACTTTCCCATCTTACAAAGATATATGGGAAGGGAATACCAGCTCCACAACTGCTTCAACAGCAGTTGTCGCCTCAGCAGCTTCAATAGGATTTGCATCGGCTCCTCCAGCTGCAAATCCTTTAGGCGGAAGTTCTATCACCACGCTGTCTGTCACTGCCCCGGTTGTCACGCCATTACCTTCTTTTGACAACGCTTTCCTTTTAAGGAATGCTGGTCTGTTGCGACAGTTACAGCAGCAGCAACAACGAGATGAGATGCTGCAAAGTCTCCGAGCAAATTTGTTTAGCAACGTTTATCCAGGGGGAAATCCCGTCTCTGGTGGAACCTTCGCTTCTGGATCAATGGGATCTGTGGGTTTAAACCCCCAAGATCAAGAGCTGCTTATGCCGTACCACCCCACGTCAATGACTTCCCAATCGAAGTTTACGTTGCGGATTGTCAATGCCCCACTCCCGGCTAAGCTGAAGATGCCTCCCACGTTGAAGTTTTACGATGGTACGTCTGATCCAGACGACCATATGTTCGCGTTTGCCGGAGCGGCTAAGGTCGAGCAGTGGCCTATGCAGGCTTGGTGTCTTATGTTTGCCCAAACACTCACTGGATCGGCGAGAGTTTGGTTTGATGGGTTGCCGGAAGGGTCGATTGACCACTTCGAAGATTTCCGACGTATTTTCTTGCAAAATTTCTGTCAGCAGCGCCGTTGCAAAAAAGACATTACTGAGGTTCATCATATAAAGCGCCGAGACGGAGAGTCTGTAGAAGATTTTATTGACCGTTTCAATCGAGAAAGCATGCAGATAAGTGGTGCGGTGGATCAACTCCGGGTCTCTGGTTTCTGTCACGGAGTTCGGAACAACCAACTTGTGGAGAAGCTCCATGAAGATCTCCCAAAAACTATGGAGACGCTTATGGAGAGAGCTCGAGCCTTTGTTCGGGGAAAAAGTGCCTGCGGTCAGCCGAGCGAAGCCTCAGCAAGAAATGCTAAAGCTCGAACCGCTTCATGGAAACGCAATGCGTCGCCACCAAAAGATAGAAGCAGTAGCTGGAACAGAAACCGTGGCCCGTATCAGAAGTCAGATCGAGGCAGTTTCCGAACAGGAAACGTGCGCTTCAACACTTTTTCCGAGCTCACCAAATCACCAACTGAAATCCTCAGTACGGAGACTACTCGTTTCCCCACACCGTCTAAGCAACGACCCACCTCGGACAGGCATTCAAAGAAGTATTGTGAATACCACCGAGACAAGGGTCATACAACTGATGAGTGCTGGGCTTTGAAACAAGAAATCGAAAAGGCCGTGCGGTCCGGTAAACTCTCGCACCTTGTAAAGGAAGTGAAAGATGGGAAGAAGACAACAGCGGCAATTGATAATCCGAACACCGAACCCGGAATCAACATGATCCGGTCAGCCGAGCCAAGAGGGGTAAAACGATCGAGCCAGCATATGGCAGCATGGATGCACCAACCAACGTACTTCCCTCCGGTCGATCCAGAAGATGCTCGAGACGGACCAATTACAATTTCGGTCGTCATCGCCGGACATCTGGTCCGACGAATTTACGTGGACGGAGGAAGCGCCTTTGAGATCATGTATCTACAGTGTTTCCAGCAGCTGAACCCCCAAGTGAAGAAGAGGCTAATTGAAGTTTCCACTCCGTTGATCAGCTTCTCCGGAGAGGTGGTCCGTCCGATAGGACAACTCACCCTTCCGACCACGTTCAAAGAAGGTGACAAAAGCCGGACAGTCCAACTAACCTACCTGGTTGTTGGTACTCATTCATCACACAACATAATACTCGGGCGACCTGGGTTAAGAGCTCTTGGGGCGATCAGTTCGACAATACATGGAGCTATTAAATTCCCTACTGAGGCTGGAGTCGCCACTATCTTCTCAGAGTCAAGCTCATTTGTCGCCGAAGTAAGACATGCAGCAGAAACGAGCTCCAAAAAGTCCGAGGTACCTACGGAGCTATGGGCAATCAATCCAGACTTTCCCGAACAACAAGTAGCTATTGGTGCTCAGCTCCCAAAACAAACAAAGAAGCTCCTATGGGAATTGTTAAGTAATTCGATAGACGTTTTTGCATGGAAGCACTCCGACATGCAGGGAGTCCCCAGATCTATGGCACAACATCACCTGAACGTGAAAGAATCAATCAAACCAATTGCACAACGAAAAAGGCACATGGCTCCGGATCGAGCCAAAGCAATCGCAAAAGATGTTAAAAGCCTTCTAGATGCGGGAATCATTCGGGAAGTCCGGTATCAAACATGGGTGTCAAATCCCGTTCTGGTGCGGAAAAAAGATAATTCATGGAGAATGTGCATTGATTTCACCGATTTAAACGATGCGTGCCCGAAAGATTGTTTCCCTCTACCGGAAATCGATGAAAAAATTGATTCCGTCGCCACGTTCAGATTGAAGTGTTTTTTGGATGCCTACAAAGGATACCATCAAATACAAATGGCGGTCGAAGACGAGGATAAGACCGCCTTTGTCACCAATGAAGGAGTGTATTGTTTCACTAAGATGCCGTTCGGTTTGAAAAACGCCGGTGCTACGTACCAGCGTCTGATGAGCAAAGCTTTTAAAGATCAGATCGAGCGGAACGTAGAAGTGTACGTTGATGATATCGTGATCAAAAGTCATGATGAGGCCACAATGTTAAAAGATATACTGGAAACGTTCACCCGACTCCGAAGCATCAACATGAAACTAAACCCCAGAAAGTGCACGTTCGGGGTAGAAGAAGGTAAGTTTTTGGGGGTCATGGTTGGATCAAAAGGCTTGCGAGCCAACCCAGACAAGGTTGATGCTGTTCTTACAATGAAACCTCCAACGACGGTTAAGGAAATTCAGTCCTTAAACGGACGATTAGCTGCTCTCCATCGGTTCTTATCAAAAGCAGCAGACAGATCGCTTCCGTTCATGGATGTTCTCAGGAAAAGCTTCCGAGCGGAGTTTAGATGGACGGAAGAAGCCGCACGGGCTTTCGAAGATCTTAAAGCTTGTCTGGGTACTCTCCCAACTCTCACCGTACCAGAAGAAGATGAGGTGCTAACAGTATACTTGGCCGCGTCGATCGGAGCTATCAATGCGGTGCTAGTCGCCCACCGTACAGGGAAGCAGATCCCCATTTATTACGTAAGTCGAACGTTAAAAGACTATGAAACAAGGTACTCAAACTTGGAGAAATTGGCCCTGGCATTAGTTCATGCTTCGAGAAGACTTCGCCGGTACTTCCAAGCCCACCCAATTGAAGTGCGAACGGATCAGAGAATCCAGCACGTCCTCCGCCGACCTGAAGTTTCAGGACGAATGGCTAAATGGGCAATAGAGTTGGGCGCGTTCAACATCACTTTTCGAACAAAAGGACCGTTGAAGGGGCAAGTGATAGCCGATTTCTTAGTTGAAATTCCGGAAGATAAAGGACGGGAAGATGTTGAAAATGCTCCAGAGAAACCTTGGTCCTTGTATACCGACGGAGCCTCCAGTTCCGAAGGAGCAGGGGCAGGTCTAATTCTCACCGATCCAGAGGGAACGTATATAACATACGCACTCCGGCTGGAGTTTAAAAGCTCGAACAACGAAGCAGAATACGAGGCTCTCTTGGCTGGTCTGCGTCTAGCGTTAAAAGTCGGAGCAAAAAATGTTGTTGCCCATGTAGATTCACTGCTCGTAGCGAATCAAGTAAACGGGGAGTACGAGGCAAGGGAAGCAAGTATGATCGAGTATCTTGAGCAAGTAAAGCAAACTATGGCGTCTTTTGAAGCATGCAAGGTCGAGCATATTCCCCGTAGCAAGAACAAGAAGGCTGATGCCTTGAGCAAGTTGGCGTCGGTGTCATTCAGTCACCTAGCCAAAGAAGTAAGAGTGGAAGTTTTGACCGCACCATCAATTGCAACTCCGCAGGTCATGCAGGTCGAAACACCATCGCAAACATGGATGACACCTATAGTTAACTACTTGGTGCATGATGTTCTGCCAACCGATAAAGCGGAAGCAAGAAAAATCCAAATCAATTCTCTTCAATACCAGATGCAAGAAGGCGGTTTATACCGAAAGACCTTTCTGGGCCCCCTGTTGAAATGCCTGGACCCGGAGCAAGCCAGTTATATCATCAGGGAGATACACTATGGTATCTGCGGCATCCATGCCGGACCAAAGATGATCGTGACGAAGGTCAAAAACGCAGGGTATTACTGGCCCGGGATGCATGAAAGCGCCGTAAAAGAACTCCAACAGTGCGATGAGTGCCAAAAGCACGCACCAATCAGCCTCCGAGCCAAGAATGAAATGATACCGGTAACTGCAGCATGGCCCTTCCAAAAGTGGGGCGTGGATATTGTTGGACCTTTTCCAAGGTCAAGCGGAAGTGCGCAGTACCTGTTAGTCGCGGTGGATTATTTCACGAAATGGGTGGAAGCTCGGCCGTTTACAATCATCTCCGGTTACAATGTAACACGGTTCTTTTGGGAACAAATAGTATGCCGATTCGGTCTTCCGCTCTACATTATAAGCGATAATGCAAAGCAATTCGCTGAAAACCCATTCAAGCGTTGGTGTGAAAATCTAAAAATTAACCAAGTCTTTTCTTCGGTAGCCCACCCTCAGGGTAACGGGCAGGTGGAGCAGGTTAATCGGAGAATCGTTGATGGGATCAAAAGGAGGCTTGGTTATGAAGGAAAAGGCTGGGCGGATGAGTTGCCGAACGTTTTATGGGCGCACCGAACACTGCACAAAACTAGCAACGGAGAAACACCGTTTAGTCTAACTTACGGTACCGAGGCAGTGATTCCCGCCGAGATCGGACTCCCGAACCAGAGGTGCAAGAATTGGGAAGAAAATGAGCTTGAACTCCGGTCCAACCTTGACTTGTTAGAAGAGCGCCGGAACATCGCGGCGATCAAGGAAGCCCGATACAAGAAGAAGATTGAAAAATATTATAACGCCCGGGCCAAACTATACAAGTTCAAGGTCGGAGATTACGTGCTCCGGAACAATGATGCGAGCCGTATCGTAGCTCCCGGCAAGCTAACCCCAAAGTGGGAAGGACCGTATCGGGTCAAAGAGGCGAGCGATAAGGGCTCGTATGTGTTAGAGAAGATTGACGGAACTCCAGTGCCCCGGACGTGGAACGGGGTACATTTAAAAAAGTGTTTCATGTGAACAGCCTGCTACGGCTAAAAAGATCGCTTGTATTTGTTCTTTATTTCCAATTTCCATGTACAAGTCGGGAGGGTAATGCCCCGGCAAGTTTCTATTTCCTTTTGTAACCGGGAGGGTTTTTCCCCGGGATGATTATGAGTAAATCAATAAAGCGATCTGTACTTTTATAAGTATAAATTATAGCATGCGTATAAGTTCGAACAAACACCATGAATGTGCACAAACGGGCCTCGACCCATGCCTCGCGCCGATCGAGAAGGCTTAAATAGTTAAAAAAGTAACTAAATCTATTAAGCAAAGCGGACCGTGTTTAAGACGTTCCGACCACAAACAATTCGATTATGTAAAAAGAAATCAAAAAATTTCTAAGTTATGTTCTGATCACCAGAGATGATCGAACCAAAGTTCTGGTCGAACAGCTAAGTTTGGACGCAAACTAAAAGCTAAGTAGCCAGGATTGAGTAACCAACGATAAGGTCCAATTCCATACAAAACATGGCAATCAAATACTTGCAAGCAAAAATTTTTTTTTTGCACTAATTACATGCCAAAGAAAGTAAATGTTAAAATTGTTCGGTTACGATAAAGCCAAAGATCGTATAAACAAGTTTCAAGCTTCGAATTCTTCTCTCACTATGGGAAGTTCACTCTGTTGCTTGATAACAGACAAAGGCTCGTCTATCAAATCAGCAACCTTTCCGAGAACGGAGATGTTGAAACCTTCGAAAGCTTTTACCGCAGCATCTAACTTATCTTGAGCATCTGCATCATACCCTGGAACTTCTTCGAAGGACTGAGCGGGGCCCTTAGCAGCCTCAAAACCATACTTGATACCTTCGTTTGCTCCAACTGCATTAACACTGTTTACCAAATCCGCAACAACTTTCTCCAGTTCCGGGCTCTGGTGCACCAGCTTAACGACCCACGCAATCCCGTCTGTTAAAAACCATTGTTTGGTAAGTTTAAGCTCCGACAGCTGGGCATATGACTCGATCATGTCACGTTCAGAACGAATTAGCATTCCCTTCGCCTCATCGATTGTTGTTTTATGCGATTCAATCTCCCTGTCACGAGCTCTCTCCAATTCGTCTTTAGCTGCAGAAAGACATGTTTTAATGAGCAAGAAAGGGAAGCAATAAAAGGTAAAATGGATTATGAACGTACCATCAACAAGGCGGTGATAGTCGGCCAGAAGCTGATCATGAGATGTTTGCATCTCCTTCAGTTCAGCCACATGCTTTCTTTCCGCACCAGCCAACTTCTTCTCTAAGTCAGTAAATTTTGATTTGAAAGTCTCTAAGTCTTGAAGAGCCTTGTCTCGAGCCTCATAAGCGGCCGCAGCCGAAGCTTGGGTTGATTTATTAACCTCTTTCGCCTTTGAGTTTTGCTCCTTTAGACGAACAACTTGAGCCCGAAGAGAGCTCAGCTCCTGTTTAGTCTTTGACCGAACGTTGTCTTCATTCTTCAAATTGGTAATTTCGCGTCGGAGCTTGTTACAAGTTGACTCTGACTCGATCCAACGCTTGTACGACTCCACCACCAATGAATTAGACTGAGCTTGGTTTATCATAAGGGCGTTCCCAAGCTCCGGTCCACTCATTTTCCGATAATAAGAATGTTCAGCAGGAGTTCCCAAATGAAATAATGACATCTTCGCCGAAAGAGCATCCACTATCCTGTCCTTGTTCGTCAATGACCAATCCGGAACGTACTTTTCCAGTGCTCGAGCTGAGTCCATGTCTTCGATACCGCCCGAACCTAACTCCCGTGATAAGAAAACAGCTTCATTATTAAACCACAAAGGGGACGAAGAGGCACTGTCCCCACCATCAATAGGCTTGGGGCTCGGCCTCGACACATTAGAAGCGACCCCCGTGGTAAACTTACCCGAAGGAGAAGGCTCGATCTTCTT
Organism: Helianthus tuberosus; assembly: GCA_030545235.1. Lineage (NCBI taxonomy): Eukaryota > Viridiplantae > Streptophyta > Magnoliopsida > Asterales > Asteraceae > Helianthus > Helianthus tuberosus. The sequence continues at coordinate 72,038,732 of CM060433.1, forward strand.
GGGGTCGGACGTGCGAATATCAGTAACAACCTTGGTGGCACCGCCCCCAAAGGACAAGTGGCTTGTAGGAATGCTAAGTGGATGATCCCTTGGGGTGCGACCCCCATGAAGATGGGCGTCTAAATTCGCCAACACGCCACCAGCAGCAGAAAACTCCGTAACTTGGTCATCATCGTCGTCCAGGGTAATAGTTTTAAGATCTGTCTTCGTCTTCTTTGGTCTGGGTTTCGGACCTGACTTAGACGGAGCCCTCTTTCTCTTCAAATTAACCTGAGGTTGCTCCTCTTCGTCCTCCTCTTCCTCATCATCGCCACCCTCCAAGTTTTCAGCACGATCCTCTTCAACTCCCACAGATAGGTGAACGCCTTCATCTTCAATGACAAACTTGGACCCCGACCCTTTGGATCCGGCCGAACCAACTTCTTTACCCTTACCCTTGTCACTACCAGTCACCATCGCAGTATGGGCCGGTGCAACATCCGCTGTCTGCTCTACAGGAGCCGAGCCCGAACCTCCTTGCCCGGCTGAGCCTCCATGAGCTTCTGGAACCTCGGGTTCCCGAATTGGGTAAAGATTCTCTTGCACAACTGAGAGGTACGGAGGATCACCTTTCGGTGTCCTTGTGGCTCGAATCTCAAGCTCCTTAGAGTCGAAGGACTTCAACCTTAAAGCCTCTCTCAAACCCATAGCTGCAAAAAAGGAAAACAAGTAGTATCCAAAGTCCGGTATAATGAAAGAAACAATAAAAGTAAAAATAAAACAGTTACACAAGTGGCACGACGAGCACCGTATCAAAAGTAAAAGGCATAACTAACCCTCTCCGTTCCACTTAAGGGTAGGATACCACTCAGGCTCGGGCCAAATCGTGCTGATCCGTCCCATGACAAGGATGTGTTCCGGATAACTCTGTATGCGGCCTGCTTCCTTAATCAGGTTCGCGTATAAGTCTCTATCAAATTCAAAATCTTCAGGAAGAGGAGGTGGGAGTTTCATCTTTTTAATCCTCCATACCATAAACTCCGGAACGCACCGATCGTCAACATAGAAAAATCGATCTTTCCAATCTTTTATGCTAGTAGTAATCCATGTATAGCAGCAGGAGTTTTTATCTCTAACCTCGAAAGTATACCAGTTGCCGGACCGATTCAGTTTATAAAAAGCTCGGAACACATCTAAGTCCGGGTCGGACCCCAAGCTACGACAAGCCAACTCAAAATGACACACCTTGGCAAGGCCAAAGGGGTTCATTTGAGAAATGTGGACCTCGTGAAACGTAAGAACTCCGATCAAGAATCCCGTCAAAGGAAGACGATAGTTACAATAATCGAATAAACGGGTGTAAAGACCTATCTTCCCCGGAGGAAACGGATAAATAGGTGTATCCTTTTCGGGGAGAATAGGGTGCAAAGATGCAGGTATCGCATACTTTTCAATATACCAAGCTAAACCATTTTTGTTCAAAACGTTAAAGCAAGCGGACAAATTGTTCTTCGCCATTATACAAGAAAAAGAACTAACCTGTCTCGAAGATCGCCTGTTTTCAGAAAAAGAAAAAAGATGAAGAAGGTGAAAAAGGTGAAAAGTGGAAAGTAAAAATGGAAGTTTTGTTTGTATTCCTTTTTTATAGGGATACGAAAACCGACTTAAGACACCAATCAAATGATGACACGTCACGACAGCTGACGCATGTCAACCGTCACATCAGGCGAAAAATTTAAAATGACTGACGGTTACTTAACCAAGGTCACCGCTATGAAATTTAAAATTCAAAAATTAGCAAAAGCGACAAATCAGGTAACGACCCCGCCAAAATTACGCCGTCATAGTTCGAAGCTGCTATCTAAGAAACACCACGAACTAGGGGGACTTGATGAGGATACGTCCTCGACCGGACCGAATCATGGCACATTAAAGACGGACCGAACCTTGCACTATAAGACGAGCCGTTTGGACACCCCGGTGCGGCGTAACTAACCGGGCCCCACTCCCATAACTGCCATGACAGCGACTGGTCCGGCCCCAACTAACTCTCCACGTCAGCACACCCAAAGACTATAAATACCATACTTAGACCTCCAAAAAGGGGTAATCGCTACTTTCTCTCTCTAACTCTTTCTCTCTCTCTCTCCCTGACTTATTTCCTCCTCACAAGTACTTATTCTCACGCCCGAGCTTGGTCACAGAGAGACCCCCCTCCCTGTGACGAGGCTAACGATGTGCTTGTTCTCTTGTGATCTTGCAGGTTCCTTGCTAGGTCATCTGAAGCTTAACTCTGACCAGGTCGTATCAACTGGTTCTTGAGTCTTCAACTAGCAAGGGTTGATTTGAGTAAAAAAAATGTTAATTTATTTTTCTAGGTCTACTTAGATGGATTACTCTTATAGAACTTGTAAATTTAGGAGTCCCAAGTGTGTAAACATCACTCTTGTGTATCACCCCCACCATTGACGACATTTTGGCTTTCCATTCCACTATTGCTGGCCGGCAATAAAAATAAATATGGCGGAACTCATTTTGTTACTTTTTTTGTTTAACAATCAAATATTAACTCGAAACTATTTTGTTCACAACTGATTTTGACCTAAACTCAGTTTAACTTGAACCCGTTATCCGACATGCCCAGCCCATTTTACCATGCTTGGTATTCTAGTTATTTCTATAAGAAAAATAATTAATCTTGTGATGCTTCATAAGTCACCACTCACCACGTTCCTTTTATTTTATCCGTTTTTGATAATCATATATTAAAGAATAATTTCTTATATTCTAATTATTTGATGGTTCGCATTTTAATTCTCGCATCTAAACACATCGATTAAACAAAACATTATCACATGAAGTTTTAATTATGAAAACCACAAAATTTTTCTTAAATTCAAAAACCAAAATCCACTTCAACTTCAATCATAAATCATCCTAGGCAACTTATCCATAACACTTTAAGACTTCGGAGAAAAATATGTTTTATAACTACGAACGACCACACCATTCTCTTCCAAGTTCCAACAACACAAAGCAATAATAATATATTTGACCTCGAGCGTTGACCAAATGAAGATATGCCAAGAAAGCGCCACGTCATTATAAAGAAAATGTTCCCGTTTGGACCCTACACTTGCACCTTCAGTCATGTTAGCTATTTGTAAGCATATGAATCGGTTGATGACAGTAGTTTGTTATAATCATAATATATTTGTGTTCTTATTTATAATTTTGTAACTTTTTATGAGCAGGTAACTAATTATTAAATGTCGTAAAAGAGAACATTAATGGACATAAAAACCAATTTATATTTTTGTGGGAATTTGTCTTAAGAAACATATTTTTTTTTGTCAATTGGTTATTAGACCATACGTAGTGGGGCGTGATTTTTAAAAAAAATTGAAAAAAAACGCCCCATAACGCCCCCCACCCCATTACACTAGGCGTTATGGGGCGTTATTTTTTGAAAATTTGCATGTGGGCGTTTAAATTAAAACGCTGAAGAGAGATGTGGAAGTTAGGTGGTGGCCAATGAGATTTGGACTTGTGGTCAATGGTACTGTTTGCTTTTTGACTAGCCAATCAGCATCAACTCTTTTTTTTTTTTTTTAATGATTGGTAGGGGCATTATACCCACTACACCACTTTTGCTATAATGCCTCATCGCTGACTAGGACGCCACGTGTCGGATAATGCCCCATGGTGGGGGCATTATAACCCACTACCACTACACATGGTCTTAGTGCTAAACCTACCATTACAACTAATAAAATTTTATAAAATACTAATTAACCCTTGATTCTCCGTAGTCATCATTAGCTTTCCACAAACACGTTAAAGGTTCATATACGTAAACGAGTCAAACTGATCGTGAGCTAGAGCCACTGAATATCGACTTGTTAAAAGTTTGAATTAAGTTAAACTTAAACGAGCTTGAGCAATCTAAATTGAACTTCGTTTAGTAAACAAGTTTTGGGCATCGAGTTTAATTATGCCTGCGAGCATATTCTTATGTGAATATTAGAATAATTACATATTATATAGTATATGTTACCAAATAATATAATAATAAATAATATATAGAATTAATTGCCCGGATTATCCCTGTGGTTTGTTGTTTTTTCTCTCTAACTTTTCAAAATAGCATGTTTGTTCCCTATGGTTTGCTCACTTGTTACTCGGGTAGTCCCCACACTGTATGGGAGTTAGTTTGTTCAGTTAGATAGGAAATGACCAAAATACCCTTAATAATAATAACATTAAATACACTGGATGTGATTTTCTGGTGATGCCAAAATTGTTACTAGAAAAACAAACAGAGCAGGTTCAATTTTCCACACACATTTTATTATACTAGTGGCCGGTGTAAAGTTTGTCATCGGAAAACACCATCGATTCGTCGGTGATTCATTGTGAGGAAAGACTCGGATTTGTTTGTTGGAAAACGGCGGCTGTTTCAGTGTTAACGGATTTTGATGGTTTTTCCGTGAGCCCAGACTCAGGTTGTTTCGTGAAGCCAGACTCGGTGGACGATGGTTGTTTCAGTGTTAATGAATTTTGATGGAGGGTGGTGGCTCAAGCGATGGTGGTGCTTAGTTGTTGGTATATAGATAACATAGAAAGAGAATGTGATAACCATCACCAAGTGTATCTCCCACTCGTAACCTGTAAATCGAGTTTTGTTATCAACACAACAAATCGAGTCCATTAACGTGTGCAACGATTCTGGTGTGCGAATGTTTTCAGAGATATAGATCAACAGAGTTCAGATGATCGGAGTTTGGTGGTTGTTGGGGAAGACAGTCGGCAATGCACAAGGGAGAAGGTGGTTGGATGATGAAGGCTGCGTGTGGAGCCATCGGAACAGGGCCATCAGAACGTTTTCTTGAAGCCTAGAATAGAGCGGCTTGATCTGGATGTACAACGTGAGTTCACCGGACCTTGAACGGAAGGTGGGTCTGGTGGTGAAGAAGAAGAAAAAGGGAGTTGGAGTTTGATTTAATATTTAGATAATAACTGTGGGGCCCACTTGTTTTTAATGATCAATTAGCGATCAAGATAAATTAGCGATCAAGATAAATTATCTCTTGTAGGAAAACCAAGGTTCAATCCTTGAGAGGTGTAAGTATTTAAGGGGAAAAATTAGCCGTTCAAAAAAAAATAGATTTTTTTATTTTATTTATTTATATTAATAACAAGGGTAGTTCAGTCATTTCACACATTTAACTGAACAAACTAAAAGTCATCCAGTCAAAAGACTATCAGAGTAACAAGTGAGCAAACCACATGGGAACAAACCTATTATTTTGAAAAGGTGAGGACTAAATGTGAAAAAACAGCAAACCACAAGGACTATCCGGGCAATTATAACTCTAATATATATACATACACACACCTAATTACCATTAGAAAAACTAAATGATACATAGTGCTATATATAACCATAATTATAAATATATGTATAGGATATATAATATTGAGAATAATTAAATAACTAACGAGCCAAGCCAAGCCAATCTCGAGCTTGTAAAAGTATTCACTAGTCGAGCTCAATTTAAGAAGTTAAACACTCTTAATAGGCCAGAATAACCCATTAACACCACTAGTTAAGACACATTTAAACACTCTTAGCCGATATCATCGGGTTAGGTTACAATTTACCTAGAAAGTATAAATGTTGATCTTTTAATAGCATGGTCTTTTATAGCCTAATAACTTTTCAAAATAAACAATTAATGCAAACTAGTTCATTTCAAAAGTACAAATGATCTTAATTCTTGATATGCACATAGAATAATAGAATGACAAACGAACGCAGAAAGAAAATTAGCTAGTAATATTGTCTGACGGCTTTCTAGAACAGGATTTTAGAACGAAAGAAATAAAGGTCCGAGATGGCAATTTTGACCCGTTTATATAGAGGAATTGATTTGGCGTATGTTTTATCGCTAACATGTTTATTTTAGCTAGATAACTTGAATTAAGAAAGATCAGGTTGAAGTCATCTGAAATGTATTCAAATACATAACACCTCTCCTATATCGCGTCACTAAAACAAATTCAGACTATCATTGTAAATAGTTAATAAACATACAAAAAATATGTATGTGGGTGGATCAAGCCCAACCCAGCCCACCCGTCTTGGCAGTTACCCAACCTGCCTAACCCACAGACACACACCTCTAAATCTAATCTGAAACTATTCTAATGACCTCTAGATAAACGAATCAAACATAATTTCATTTTAATTTAAAATTTAAAAAAGAATACATGGGCTTGGTAGTTGGTAATACCTTAGTGAAGAGAACCACTTCCACTCCCTTGCCCTGATGGCTGCTGCTGATGTATTTGGAGCAAAAGGTTCGTAGCAAACTGCAGCGTTGACTGATATCGTTCGTTCTTATCAGCATCAAAATCAGACGGTGGCTGACCTGCAGCATATAACGCGGACTGTAGCTGCTGCATCTGCTCCGGGAGCTGCATACCCGGATTCTCAGGTCTTTGTGGCTGGTATACATTAGCACCATAAGTATTAGCCTGTAAAACCGAGCCAGGGTGCGTCTCCTGTGGGATATTGGGTAGATATTGCTGGTTTGGCTGCACAGGAACTGCAAATTGACCACTTTGTGGCATAGGTGACGGAACCGCATCGTGTTGTGGCATACCGAAAGAATAATCTTGCATAGGAGGGAAGTTGCCTGAGGCGGTCAAATGAGCATTGTTGACCATGTTTGACTGATAACCCTGATGCCCGGGAAGGACTGGTGGCTGACCATGAAATGTATTGTTGGACAGTTCGGGTTCATATTCCCAAGGTGGTCTCTCATTAGGGGGACCCACTGCCGATGGTTGCTGATCGTTAAAATTACCTTTGGCTAAAGAAGCCAAGGTTGCAATAAGTTCAGGTGTTAAAGCAAGCCCAGTTTGCGGGGTAGGAGTGGAGACAGCTGGGGGAGGGGGAGGGGGAGCCAAGGGGTTATGAGATGGACCTGTTGACTTCGGGTTTGACTTCAAGTCATCATGTGGGACCCCACTATAATCAACTTGCAGCACCTTCTCCCCACTGGGAACAACATTATACTCATTTTGAGAAGGAACTTGTTGTTTATCAATAAATTGAGGTTGGGATGAGCTGGCAGAGGCATGTTGAGGGAACTTCAAAACGACTCCATACAAACGTTCAGGCCCAGATACATTCAAAACTTCTGAAAGGAACTCAGAAGGTGGGACCAAGAACAAAGTGGTCCCATCATCAAACTTAGCAACCCCGGCCCGATTTCTGTCACCTAAGTAGCGTACGAATTCTGTGTAAGAAGCAAAATCTTCTTCACTGTCGGGCAAGAAGAAAACAATATCGAATCCAACAGCATCTGTATAGTGCTTTGCCAGCATGTCCAGTCCTGTTCTAGCTGAGCAATTAACAACTTCAGGGCTGCAGTTTCAAAATCACAAACGTTAAGATGTTCCGTTAGTGTTCAGAATGTCAACATTGTTTGAAAATCACTTACATATCGTATCCAACCCACTCTCTGATAGGAACACAACGAGCATTACAAACAGGAGTTCCACCCTTAGCAATAACGCCTCGCCAAATATAGTCAGAACCGGGTCGACCCTTTTCCGCCCCACGGGTTGGAAATTTTGTGGGACCACCATAAGCAGGATCAGGGCCCAACACGCCCTGATCTTTCATCTCTCTTAAGGGTGTATTACCACCAGTTCTCAGCCTTTTGGGTTCCCGATGCAATTGGCTTGCATCAAAAACATCCCATGTCCCAGGAGATGTCCTGGTGGGTCCCGGGTTTCTCCAGTTAGGAACACCCATTGGGTTGAACTCTGGACCCTGCAGTAGAGGATCAAAGCTATCTGGAGGACCAAAAGGTGGTCTAGCTGGCATTAGTACAGGATGACCATATGCATCCATTGGTGGGCCCGGGGGTGGGAATTCGTTAAACATTCCATGAGGTTTTGTCCCAGGGTGATGAAATCCAGACATATCATTGTTGGGTGCATGCTCGTTATTTAAAAACATAATTGATATTCTGGGATCATTGAAAAGACGACCTCGCAACCCGTCTTTTGCAAGCTGTGCCTCTTCTACGCTTCTAAATTCAACAAGTGAATAATTTCTTGACGGAAAACTTGTGATATTGTCAATCTCTCCAAATAAAATCATGGCATTGTGTAGCATCTGTTCGTCAACATGCACAACAGGAGGATATGAAATTACCAAAACATTACTTGGTTGATCTTCATTTCCTTCTAAGGGCATGTTCTGCTGTGAAATGAGAACAAAAAACAATTACAACAGTGCATGTATAATTTGGTTTTTAATATAAAGACACTAGAACTATGGTATAACCTGTTGCCTTTTGGCACCGTTATATGAAGGATTAACAGCATCTGGTGGTAACCAAGGTGAATCAAGAGGGACCATACTTCTAAAATATTGACCTTCCTTCACATCACGAAAATCATGACCCGGGTCCTGTTATACATAGGAAGTCAATTAGTCAAACATGATAAAATACATACGGTTATATAAACTTGCAATGCCTATATTTTATCAGTAACTTACTCTTTTTGACTGGGATCTTAGATAGTCGACACGAAGCACGCTTCCACCTTTATACTTTCCGTTCATCGTTTTAAGGGCCTTTGATGCATCCTCCAGTCTGGCATAATCGATGTATGCCGTATTCTTATCCCTGATAAATCTGAAATCCTCAATTTTACCAAATTTGGAAAATTCTTGTTCCATGTCTTCTTTGGATGTGGACATGTTGATGCCACTTACCCACAGAGTCTTGCAGGGTCTAGCCTGCCAACAAGTTGCAAGTAGACTGAGAACTACGAACAAAGAGAAACCTGAACCCTAAATAGCTTATAAAAACAACTGTATTTCATCCTCTTGTGACTCAAGAAAGCATCAAAACACTAATAATCACACGCTACTAATACCTAACAAGTAGGCTTTAAGTTCTATTTTTTATGTCTCTGCTTGTTTTATATTTATTTTGTTACTAAAATGTACAACACACACGTATACACAAAAGTATTAAGCTTTAAGGATCATAGTTGTTAAAAGCCATCGCCTCTTGCGCCTAGGCTCAATTTCCTAGCGAAGCGAGGCAATTGTGCATTAAGTCAAGGCAATTGCGCTTTAATTCTCCAGGTGATGGTTCATGTGCAGATTCCAGCGAGATTCCTAATTCTTGAGAGTTTTCGGCCAAATTCTCTAAATTCTGGCAAGATTCCAGCCTGATTTCTACTTTTATCTAACGAAACTACTTTTCTACACTAATAAACTAGCATTTTATAACTTTTGGTACTAAATAGACTATATTAAATGTTATATAATAGCTTTAGTTTATTTTATTTGAAGAATAGTATTAATTTTCTATTATATAAAAATATTTAAATTTTCTTTTTTTGTTGTGCGCTTTTTTTTCTCCGGCCCGCGCTTTTTATGCGCCTTGCGCCTAGGCCACAGGCGAGGCCTATGCGCCTGAGTGCGCCTAACGCCTTTAATAACTATGTTAAGGATCTAGAGCAAAACAGAGGTGTATATAATTCATACATCACCCCAAATATACAACAGAAAATGAAACGCACAGCTGATTAAGATCATGAAAATCAGCTGTCTTTGTAGAAATCTCAAGCTCTAGAAAAGAAGACCATGTATATGATATCTTCAGTGACTTATTTACATATAAAACTATCTATGATCTGAAAACCAGCAAACAAATACATTTAAAAAAAAAAAAAGGTTAAATACGCTTGCCATGGTATCAATCCTTTACAAACTAGTTACCACTGCATTCACTTTACAAAGAATTTATAAGTAACATCTTATAAGGACAACTGTTGACACACCAAAAGTGTGTGTGCGTGTGTGTATAGACAAAATGAGTGTAACAAAACTACAAATAATGAGTTGAATAGCCAAAAGTTAATTAATAGCATAAGAAATTGTGACATGTGTGTTGCTCAGTTGGGTAGAAACGCAAACAGGCCACTTGGGATAACATGATCCCCCAGACGCCAGAGTAGACCTTTAAATATTTATGTACTAATAAAGAATTCAAACAAATAAACTAGACATACTATTAAACTATTACACAATGCCAGAACTTGTTAGTTAAGACATAGTATTAAAAATCATCATGTTTTAAATTAATTGCTTCATCTGTCCTTTAGAAGTCTGTTTTGTAGCCAAACAGGGTCCATTTTCACTCTTTGCCCCCAACCTTCAGCTATTCCAATACAACAATAAGCTGGACAGAAGTTTTTGCATCAGATTTTGATTATATGGTGATTAAACCAAGTCACAACTCTCTGTAACTTGCACCAGATACTAGAAAACGGGTGAAACATTACTAGCTACTACCGCTGCCTTATCACCTTTGTATCACATTTGCATACATAATAATAAATTATGAACTATCCCTTGAAACAATGGAAAACTACTATCAGTTCTAATTGTTAAACTGAAACGGATATTCATGATACGCTTTTTGCAATTTGTTCTCACATTACGTCCTTAACAGAATCCCTTGATCAGTATTGGCTAGTTAAGTAACCTTAAAGCCGTGTGAGGTTTACGCAGATATATAGTGTGGTTTATTTTAATAAATAAGATTATAGTTGCTTTTAGAATATGTGACATTAGGTTCAATTTTGTATTATTTGATACAATTACTTTTCAAAATAGCAACATTTATTGTTTCATGTATACAGTACACCAATGTGTCTGAGAAAAACTTGCAAGTGAAGACAATTGGAATGATTAACGCAAGCCGATAGGGAAGAAAAGCCGACCAACGATCTGCCCTCAAGACGATCCAGAAGAAGGCTGTAAGATTGATTTCTAATGCCCCAACATTTGGATTTTCTATCACACTAAAGCGATAATTGCAGACTCGCAGCAACCTATTTTGTGTTCACGTATTTAACAATGATCAACTGTTTTTAGATTAGGCAGAGAGTAAGTGAATATAGAAGATAGGCGATTGTTTTAATTTGAGACATTTTTTTTCAGATTTGTCCTCAGTCGAATTTGGCAACCAGCTAACAATAGCATGTTACATGCTTTCTTTATTAGTTACAGTTTAAACAGACCATCTTTAGGTGTTTTAAGTTTGTCTTAGGCTAGTTTAGGCTGTTTTAGACTTGTTTTAGGTTAATTTAGACTGATTCATGCCGGTTTAAGCAGTTTCAGAGCGCTTCATGCCAGTTCACTGTGCCTGTTCGCTCAAGGTGGTTTGGCTGAGCCAAGCCGAGCCTCGTCCAGGTGCGCGCCTTTGATTACTATGATGAACCAAACATTGAGGGAATTCAAAATCCTAGGTGTCCTATTGCGCAGTTGAATTGACAGACTACAGTAAACACTGCCTTTGATCTAATCAATCAATTTCATACGAGAAAACAGAGCTGCAGTTCTCCAAAGATATGAGGGAGCGCTTGAATGTGATTACGCATTTATTTGAAGAAATATAATTCAAACATTATTTACAGAAAAATATCTTGCGTGAATAAGCATCTTCAAAAGTTTTAGGTTAATTTTCCATCAAGACTAAAAAAGATAACTTTATATGTATATGTCCATTAACAGATTAACTTTGAAAAGAAGCTGATCAGCGTCTACTCTTCAGTGTACCGTATAAGTTGTACTTTTAGTTTTGTGGGCCTTAATGCAGTAAATCTACTTTGAATTTAAACTATGTTTTCATTGTTGTATTGTAAGCTTTTGTAGATGTTATATAACAAATCCATTTGCTTAGCAGAGCGTATTTAACGAAAGTGGCTTGCTACATTGAACTAAATAAACGTGTATTTAGAGTGTGAAATTACGTTAACGAAACAAAATCATGCTCTTCCTTCATCTCCACTCATATCACACGTATCTCAAAGCCAAACAGACTGCTAGCAATCTATATCCATGGTATTTGTTTGCTTATCTACCAAAGGTTTGATGGAAGACCAACACCATTTGTTCAATATCAAACAATCACACACATATATGCTTTGTTTAAAATCTTAGATAGCGAACATAGGCGAAATTATCCTAAATTACTACACCATATCTAGTTCTTAACGAATTGAATCCCTAGCATTTAAATGCATGTTCTGCTTCCTATTTTAACATCAAGTTTTAGTTTTAAACCCTAGCCAAATTCTCACAATTTTTAGCGTCAGTTAAAATCATAATGCACAAATCGGATATCAACATAAACATATAACAAATCAATTCCATATAACAACAACGACAATAACATCCTAAAAACCCTAACAACAAAAACGATACAAACCGGTTTAGCAAAATCAATCTTGAGCGATCCACCACGCAACACAACAGCTTGAAGCGAGTCCTTGGCTCTCTTGGCATCCTCAGGGCGCCTCATATTGACAAACGCATAACTACGAGCCGGATAACACGTAACGCTATCAACAATACCGTGTTTCTCGAACAAATTGCGCAAATCTAACTCCGTAACATCGGGCGTGAGGTTTCCGACCCATAGATTGCTGAACATCGCATCGGATGGTGAAGAATCGGTTAGGTTTTTGTTGCCGATTGTGTTGTTTGATTTGAACGGAGGCCTCATGAGATTGATTGATTGATTGAAGAATTGTGTGATGAATTGAAGGTTTCGATGAACAATTGTGAAAGAGGCGAGGGTTGATGGTTATGGATTTTGATGTGATGAACAACCGGGGCTTGTTTGGGTTATATGTGTGTTGTGAGCGTACAGGTGTGGGTTTTTATCATTGAAATAGCTTAATGTGTTTGGATATATGTGTATATGATAGTAAAGTTTCTTTAAATGATGATTTGTTATGTTTTGAATTTTATAACTTTGATAGATCATAAAATGATGTGTTTTTAGAAAGGGACTTGGTCTTTGGGTAGAGTCAAAGAAACTTTACCTCTTTCGTATACCAAAGAAACTTTAACTCAATGTTATAACGGTATATATTGACTTTTTCTATGGGAGGTCTGGTTGGAGTTTCGCTCGTGATAAAATGTCATGCGTGAGCTAGAGATTTTATCATATTGCGTCTTTGGGCGGTTGCTTTTCCCTAAAATTGGTGATGAGTCGGGTCACCAGTGGTGTCTGTGATTGCGGTCGTGGGTGGCCTTTTGCCTATGTGTGTATCTGAGTGGTCAGACTTTGTTGGACGTTCAAAAAACATAGAGAAAATCGAATTGCAAAACCATAAAGAAAAAAGATGGTGTAGCCATCTAAACGTAAGCAAACTGAAACAAAATTCTAAACATTGCTATAAGGAGAGCAATTAAAGAAAGGCATCAACATGGAAGAAGTAGAGGTGCATCACATCTTCTCCTTATAGTACCGTGCCATGTCGTTATCCTCTAAAAACACAACCTTTTCATAAGTACTATCCAGTTGCTGACAGTTAATCTCATAACTAGAGTAGAAATTGCAACAGAATGGAAAACTCTTTGATTTTAATACTATGTCAGATCTACTACCCTCATCAGCTGATGTTACAAATGTGCATATCGAACATATGGACGCATAGTACAGATAAGGATTGTGTGTTTACAATATGTTAAACTTACACCTTAATTAGTCAACACTAAATTTACTACCGAATTTCACTTAACATGCTCAAATCACTTTTAGGACGCATAGTACAAATAAGGATTGTGTGTTTACAATATGTTAAACTTACACCTTAATTAGTCACACGTGAATTTACTGCCGAATTTCACTTAACATGTTCAAATCACTTTTAAACTTACGTTTTATCATATTATATAAAACTTTTATTGTAAATGTCATTTTAAGTGAGTTTGAATACTGATTTCGTAAAGTAATAATTCAATCAATGACGTGGTCAAGCGTGGGTATAAATTTTAGATATATTTTAAGCGCTTTTTACTCGTGTATCAAGCTTTAAATTTATAAAACACGATACAATACTACCTGTGACAACTGTCAAATTTCAGGTATCCGTACAATTATTAAACCATGATTAGTGCTTAATGACTGTGTTGAATTACAATTAACTGCTTTCTGGTTACTGCTTTATACATACATGTGCATCATATATTGCTAAATGTTATGAAATGAATGCAAGAGAGCTTTATTGACTCAAATGATGCACGAAACATAGTTAGCACAGTTATCTTATAAATCAGGAAAATGCTGACAGAACTCAGCACATAGACAGACAGTGCATTGAGACACAGAATGAGCCAGAAACTAAGTACCACACTAGTATAGTGTGTAGGAAAGTAAGGATCATAAAACTGTCTTCCTAGAGATAGTATAAGTGCCGGAAAATGCCTAAAACTCACATAAAGTGTTGAATTCAGCAAAATTCAGACACTACCCGAAATATCAAATTTACACTAGAAGCACTGTTTTAACATTACCAAACTAGTTATGGTCCCCGAGCATCATAATACATCATAAATATCTAGTAACTAAGTAACTAACTATATACTTGAACTTTTACCTTAAACTAACTAATATAGTTAAACCTACTCTACATACCCCCTCAGCCACCTAGTAATCGGCCATGCTCACCCCCCATACCTCAAGATTTCATTTTAATATTATATTGGATCTTGTTATGGCTTTCCTAAACACATTACACAGAGGATGAAGACTTGAGATTGGTTTATAAGCTAACATCCTATAACATACCTCATAACTCTCATTCTCATAAAAACACACACTTCCTCCCTCCCATCTCTAGTGCTCTCGGCCGAAGACCCCCACCACCCTACCACCACCATCACTTCACTTCCATTCATTCCAACACTTACAAAGGTGTTAGAGACCATACAAAGAAGTTAGGAGCTTGTGGAAGGACCTCTCTTGTTTGCTTTTATCCATCTCATAACTTCTCTTGATCATCCCTAGCCTTGTGCTAGTGGTAAGAGTCTTGATCTTGCTAGTTTACTTCCATTTTTAGTGGTTAAAAGAAGAAACATAATCATAATCTTAAAGAACACTAAAGATCATAAGAATGAAACTTGAATATAAGCATGTTTAATGAAGAAACTAAGTTGTTCATGTGATGATTTGCTTGTTGATTGTTGTTTGTTCATGTATATGATGTAGATCATCATATGATCTTGCTAGATCATGATTGAAAACATAATCTAGCAAGATGTGAGAATAGAAATTGTTGTAGGATGATAGATCATCCACACAGAAAGCATGAACTTGAAGGAACATAATGTTTTCTTGAAAAATCATGATCAAAGTAAGTTGTTAATCATATAGATCTAAGAATTTCATGAAGGATTTCTAAAGAAACCAAGTTAAAAATATAAGTTTCACTTAATCTTGGTTCTTACATAAACAAACTTTATTTTTGGTGGTTAAACAAGTGTGGAAACACTTGTGAAACAAGAAGAAATCATAAAGAAATATTTTTAGAAATGATGATCACAAGTTGTAAACATCTATATTCTTTAAAAATGAAGTTTTTAAAGAACTAATCACACTTTAAAGGATAACAAGGCTTACTAATAACACTAGTAAGTTCCTACAAATTTTTACAAATATTCAAGTTCATGAAGTGGTTGATTATTGCTTGTTTTTTGCAAATTGGTAAGTAAAGGTTGTTTATTGTTGATTATGGATTGATTGTGATGATTTTTACAAAAGAAAATTATATGCATGAAAGCATGGAAACATCCATTTTTGGGGGAAACTATGGCAAAATTTTCTAAAAATCCAAACACTTAGAAAAATATTTATTAATCTACACTTATAAGTGTATTTCAAACCTTATATTGTTACAAAAACTTTGCCATAAATTTTATTACAAAAATATAAATGTTGGAGGTTGGTTTTTATAAATAAAAATGACTAAATATGTATTTAGGAAATATATATTTAGAAGGCACCATGTGTGTGATTATTTGTATATTTTGTGTATTGGTTATATTATTTTAAGGCTTGAAATAATATAACACATCAAAATACCAAGAATTACAATCCAAAATATTACCAAAATTCCAAGGAATAAATATACAAGTTGTACATAAAATATTGGTGAAACCAAACCAATGAATATAACCCACAAGCATATTCCGGAAATTTATTCGCAAGTATATTTTGGTAAATAATATTTTGGACACCAAGGAAACAAAAATATGATTTTTACAATTACTACAAAGTTATATCATATTTTTGACAAGGGAAAAATATATTATTTTGGCATGTATGAATATATATTTTTCTTGGAAATTTTAGAAAATATATTATTTTAAGAAATATATATATTTTCTTACACAAACATAAAATACAATATTATTGAGATTAAAGATATATTTTCTCAAATAAATATGAAATATATCATTTTTGGAGAAAATAAGTTTATATATATTTTCTAAGTTAGACTTGAAAATATATTATTTTTGGAACTTAAATGAAGATACAAATATTTTTGCCGAGGAAAAATTATGAATAATTTTTCTAAGTAATGTTTTTTTAAATATATATTTTGGAAATATATATGGACCTTTATTAAGGATATTATTCCGGAAAAGTTAATACAACATTAAGTATAAGGATACTTAATACTTACATGAAGATACGTATTCTCGTACGTACAAATACACACCGGAATACGACTCTAATACATGGCAAAAATATACAAGTATAAGAATACGAATACATATACCCCCAAGGGAAGGTTCATTTGAGAAGAAATTTAATGTGAGAAGAAAAAGAAGAAAGGACATATTAGTAAAATACTATTTCATTTATAACTCATATCATTAATTTTTCTCTCTTTAATTAATTAGTCGACTAATCATTAATTATCCTCATATAATCTACAAAACCTACACATATCAAAAGTTTCCTACATATACCCTACACATTATAGAATTTTATCCTACACAGTCGAAATTAATCCTACACACCTCGAAATATATGTTACACATCTCGTAATTTATCCTACACAACTAATAATTTATTCTACACTTTAAATTAAATTGTTTTTTAATTTGGAAAAAATATATATATTTTGAAAAGGAGTTACAAGTTTAATTTAGTTAGTTATTAAAGGGGAAGAATACAAATTAATGATTTATGTAAGTTTACCAATATACCCTTATATTAAAATTAAATGCAAATATTAAATAAAGTAAAATGAAGCATTCTTATTGGTTGAAATTTCTTCTTTTTTCTTCTTACAAAAAAATTCTTCTCATTTGAACCCTTCACTATACCCCCATCCTTGGGAAGGAAATACAAGTATAAATACTTGGGAAGTATTAAGTTACAGTAATATGGTTTTAACAATTATTCCAAAATTTAGTAAATATAATTTAAGTTGAAATATTAATTATTTTAACAAATAATTATATAACTTGGAATAATATCAAAGATACGAAGAAACGTAACTCAAAGACATTAATACTAAGCCAAGGCACGACCCGCTCGTCTAATAGATCATAGCACGTTGTAGGTAGTCGTGTTTACCCAAAGGAGCTTGAGTTACGGTGACTGAAGACGCAAGACTGTGAGTTCGTGACCCCCTTTTCTTTTAACTATTTTCAGTTTTATAACTTCGGGGGTGAAGTACATGTTACAAACTGTTTACAAACGTCATTATTTGGTATGGTTAGCTAAGGAAGGGTACTGCTAGATCATGTGAGTGGTGGGTATGACGCTTAAGACCATTAATCCTCGATGTAGGACCGAGGGACATGAGTGATAGATCTATTTGGGTGTAGCGAGCCCCGCCCATGTTGGACCAGGGTTTGGCCCATGGGTTGACTATGTCTTACAGTCGGAAGCCCGGTGCAAAGTGTGCTAGGTTTGAGCCTTCCTGCATCATGTCACACATATTAATGGCCTTGCAAACCATTAATGATCTGTTTTTCCTTATTGCTTTCATACCGGGATTTACAAACTTATATACATACTTACAATGATTTCAAAGGTTTATTCATACACACAAACAAACACACGAACTCGCTCAACTTTTGTTGATGTTTTCAAACTACATGTATTTCAGGAAATTAGATGTGGATCTGGCGAGCGTTCGGAAGTTCCAAGTATGGTCTAAGAATAAAAGATGTCATCCATGGTCTTAGGGTTTGGTCAGTGTGTCTTATTCCTGGACGAGGCACATCCACCAAAGCCTGACTTTATTTAGAATCTTTTGATGAGTCCTTCTGGAACTCAAAACAATTCGTATGGTTTGTAAGATATGAATTTGAAGTCTATGTTTAAACAATGATGTTGGTGATGTTTTTAAACTTAATTAATGGATGACCATCTATGGTTTTTATCATATAGTTGTTGATATGATTGAATGCAATGATATTAAGAAAGTCACACCATAATCACGCTTCCGCAAAAGTCAGGGTGTGACAGCTTGGTATCAGAGCTTCGATTGTAGCGAACTAGGATTCCTTCTCGAGTCTAGACTACAATCACTAGGGCTCTCACGAAAATACTTTTACAAACCTGTTTTCATTGCATACATGAAACGCCCAGATCCAGGAAAACAAACATTTTTACAAACGAAAAAAAATGAAACACAATTCAAAGGTGGTTCAGTCTGAGAGACTGGGTGGTTCAGTCTGAGATACTGGGTGGTTCAGTCTGAGAGACTGGGTGATTCAGTCTGAGAGACTGAGAGGTTTAGTCTGAGAGACTAGGTATGTAGGTCCCCTGGTAGGTCCCGTGGTTCGTACAGATCGTCACAGAATTGTATATCTAACCTAGAGTGCGGAATCCTCTAGATCCAGATTTGCACAGAAACGTGTAGAAACAGAATTTCACAATTAATCGGTCTTCTATTGATTATCCAAACAATCAGTTTTACAGTCAATTAAAGACTCGCACAACCTCACAGCCACTATCTGTGATCTTGCTCTACAAACCCTAATTTCAAATTCTTTTTCTCTCTCTACGTTGTCTCTCTCTAGCCTCTAAGAACACTAAAACCCTAATCACAAAACATGTTTATATATCACATGTCTGTGAACTGGGCTTCCTACTGGGCTAGGCCATTTTTCAAGCCCATTACAATAATAAACTCACTAACCAATAAGCTAAGCCTAATACAAAATATCCAAAGACTAAACAATTAAACTATTAAGTTGTTGTCACAGAATATGCACCAACAGACTCCCCCTTGACAATAGCTTCATAGTGTAACTTTGTCTTCAAACATCTTGTGTTCTTTTGGTCTTCGGATAGCGTCAGCTACACAGTTTCTGACATCAACAAACTCCCCCTTAGCTAATGCTTCCAATCTCCAAAACTTTCATTCATTGTAGATTAGTTAGCTAGCAATCTTTGATTAAGAAAGTAAACTCCAACTCTTCCAAATCTATCTCTTTCCCTCTGCAATGTAGTAGAAGGATCCTATCATGCATCTTCACACATCTTCACTTCACTCTCAATCTGCACTTTACTTGTATTCTGCACTTCATTTTGATATCTGCATCAATCTGTTTAGAAACACAAGCAAGTATCTCGAAAAACCATTAGTCTTTTTCACATTTAAAGATAAACCAATATTTTATCTTATCATGCAAAAACAACAATCTGTCAGTTTAAAATAGGAGATCTTTTTTTAAAAATAAATCTTTTTGGTATTTTTAATTTTTTTTAAACAAACTAACAAACTAAACTCAACTCAAAAAATATTTACAATTTCATCTTTTTGTGAGAATCATGTGCAAGAAGATCATATCAACAAAATCAAACTGTTTTCACACTATTAGATAATAATTCTTTATGTAATTTTTCGTGAAAAGCAGTCCAAGACGATTACCAGTATTGTTTGTCCAATTAAACAAAATGCATGAACATTTCAAGTTCCATTACTGTATGATACGTTAAGGTAATATTATTACTGAAATACTAGTGTGTCCCACTTCAGGATGTACCCCCACGATCAAGGTATGCACAAAGATTCATCGTAGTAGGTGAGTATACTGAATTCATCCGTTTTGTTTTTCAACGTTTAGATAATTGGTGATCAGGTCAGTACTTCCGTACAGCAAAGAGACCAATATATCTAACGAGGGCTAAGACAAATACCCTTTTTGGTACGATTTAGGCTTTTTGCACTTTTTGAATGACTCTCTAGGAGAGCTTCTTCATTTTCAGGTTTTGGCATTTTTAGCTCTTTTAAGATATCCTGGTTGTGCTTAGGTCAGCATATATCTGGATGCAGCAGAAGGACAACCCTGATATCCCCAGATGAAATAACAGTATAAAGACCCAAAACCTCATATTTTGGCAATCTATCAACGCAAGATTTAAGGTTATTAAACCATACACCACTGATGTGTTCCCCACTCATATTCAGTTCATTTAAGTTTATATCACATTGGTAAGTTGATTATTTCCTGTTTTTTGCCTACTGGTACATCGTATGATGAAGTTGCTATCACACTTAAGCAATTTAAGTTTAGTTTCAGTGTGACAGTCTAACTTGCTGATGTACAATCATTTCTTCTCTTTCACACCATGAAATCTCTTTTTTTCAATTTTTTATGTTTTTCATTTTTCAATGTTTTTGGATTTTTAATTTTTAAATTTTAAATTATCACTTACTCCCCCTAAACACACGCACTATCTAAACTCTTTTTGGCTTAGGGTGATTTCTCCCCCTAAATTTTTGTTTTTATGGAGTAAGTTTTGAAAACTCAAATTTAAACACAAACAGACTCCCACTTCAATCTGACAATAAGTTTTTCACCAATAAATTTTTGTTTTACAAAACCTTAAATGTTTTACAATGTGATTAAGCGATGATTGAGTCTTTGTAGTTCTTCAATTACTGCCGGTATGTTGGGGTTTTGTATACAAAATATACTACTGCGAGTAGTAAGTCGGGACGACAGTACGTTACCATTGGACAACGAGTTAGCCAATGTGTAATATGACCCAGAAGTCAGGATTGACAGTACTGAATGAGTAATTGTGTAGAAATAAACAATGTGATCGCTCTCAATACTGTTTTAATTGATAAAATGTTTCTTGATTAAACTGGGATTCACTCACCAGTATTTCCCACTGACAAATGTTTTTAAAACGCGTTTCAGGTAACACAATGTGACATCCAATTAGTAAAAAGCCAGCTGGAGAGCACTGAAGGCTTGGGAAAAATGTGGCTATAAAAGTTACCTAAAAGACGATGTTTTAAATTCAATAAAATAGGGTTTATCCCTATAAACGTATTGTAATAAGAAACTTGGGTTTTGCCCATGTGATTAGTAATATTAAATAAGGTGGTTTTACTCTGATAAACATTTCCTAACTACGGTCCTGATGTAAATTCCGCTGCCAAATTAACAAACTGATACCACCGCCACTGAGTTCGCGTCCGCCCGTTCCGGGGATAGATAAGGGATCAGGGGTTGCGACAGAAGGTGGTATCAGAGCCTAGCCACTGGTCTAAGCCAAAGAAGTGTTCTGCTGATACTTAAATTCTAAAATTTTTGTTAGGAAATAAATTACGGAAATACATGTATAACTGTATTTATTTGTTTTGTGTTATTTGACTATTTGTTAGTTTACAGTATGAGTGATCAAGGACCCTCAGACATGTGTCGTCAGTTGTCTGATTCACCTAGGAGTGAAGGTACCTCATCACAGCCTGCCCTTTCTGGGTATTCTGCTAATCAGGAAGAAGGGATGTTTGCTTTTAAAGCCCAGTCAGAAGAGCCTTTCCCTCATAAGAAAAGAGGATGGTTCAGTAAGGAAGCCTTTGCACGTAGGAAAAGAATGCGAAAGTTGCAACAGCAAAGAGCCTTAGCAACCATTAAGCGAAAGACAGATGCCCATACACAGGATATGCTTAATAGAAGCCTAGCCAATTTCCATATCCTAGCTACAACTGCTGCTGACCCAAGTCTGGAACAACTAGTAGCCCCACAACCACTAATCCCAGACCGATTCATGGAGATTGAAAACCCTGAAAACCAAGTAGAGATGCATGACTTCAACCCAGAGGAAATCCCTAGGGTACAAGCACCAAACCCTCTAGACCCAAATTACAACCCCTGGTGGGACGATAATAGGGACTTTGTGCAACGTTACCCGATACATGAAGACACCCCCATACAGAATATAGGAGCCTATCCAGGTATGGACCCTTTAGATCCCTATTACCATGATAACTACATCAGGGAGATCTTAGAAGATCCTTACCGATTTCAGGCACTTTCACCCCCATATCAGGAACCCGCACCCCAGATTCCGAACCCAGTCCTAGAACCTGCACCCCCAATGAGTGCAGAAAACGTGCAAGAACTTAGGACTTTTGGGGAGGAAATTTTAGAAAGCGGTGAGAGAATGATACAGGTGGGAGAGCGTCTCATATGGAAATACGATGAGCGCAATATGGATTTTTGGATAAATCCATATCCGTGATGTGATAGAGGAGATGGTAATAGTAATAATAATATAATATAATAAAATAAAAATGAAATAAAATATGTGTGTACGGATGCCTATTACTATTAGTGTGATTCTATTTCTGTTGGTATTGTAATTTTTATTTCAGTACTAGTATGTAATAGATGCATAATAGTATATGAATAGAGTACAAGTCGCAATGATCGACGCTTTTGGCAAAAATGAGTGTCATGTGATTGACCATATTAATATTATTTTGTGATATTAATGATTGGTAAATGTTTAAAATTCAGATGGCCGACGAAGGAAATCAAGAAAATCTGAATAATGATAACCAGAGTAACATTAACGTGGTTAATGAGAATCCAAGCATCAATAACAATGGAAACCAAATGGATAATAGTGCTGTTCAATATATAGTGGCACAAGGAATCATAGACGCCATTGTAACACCCTTATTATTATATAACGGTTTTCGTATAGCTTACGAAGATAAACGGGTAATTATGATTTCAAATTCATTGAAAATACGGGTGCATTAAAAATTTTACAGAATTAAAAACTATACAACATAACATGTGTGAGTTCGTCATTTAACATAACAACGATACATAGTGCGGAAGCTTATTTCTTGATCATGTTCGGTTCTTCGTTGTGCTTGATCGTCCTCCGGTGCTAAAATTATACCTGAAACTCATAAAACATGAGTTAGATTAGTCATACGTAACTTAGAATGCATTTAAACGAGTCCGGGAAGCGAAACTGATTAAAATAAATTTTTTTCGCCAAAACAGTGCCCTGTCGCGCCACGCGGCGGCACCACGTTGCTCCCTCGCGTGGCGTGGGGAGGACGTTTTCCAGCAGGCCTGGAGCTGGGTCCTGCAATTTTCAGCAATACCGATTTTTACGGAAATGGCCATAATTTCTTCGTTATTGATCCGTTTTACGCGATTCTTTTTCCTACGCGTCCGTAATTTAATTCTCCATCTTATGGAGTTAAAATCCTATATCCAACATAAGAAATTTTTGAGACTTCTAAGCCCTCGACTCATTACCTTTTTACCGAATTTTAACCCGTTTATGCATTTTATCAAGCAAACATATTTGTTTGATCCTTATTTCACACGCACCTCTTCAAACTAATGTTATCTACCATAATAGGTTCTAGTCACATGTTTCTTACACAATTTAAACCCGTTTTCGCTCGTATGCTTATTTTGACCCGTTTAGGGTAATTAAGCTTATTTTAAGCATGAATCTCTTTCACTCACATCAAGCATTATACTACCACATTTCTTGTCAAATAATCTTTCTTCACAACTATATTTGTGTTGTATTAAGTGTGGAAATTCCTAAACTCCGAGTTTTACCCCTCGAATCAATATTTTACGGCAAAGACTATTATATAGTCAAATGACTAAGGATTCACATCTTTCGCTTTTGTTTACTCATTCTAAGTGTTTAATTATGCATACTACTCTTTTCCGAACAACCCTTATGGGTCGTTCGCTCGATTTAGCTTTCAAGGGCATTTTGGTCCATTTAGTCCTTTCATTAATATAAAGGACTTTTAAAAGCATTTTCGACCCAAAGGCCCTGTTCTAAACTATGCATTTGATTCAAAAAGTCATTATGTTTTCAAAACACAACGATTATCATATGAATCATTCGGTTTGCTTATTAAGGTAACCAAATGTCTATATGACTGCATTTAACTATCAAGGAGCCTCTAATTCCTATTGAGTGGTTAAGCTATATTATACATACCTGGCTCGGATCAATGTATATATTGACCCGTTTCGATACATTGCCTTAGTAACCGCTAAGTAATAGCGATGTAAGTATCCATTTGATATTTATTCCTGAAATCATACAACTCGACAAACCATTAGTCGATATTGTCAAGGGTGATAATTTCACCTTTTGACCCGTTTGGTCTAAATGACCAATTATATTAGCGAGATGACATTTATTACCACCTCGTATATATGACTCACTCCGATTTACACCGTGCGGTCACTTTACTTATAATTTCATCTCTTAACACTTTTTGGCCTACTATGGCTTACGTTATAATTGTCTTTTTCGTAATTAACACGACAAAAGGATATTCTAAAATATATGACTAGTGTAAGATATACTACCTTGCATCCGAATTACGCTTTTCCTTCATTCTTGATTCGTTTGACCCGCTTCCTTCCCAAAGCTTTCACCTAGCTTGCCAAGCGTCAAACTATCATTGAAATTGTAAGATGGTTAGGTTAGTCATAATCATTTACGACTATTCCATCCTACGCTTCTTATATCGAATTTATCATTCGATCATATACTTGATCGCTTTGACTTTTTAAAGTCAATCGACTTATCAACTTATTCAATGCACATTTGGTTTATTGAATTTCGCTTAGGCATTTCATCCGAACTCTTAACGAAATCAAATTTTACACACTAACTACTAGGTAACTTGATTTCAAGCATCTATATCACAATCTTAACATCAATTCTCTCATATCATACAAAACCCATTTCGTGAGAAGTATGATCTTGTACACAAATTCATGGTTTAATCGAACACCTTCTATTTGTTATCATGCATGTTGATTCTAAGCATGGTTATATCATCAATTTCATCATAACATTAAAACCCACTTATCTAAGTGTGTTAATTCATCAAATCCTTCAATTCATAGCATGTTATGTATGATTTTCACTTAGGGTTTCGTTCCTAAGCAAGTATGCATCACTAATCTAGCCATAGCTTCTATAATCCATGCCTAATTCGCGATTAGGATGATTATCAGATTTTTACAACTTCACGAATGTTAGAATTTCGACATACCTTACGATCCCCTTGACTTGGTGATCGTTAATCCACGTTCGGTTGTGAATTTAAGCGTCGTTTGGCCCTCCAATTTGATGAATTTGGATGAGCTAGGGTTTGGAGCTCTTGCTCCTTCTCCTGGACGATTTCACGCACACACACACACACACCAAGTGTGTGTGTTGTGTTTTATTTTTTTTGTTTTAATAAACCAAGTTTCCCACTCGGCAATATTAGTCCCTCATCTGTTATCTTGACCAATTGAAGCCATAACTCACCATTAGTCATTTGATCTCATGCTACCAACTAGGTTAATTATTCCTAGTTACCTTAACGGGTTCGAGAAGTTATAACCTGTTATGAATTAAGTCTCGTTAATTCGGGCCTTTTTATAACTTTGTTTTCTCAAAGCATTTATTCTCCTTTTTATTAATTATTAGGCTTATTTATTTAAATCCTAATAAATTTATGGGTTAATCTTTACCGCTAACGGTATTTTACCCGCTCTCTTGTATTAACGGGGTTTAATTACTAAACCCGTTTTCGGGGTGTTACAAGTCTACCCCCCTTAAAGAGGTTTCGTCCCTGAAACCTTATATACGTAGTTCTTTGGTTTAATCAAACGAACCTAGTTTCGTTTTCAAGGCTCCCGTTTCCTTTGGTCAAAAGTTTTCATGGATACTGACGCGTACGTCTTCCATGTGTAAGGCCTCGCGGGCCATACTTACAGCTTATAACCCTTTATCTTTATTGACTGAGTTGTCACTTGACCACTTTGTCTCGTTAGTCTTTTAACAGGTCTATCATGCGCTTGTGTTATATTAACAAGCGCTTGTATTTGTTATGACGCTTTCTTAACTTTGAATAGTTTTAACGGCTATACTAATTAGTCGTCGTCACTTCATACCCCGTAACTCACATTACAACGTGATCATTTTATATATTTCTTTTCTTGTCCGTGAGCGTGTCACGTCACGTTTAAGTTTAATTCGACGTTTCTTTATCATACTTCTTCTTTTCGAATGTATCATCTCGCACCTATCGATGTTAAGACCCATACTCTTTGATATTTGTTATTTCTGAATTTGTCTTATAGTATTCATATTTGTTAAAACGTTATTTCTTACTAAAATTGAATTTTAGTTTAACGTTTTTCTCTTTAACTGTGTCAATTACTCATATCAAGGAAATTGACAACCCATAATTTATTGTTTTCCGTTCTCGTTTTACGCGGGGAATCGTAACAAGTTCCCTCACCTTACACTATTGACCCATAGGTTCCTTCACTTAACCTCGTTGGCAATTTCCTTAAGCTTTCACCTCTTTAAGGCGAGGCCCTTATGACCCCTTTGCTTCAATTCATGACCCGTGGGTCATTTTGGCCCCGTAGACCTTTACACTAATTAACATCCCGTAGGTTATAATGATCCCGTAGATCATCTTTTATTCGAGTCTTTATTCAAATGTGTATACATTTATATACGCATATGGCATTAAGGCACCCCTTTTTATGTTTAGAATTATTCACCTTTACTTTTTGGATTTCGTTTGACCTTGACCGTAGTCTAAGGCTACATTGTTTTCTTTCGAATTATCTTTCCGACTTCTTGACTTCTAACGTCAATTACACGTCGGTTTGCCCTACACTTACTGTTACCCGGTTCTTACCTATACTTCTTTACGTCCCATTACCCGGGTTCTTTTATTTTAATGTTTTTAACGCCTATAACTCCTTTACATAGGTTTATTAATATTTCGCACTTTTATTTATTCGATTCGTGCTTACTTACTTTAGCAAGTGTCATCCTTTATTAAATTTGTTTGACTTGTTCGTGTGAAAATTCATCACTTATAAATGTCAAACTTCAGTCTATGTTCGACCCATTCAGCTTTGAAAGAGTTGAACGTAATTTATCAAAATTTCTATTTGAAGTATCTTATCATTCTTTAGTCATGACCCAAAACCCGAGTATTTTTTACTTTCCATATGCGTTCCTGTTTCTCAGTCTACGCATGCGTTTAATTCCTTACCCATCAACCGTGTGTTTTACCGAAATCGTTATCATTGCACCCCTTCCGGTATGCATTAAGACTTCATTTCGATTTACTTGGTCATCTTAGCGAAATCCGTCGCTTTTATTCGACCATGTCTTTTATTCTTTACGTGACCACCATTGGCGGCCTTATTAATTATGAGTGACGATTATCATCGTTATCCTTGCTTTACTACGACTAAAGTTAACAACCTTGATTATCTTTTTCGTGTGGGCAACACCTTTGTTTTTATGACCGGGCGGATCATCTATACTTTGGTTTTACTTGCCCATTTCATTCACCGTGGCCATTTCGTTCAAGATGACTTATTTTCGTGAATTTTCTTTTGATCATTCATTTATATCATCATTTACATTAATCCTTGTCCATTCTCTCGGGCTCATTATCCTAATGTAATACGCTTCCGTCACCCGGCTGTGCGTTTACATTATTATCAACTATTTTGTTCATTTGTTTCATTTGGGTACTTTTTAATTTGTCCCATTCACCCCGTCCTTACTACATCGTATGTAAATGTGTCCGCTATAAGAAGTTCATGGTATCATATGCCACTACTTACTTGGCCAGAGTAAGCGATTAACACATGACACGCATGACCTTTTTATAGTTTTCACATCACACCCTATGTAAGTAATGCCTCTATTTATTTCTCTTGGAAACAATATCCCGAATACATTTTCTATTCGGGTTTTTCCAAGTTTTTAATCGACATATGCAACTTTCAATTTCTACATATTTGTTGCGTATTACTATTTGTACAATTAAATTTAAAATGTGCACCTGGTAATGCTTGCCCTAACGGGCTTCTCTTGCCATTAGCCTTGTTCGCGACCGTTACGCGATTTAGGTCCTTGATGAGCATACTCTTTGGACCGTTCCTCTGTCAAATCTGCGATTTGTTAAACTTTCGCTATCTTCATATGCGAGTGTCCTTCAACTAAAACATATACAACAGTTAGTAATTTCGACATTAAAGGATGTCCGTATTATAATACAAGGCTTTTCTACTATACGCATCAACGCGTGTAATTTCGTTGACTATATCTATTCTATATTGTTTTTATTGGTGTAATGTGTATTACACGATAACCATATGTGTTGTTCTCAACACTTTAATCATACTAAACCATTAATATACATGTACTTACCGGATTTGCGATCAAGCCTCGAACCGAACACACTTTATTCTTTAACCATGAGCTCTGATTACCAACTTGTAACACCCTTATTATTATATAACGGTTTTCGTATAGTTTACGAAGATAAACGGGTAATTATGATTTCAAATTCATTGAAAATACGGGTTCATTAAAATTTTTATAGAATTAAAAACTATACAACATAACATGTGTGAGTTCGTCATTTAACATAACAACGATACATAGTGCGGAAGCTTATTTCTTGATCGTGTTCGGTTCTTCGTTGTGCTTGATCATCCTCCGGTGCAAAAATTATACCTGAAACTCATAAAACATGAGTTGGATTAGTCATACGTAACTTAGAATGCATTTAAACGAGACCGGGAAGCGAAACTGATTAAAATAAAAAAATTTCGCCAAAACAGTGCCCTGTCGCGCCACGCGGCGGCACCACGTTGCTCCCTCACGTGGCGCGGGGGAGGACGTTTTCCAGCAGGCCTGGAGCTGGGTCCTGCAATTTTCAGCAATACCGGTTTTTACGGAAATGGCCATAACTTCTTCGTTATTGATCCGTTTTACGCGATTCTTTTTCCTACGCGTCCGTAATTTAATTCTCCATCTTATGGAGTTAAAATCCTACATCCAACATAAGAAATTTTTGAGACTTCTAAGCCCTCGACTCATTACCTTTTTACCGAATTTTAACCCGTTTATGCATTTTATCAAGCAAACATATTTGTTTGATCCTTATTTCACACGCACCTCTTCAAACTAATGTTATCTATCATAATAGGTTCTAGTCACATGTTTCTTACACAATTTAAACCCGTTTTTGCTCGTATACTTATTTTGACCCGTTTAGGGTAATTAAGCCTATTTTAAGCATGAATCTCTTTCACTCACATCAAGCATTATACTACCACATTTCTTGTCAAATAATCTTTCTTCACAACTATATTTGTGTTGTATTAAGTGTGGAAATTCCTAAACTCCGAGTTTTACCCCTCGAATCAATATTTTACGGCAAAGACTATTATAGAGTCAAATGACTAAGGATTCACATCTTTCGCTTTTGTTTACTCATTCTAAGTGTTTAATTATGTATACTACTCTTTTCCGAACAACCCTTATGGGTCGTTCGCTCGATTTAGCTTACAAGGGCATTTTGGTCCATTTAGTCCTTTCATTAATATAAAGGACTTTTAAAAGCATTTTCGACCCAAAGGCCCTGTTTTAAACTATACATTTGATTCAAAAAGTCATTATGTTTTCAAAACACAACGATTATCATATGAATCATTCGGTTTGCTTATTAAGGTAACCAAATGTCTATATGACTGCATTTAACTATCAAGGAGCCTCTAATTCCTATTGAGTGGTTAAGCTATATTATATATACCTGGCTCAGATCAATGTATATATTGACCCATTTCGATACATTGCCTTAGTAACCGCCAAGTAATAGCGATGTAAGTATCCATTTGATATTTATTCCTGAAATCATACAACTCGACAAACCATTAGTCGATATTGTCAAGGGTGATAATTTCACCTTTTGACCCGTTTGGTCTAAATGACCAATTATATTAGCGAGATGACATTTATTACCACCTCGTATATATGACTCACTCCGATTTACACCGTGCGGTCACTTTACTTATAATTTCATCTCTTAACACTTTTTGGCCTACTATGGCTTACGTCATAATTGTCTTTTTCATAATTAACACAACAAAAGGATATTCTAAAATATATGACTAGTGTAAGATATACTTACCATGCATCCGAATTATGCTTTTCCTTCATTCTTGATTCGTTTGACCCGCTTCCTTCCCAATGCTTTCACCTAGCTTGCCAAGCGTCAAACTATCATTGAAATTGTAAGATGGTTAGGTTAGTCATAATCATTTACGACTATTCCATCCTACGCTTCTTATATCGAATTTATCATTCGATCATATACTTGATCGGTTTGACTTTTTAAAGTCAATCGACTTATCAACTTATTCAATGCACATTTGGTTTATTGAATTTCGCTTAGGCATTTCATCCGAACTCTTAACGAAATCAAATTTTACACACTAACTACTAGGTAACTTGATTTCAAGCATCTATATCACGATCTTAACATCAATTCTCTCATATCATACAAAACCCATTTCGTGAGAAGTATGATCTTGTACACAAATTCATGGTTTAATCGAACACCTTCTATTTGTTATCATGCATGTTGATTCTAAGCATGGTTATATCATCAATTTCATCATAACATTAAAACCCACTTATCTAAGTGTGTTAATTCACCAAATCCTTCAATTCATAGCATGTTATGTATGATTTTCACTTAGGGTTTCGTTTCTAAGCAAGTATACATCACTAATCTAGCCATAGCTTCTATAATCCATGCCTAATTCACGATTAGGATGATTATCAAATTTTTACAACTTCACGAATGTTAGAATTTCGACATACCTTACGATCCCCTTGACTTGGTGATCGTTAATCCACGTTCGGTTGTGAATTTAAGCGTCGTTTGGCCCTCCAATTTGATGAATTTGGATGAGCTAGGGTTTGGAGCTCTTGCTCCTTCTCCTGGACGATTTCACGCACACACACACACACACACACCAAGTATGTGTGTTGTGTTTTATTTTTTGTTTTGTTTTAATAAACCAAGTTTCCCACTCGGCAATATTAGTCCCTCATCTTTTATCTTGACCAATTGAAGCCATAACTCACCATTAGTTATTTGATCTCATGCTACCAACTAGGTTAATTATTCCTAGTTACCTTAACGGGTTCGGGAAGTTATAACCTGTTATGAATTAAGTCTCGTTAATTCGGGCCTTTTTATAACTTTGTTTTCTCAAAGCATTTATTCTCCTTTTTATTAATTATTAGGCTTATTTATTTAAATCCTAATAAATTTATGGGTTAATCTTTACCGCTAACGGTATTTTACCCGCTCTCTTGTATTAATGGGGTTTAATTACTAAACCCGTTTTCGGGGTGTTACAGCCATGCCATTTATTATTCAAACTATTCAAGAAGCGAATAATAAAAGTAAGCATAGCAGTAAGCGACCCATCGAACCAGAAAACAGCGTAAACAATGGACCTGTACTTCAATTGCCTATTCCGAAAAGGAGAAGAACCATGTCTTACGGTTGTTCTTTTAAAGAATTCTGGTCTTATAAACCAATGGAATTCTCGGGCAACGAAGGAGCCATTACAACCCTACGCTGGATAGAGAAAACTGAGGCAGTCTTAAGAAGAAGCAAGTGTGCTGAAGAAGATAAGATATTGTTTGCTTCTAATCCGTTTAAGAATTCAGCACTAGAATGGTGGAACACTATCCTCCAATCAAGAGGAAGTGATAGAACCTACAATATGGAATGGGAAGAATTTAAGAACAAGGTAGAAAGGAAATTCTGCCCATCCAATGAAAAGGAACAGATAGCAAACAAATTCCTAAATCTTAGGATGACTGGTGTAGATAGTAAGGGATACACTAAATTATTCTTCGAATATGCTAGAATAGTGCCAACTCTTGCTTCACCAGAACCAGTGTTAATCTCCCGTTGTATTTGGGGATTAATTGGAGAGATTAGACACGTAGTCAAGGCAGCTGGACCTCAAACTATAGAAAAAGCTATAGAACTAGCAAATACCTTGACAGATGAATTAGTCCGTACCCGAGAAGAGGATCAAAGGAGGAACCTAACCCAGAAGCTCACACAAGAATTTCATTCTAGAAATTCTAACCGTGGGAAAATATAGGTTCTACCTCTGCACCTTACTGTAAGAATTGCAAAAGAAAGCATTCAGGAAGATGCTCCATATACTATAACTTTTGCAAAATATCGGGACACAAGGAGGAAAATTGCAGGAAGAAAGCTAATAACAGGATATGTTACAACTACGGAGAACAAGGTCATATCTAGCTTAATTGCCCAAAATTAGCTCCAGCTACAAACAACAAGAATACTCAAAATGCTAGAGCATTTGTTCTGACTGCAGATGAAGCTAAGATGATTCCAGATGTCATAGCTGATACGTTTTTAGTTAATGATGTTTTTGCTAAAGTATTATTCGACTCTGGTGCAAACCAAAGTTTTATTAATACATCATTTTGCAAATTTCTAAATCAGTCATTAACTAAACTACCACGAGAATGTCTAGTAGAGACAGCTAATGGAGAAACTGTTAGGATTTCTGAAATCTTGCAGGGAGCAAGAATAGAAATTTTAAATCAGAAATTTATTGCAAACCTTTATCCCATGAATCTAGCAGGATTTGATGTTGTTTTAGGAATGGATTGGTTAATAGCCAATACAGCCAGTATTTTATGTGATCAAAAGTTAATTCAAGTAAAATCACCAAAAGGTAAAACGATCACAATTAAAGGAGATAAACCATCTAGATCCACAAAATTTATCTCTGTGATGAAAACTGCAAGTTATATAAGAAAAGGTTCTATAGTGTATTTGATTTCTATAATCAATAACACTGAAGGAAAGGATTTAAAAGATATTCCAGTAGTATCTCAGTTTTCAGATGTATTTCCAGAAGAATTGCCAGGGCAACCTCCAGATAGAGAAGTTGAATTCAGGATTCATTTAATACAAGGAACATCACCGATTTCCAAAGCACCTTATCGTTTGGCACCCGCAGAAATACAGGAACTGAAGAAACAATTAGACGAATTGTTGGAAAAAGGATTCATACAGCCAAGTTCATCGTCGTGGGGAGCACCAATCTTATTTGTTAAAAAGAAGGACGGATCAATGCGTATGTGCATTGACTACCGTGAATTAAACAAGGTCACGATTAAGAACCGGTACCCATTACCAAGAATCGATGATCTGTTTGATCAACTGCAAGGAGCTCGATTTTTCTCTAAAATCGATTTAAGGTCAGGATATCATCAATTAAAGGTACAAGAAGAGGACATTCCTAAGACCGCATTTAGAACGAGGTATGGACATTATGAATTTACTATCATGCCATTTGGTTTAACCAATGTCCCAGCTGCATTTATGGATATGATGAACCGAATATGTAAGCCATATTTGGATAAATTCATAATTGTTTTCATAGATGATATTCTAATTTACTCTAAGAGTAAAGATGATCATGCAAAGCATTTGCACGCACTTTTAAGTTTATTAAGAAAGGAAAAGCTTTATGCTAAATTTTCTAAGTGCGAATTTTGGTTAGAACAGGTACAGTTTCTTGGACACCTAGTCAATCATGAAGGAATTCATGTGGATCCCACAAAGATCGAGGCAATTACTAAATGGAAAACCCTTGAGTCACCAACCGAGGTTAGAAGTTTCTTAGGATTGGCCGGTTATTATAGAAGATTTATTCAAGATATTTCTAGAATAGCCATTCCCTTAACTAAGCTAACCTGTAAATCTGTTAAGTTTGAATGGGGATTAAAACAAGAAGAAGCATTTAGAATTCTTAAGCAAAGATTAACCCATGCACCCATACTAGCTTTACCAGAAGGAACTGAAGACTTTGTTGTTTATTGTGACGCTTCCAAATTAGGTTATGGATGCGTATTGATGCAACGACAAAAGGTTATAGCTTAAGCATCTAGACAACTTAAGAATCATGAAGAGAATTATTCAACCCATGATCTAGAACTAGGAGCTATAATTTTCGCTCTTAAGATTTGGAGACATTACCTTTATGGTAGTAAGTTTACAATATTCACTGATCATAAGAGTTTAAGGTATATTTTCAAACAAAAGGAGTTGAATATGAGACAAAGACGCTGGATGGAAATGCTCAGTGATTATGATTGTGCTATCCAGTATCATGAAGGAAAAACAAATGTAGTAGCAGATGCTTTAAGTCGAAAGTATCATGAAAAGCCAAAAAGGGTACGTTCTCTTAAATTAAATCTACAAGTAGATTTAAATGATCAGATAAGAGAAGCACAAGAATCAGTAATCAAGGATGATACTGAAAAATTAAAAGGTATGCTAAAAGAATTAGAACAAGGAACAGATGGAATTTGGAGATTCCATGAGAAGAGAATGTGGATACCTAAATTAGGAAACCTACGTTATCGTATTTTAGAAGAAGCCCATAAGTCTAAATATACGATGCATCCAGGAAATGATAAAATGTACCAGGATTTAAGGAACAATTTCTGGTGGACAGGAATGAAAAAGGACATAGCAGCCTATGTTTCTAAATGTTTAACCTATTCACAAGTTAAAGCTGAACACCAGAAACCCTCAGGATTTCTACAACAGTTAGAAATGCCAGTGTGGAAATGGGAATTGATAACAATGGATTTTGTTACTAAATTACCCAAAACAAAGAAAGGTAATGATACAATCTGGGTGATTGTAGATAGACTAACCAAGTCAGCTCATTTCTTATCAATGAAGGAAACTTTCAGTATGGAATAGTTAGCCAAATTATATGTAAATGAAATTGTTTCTTTACATGGAATTCCTTTATCAATTATTTCTGATAGGGATAGTCGATTTACCTCTCATTTTTTGTCAAGTTTCCAAAAGGCAATGGGAACCAAGTTAAAACTAAGCACATGTTATCATCCTCAAACGGACGGACAAAGTGAAAGGACAATTCAGACAATGGAGGACATGCTTAGAGCTTGTGTAATTGATTTCGGAGGTAATTGGGACGATCACTTACCTTTAATAGAATTTTCTTATAATAATAGTTATCACACAAGTATCAATGCTGCACCATTCGAAGCACTTTATGGACGAAAGTGCCGAACCCCAGTCTGTTGGGCAGAAATTGGGGAAAAGAAACTATCTGGACCTGAGATAGTGCAAGAAATAACTGATAAGATTATTCAAGTCAAGGAACGACTGAAAGAAGCACGTGATCGCCAGAAGAGCTATGCTGATAACCGACGCAAACCATTAGAATTTCAAGTAGGAGATAAAGTATTATTAAAGGTCTCTCCTTGGAAAGGAGTAGTAAGATTCATCAAAAGGGGAAAGCTAAGTCCCAGGTATGTTGGACCTTTTAAGATTATTAGAAAAATAGGACCTGTAGCCTATCAGCTACAACTGCCAGAGGAAATGGCAGGAATACATGATGTGTTTCATGTATCTAATCTTAAAAGGTGTTTAGCTGATGAATCACTAATAGTACCTCTTAAGGTATAGAGGTAAATGAACAACTCAAGTTTGTAGAAAGACCTCTACAGATTGAAGGCAGGAAAGTCAAGAACCTCAAGCATAAGAGACTAGTTCTGGTCAAAGTAAAGTGGGACTTCAAAAGAGGACCTGAGTATACATGGGAGCTTGAATCTGAAATGCAAAAGAAATATCCGCACTTGTTCCAGTAGATCTCGAGGACGAGCTCTAAAACAAGGTGGGGAGGATGTAACAACCCTCAATAAATCGACACTCTCGAATATTTCCGACACCCTATTATATCTTAAAATATCCCAATATGTCTTTAAATACACCCCGTATGTGAAAACCGAGCCCGAAATACAATATAGCATTAAAAATAAAATATAAAATCTGAATTTTAAGCTGAGGCTGGCCGCGTAGACCAACTCCAAGCCTTTACGCGGGCGGTATCAAGGTTGGAAACTGACTCCGTTGATTTCTTTAGTTCAGGCGGGCCGCGTAAGCTTTAGCTTACATTTACGCGGGCCGCGTGAGATCAAAATAGTGGCAACACCCCAGGCCGACACGTGTCATCATCGTGTCAAGTCTATACGCTGATCCAGACGAGCTACTCACTGGAGTTTGACGCGGGCCGCGTAGACCTTCGTCTACTCTTACGCGGGCCGCGAGAGACCCAGGTTCAGCAACTATAAATAGAACATATCAGATTTTAATTCAAATCGTTCACTTTCTTTCTGTATCTCGAATTTCTGAGTAGTAGAAGTAATACGCGGGTATTATATCCCCCTAATTAGCGAGATTCTGCTTCGTTGTATGTATTATAACCCCGGTTTCGTAATAGATACGCTGCCCGATTGATTTAGGGTTTCGTAATAACTGTCGTGGTTCTCCCCGACGTAGTTGTTGGAATACCGTCTCAGGGAGGGTATCATTAATATTTTCAAAAGGGTTATAATACTAACCTATGTAAATTTGTGAAAATTATAGACTATTCCCAGGAAACCCTTACGCTAAGTCTAAGATAGCAATGTGAGTTTATCCTCTTTTTGTTAACCTTTTTGTAATAATTTACAAAACCTTAAATGTTTTACAATGTGATTAAGCGGTGATTGAGTCTTTGTAGTTCTTCAATTACTGCCGGTATGTTGGGGTTTTGTATACAAAATTTACTACTGCGAGTAGTAAGTCGGGACGACAGTACGTTACCATTGGACAACGAGTTAGCCAATGTGTAATATGACCCACAAGTCAGGATTGACAGTACTGAATGAGTAATTGTGTAGAAATAAACAATGTGATCGCTCTCAATACTGTTTTAATTGATAAAATGTTTCTTGATTAAACTGGGATTCACTCACCAGTATTTCCCACTGACAAATGTTCTTAAAACACGTTTCAGGTAACACAATGTGACAACCAATTAGTAAAAAGCCAGCTGGAGAGCACTGAAGGCTTGGGAAAAATGTGGCTATAAAAGTTACCTAAAAGACGATGTTTTAAATTCAATAAAATAGGGTTTATCCCTATAAACGTATTGTAATAAGAAACTTGGGTTTTGCCCATGTGATTATTAATATTAAATAAGGTGGTTTTACTCTGATAAACATTTCCTAACTACGGTCCTGATGTAAATTCCGCTGCCAAATTAACAAACTGATACCACCGCCACTGAGTTCGCGTCCGCCCGTTCCCGGGACAGATAAGGGATCGGGGGTTGCGACAGCAGCCTAGCCATGACCCTCATGTATCAGCAGCTTTCCCTCACATGCCACAGTCTGCACCTTCTGCTCATTTTACTTCTTCACCACTTAGATGGTTCCCACCATACACCATGCCAATTTCTGACCCCTACCATCCCTCACATTTTACTGGTTATACACGTGAAGGGGTAAGGTCCCAAAAACCTCATATTAAATGCTTGGGACCATACCACAACCTTGTCTCTTAGCCCTCTTTTGACCTTGCGCGACCGCGCAACTGATCCTACAGAAAGCTCAAGAGAAAGATAGCAGGCAACACTTGCGCGCTAAAAGGAAAATCATGAATCCTTGCGCCTTCCTGCATAACAGACGAAGGATAAGAATCCTAGTTTGAACACTTCCGCTTAAATAATTCCCAGACTTGGATATTATTTACTGCACTGATAACACACGATAAGGAGTCACACCGGATTATGGCACTGACCTTCTAGAAGGCTCCATCGTGCACCACCAGACGGTTATAACCGTCTGGGACACGTGTCATCATCTCAGGCCTCCCTAAAATCACGATGATGGCATGAAATTGGAGAGAAACTCCCACTTGCCCACTTTCCACGTGGCAATACCCTAGCTGTCGATCAAGATCACGATCCGTGTGATCTCATAGTTCAATCAAGAGAATTAACGGAAGGAAAATAACCGCTTACGGTGTTAGCATCTTCCGTTAATATTTCATCAATGAGTTTTCCCGCCCAAACGCCCGGCTATAAATATGAGAGTAATTTAGGTATGAACTTCAAGTTACACTCACTTCGTCAATATTACTTCTTCTTCATAAACACATACTTATTCTCACGCCGGAGTCGGGTCACGGAGAAAACCTCCATTTTCCCCGTGACGAGGCTAACGGTGTTCTGTTTTGCAGTGTCCACCTGAGAAGAAGAACTGACCCAACAAATCAAATAAGAGAGGACCACCCTTTTATGCAGAACATTACCCCTGGATAATATGATTCCGATCCTTTTATCCAGTGTTTCTTCATTGGCACCCACCGATTTCTCTGTTTCATCAGTTCTGTCTCGTTTCGATTTATTTTCCTTCATTCTCTGTTTTCATATGGCAGAGAATTCATCGCTCCACCCATCAAGTCCTCGATCTGAGTTCAAGGGTTTTGCACCCCAAGATACCCCGATCGACGGAATCATGGAAATCGAAGAAAACGACAGTCATTCAATAGAAAATGACTCTTCCAATCAACTCCTAGAAAGAACTCCGGAATACTAGTTCAGCAGATTCCAGGTCGCTATAAACCAATTTGTCACACAAATCAGCAGATCTGAGTCGTTGAACATCAGATCCGATACTATGAAAGAAAGCAAGAGTAAAATTGATACTGTAGTATTGGACCCACAGATACCTGGTCAGTGGGACATCCAATCTAACAGTAATGCTGAAATAATCCGAAAATCAGAAGGTACCAGCGGTCAGACAGCCGAACCAAAACAAGTACACATGGTACAAGGAGGTCCTTCAAGAAGGCCAAATAAACGAAACTACAATCAGCATTGGAGGGAACAGCAAGTTGTATTTCCTGTTGTCCCTAGAGGCCCTCAGGAAGAACGACCAGTAATTATTACTGGCATCTTCGGCCACTACAGAATGGATTATATGTTCATAGATCCAGGAAGCTCGATGGATATCATATACGAGTAGTGTTTCAAACAACTCGATCCAGAGGACAAAGAACGTCTAGAGCCGGTTGATTTCCCTCTCACCGGTTTTTGCAACGAAGCTGTATTTCCATTAGGGCAAATTGCATTTCCTGTGACTTTATCAGATGACGAGCACTCTCGCATAGTCACAGTAAATTTAATGGTCATGCCGGCAACATCGCGCCACGATGTTTTACTAGGAAGAAGGTCACAGAGAGAATTCAGCATGATCACTTCTATCCCACATGCTGCATGCGGGTTTCCAACAGAATATGGAGTCGTAATTCTATACTCAAGCAAGGAGGTCATGTATGTCGACGACGAGCCACCAGCAAAAGTGACTAATGTAGGTCCCCTTGATGTATGGATCTTTCACAGAATTGTCAATCTAATCAAGAGTGCGGAATCCTCTTGATCAGAATATCACAGAATGAGTAGAAACAGAAATAAGCAATTCACAATCAAACCGGGTTTCTATTAATTATCAATCAAACTGAATTACAATCAATCAAAACCCTAACCAACACAATTTCGTCCAAGCCTATTGCTCTCACGAAATTACTCTCTCTCAAAATCTGTTTTAGCTGATCAACCTAATCCCTAAAGCCTAACATTGTTTATATAACACAAGGTTTGCTACTTGGGCTAGGATAAACCTCATGGACTGCGAATTGGAGTAAGCCCAATTCGCCCCCATACACCCAATATGTGTGGGTTTGGTTAGCCCAAACATTACAACTCACTAATACAAAGCTAAACCCGCTAACCGTTTATCATTTAACTAATTACAAGATATCCACACACCAAATCTAAGCTGTTGTCACAAACATGCACCAACAAACTCCCCCTTGACAATAGCTTCATAAAATAACTTTGTCTTCAGTCATCTTGCAATCTTCATGTAGTCTTGCACTGTCTTTGGTCTTTGGATAGCTTCAGCTTTAACAGCTTCTGTCAGCAACAAACTCCCCCTAAGCTGATGCATCCAATCACTAAATCTTCAAAAACTTGAGCGTTTGAGTAAACTCCAGTTCAACATATGTATAGCAATCTTCAAACTCTTCAACTTTGTCTGCAATATAGAAAGGAGGTTCTACCATGCATCCAATCAAACTCTCATCTTCACAGCAACTTCTCAGCAACATACTACTTCAATCTGTATACTATAAAACAAACATCTCGAGAAACCATAAGAATTTTTCAACACAGTTAAATAAATTATTATTTTTTCAAGAGATAGTTAAACTGTATCACAGATTATGCATTTTCAATTTATCACCAACACGCAAAACTTTTTAATCACACACCCTATAACCCGCATGATTTAAAATTTTGAACTCACTTTCTAACACCGTCTCCCCCTATCAGTAACAATTCCTCCAAGAATAACAGTTTTCCGTACGTTAAGAATTTTAACAGAAAAATACACTATTTTTGGATTTTTATAGTTTCTGAAAGCAAGTAAATACAAAAGCAATAAACACTCTATTTTTGTGAGAATCACTAGTAAGAAGATCATATCAGCACAATCAAACTGTTTCACACTATTAGATAATTCTTTATTTAATTTGTCGTGAAAAGCAGTCCAAGAGAATTACCAGTATGTTTGTCATCTTAAACAAAATGCATGAACATTTCAAGTTCCATTACCGTATGATACGTTAAGGTAATATTAATACTGATATACTAGTGTGTCCCACTTCAGGATATACCCCCGTGATCAAGGTATACACAAAGATTCATCGTAGTAGGTGAGTATACTGAATTCATCTGTTTTCTTTTTCAATGTTTAGATAATTGGTGAACAGGTCAGTACTTCCGTACAACAAAGAGACCAAAATATCTAACGAGGGCTATGACAAATACCATTTTTGGTACGATTTATGCATTTTGCACTTTTTGAATGACTCTCTAGGAGAGCTTCTCCATTTATGGGATTTGGCATTTTTTGCTCTTTTAAGATATCCTGGTTGTGTCTAGGTCAGCATATATCTGGATGTAGCAGAAGGACAACCCTGATATCCCCAGATGAAATAACAGTATAAAGACCCAAAACCTCAGATTTTGGCAATCTATCAACGCAAGATTTAAGGTCATTAAACCATACCCCACTGATGTGTTCCCCACTCATACACAGTTTATTTAGGTTTATATCACATTGGTAAGTTGATTATTTCATGCTTTTTGCCTACTGGTACATCGTATGATGAAGCTGCTATCACACTTAAGCAATTTAATTTCATTTTCAGTGTGACAGTCTAACTTGCTGATGTACTATCATTTCTTCTTTTTCACACAGTGATAACTCTTTTTTTTTTTTCTATTTTTTTTATGTTTTTCATTTTTCAATGTTTTTGTATTTTTGATTTTTTAAGAAAAGCAGTAAACTATTTACAAAAATTCTTATGAAAAACCAGTTATTCAGGATTCCTCATCCCGTTGAGTTCGACTAAATGTTCAAAGCGAGACCTGTCAAAAGCTTTAGTATAAAGATCTGCCAGGTTATCTAGTGTGTCGAATCAGCACTTTGAACTTCAATTTAAATCATTTAATATATATATAACAACAATCTCACATCCCCCTTCATGTGCCTGAAGCAGCCACTATCAACATAAGTTGATAATCCTCCTTAGCAGCTCCTGCACACACCAACTAAGAAATTAGTTAGATTGGGGGACCCAAGCCTTAATGGTCTTGGGTCGTCCAAATTCACCAACTATTTGAACATCCATCCAATATCCATTACTCCTAACTGGAGTCTTGGATCTCAGACTTGTTGATGGAATTTGATTTTGATTTCCACTAGGTCTTTGGTCCTGAGGGTTCCTATATGTGTTTGGACTATTTGACCTTTGGAAATTTTGATTTTGGTACCTTGAATTTTGATTCCAAGAGGCATTATTGTTGTAATTTCTAAAGCCATTGTTATAAAAAGTTCGACCACCATTATTTAGGTATTGATTTTGATATTGACCTTGACTTCTGAAATTATTAGAATTATAATTGTTCATTCTTGGTGAACTGCTTCTAGGTCTTTCATATCTGCCTGGTGGAGATCTAGGCTGAAATCTTGGTTGATTTCTTTGAAAACGATGAACTTGTGGAGTTCCCTTTTCAGCCTTATCTACACCAATAGCAACATTTTCTGGTTGCTTAGGAGTAGATTTCTTTGGAGAGTTAGACTCCTTCTCCTATTTATCACCACTATTCCCTGGTGACTTCTCTCTCTTCCTCTCACTAACTTGTACTTCACTCTTTTTGTTAGGACAACAGCTAGCTACATGTCCTTTGATGTGACACCTAAAACAAGATTTTTTCTAATATATTCTCTTTTTGGTAAATCTCCTTTTAAATGTTTTCTTCTTTTCGTCTTCAGTATCCTCATCCGATTTATGAGGTGTACTGTTAGACTCAATAGATTCTTTCAAAGAAACTGGACTATTTGGCAAGTCCACAGCTATCGGTTCCACTACAGCTGGTGTAGTAGGCACAAAATCATTTAACTCATTCTCATCAGGCAGAAAAGAGTAATCTTGATCCTTAGAAGAAGAAGCTTTACTAAACCCCACCCCCGTTCTATCGTTACTCCTTTTTAGCCCTTTTTGAATATGAGTCCTAACTAATGAAGAATTTCCAAATTTGTCTAACTTTCCTTTAAGTTCAACAATTTGGTCTTGTGCAACGGCCAATTCCCTGCACTTTTCAGAAAATTCATTTGTTTTATCCTTTACAGTTTCACGAGCCAAATCAATGATCTGTAACAGTTCATTGACTTTGCTTGTTAAACTGCTGATTTCTTGTTCATTTGATTTGAGTTTATCTAAACAATTTGACTCTCTTTTAATCAAAAGAACATTTAACTCTTTTCGTTTTTCCAAATCAGCTAACAGAATTTTGTTTTGCTCCGATAGTCTGTTAACTTTACCCTGTAGTTCAGTGCAATTATGACACGTATGACTTACAGGTTCTGATGTTACCTTCACCTCTGTTGTAAGTTCATTCACACCATTTATGCACTTTGAAACTTATGTCTCCTTCTCAACAACTTTCTTCTTCTCTTCTACCACAACATCTGCATTTCCCTGATATCGCTTTTCTAATGCATCCCACATATCCTTTGAATTAGTGTACTTCATAAAGGTATGCTTGATGACATCAGGTAAGGACATTTTTATTGCAGCTAAAGCTTTCTTCTCAGCATCAACCACCTGTTTCTCAGATTTATCCATCATCTCATAAGAAATCACTTTTATCCTTCCTTCAACACGACGAGTAGGAGCAACATATCCATCTATCATACAATACCACATTCTGGTATCTTCACTCTTCACAACCGACTAAAACTTCTCTTTCTAGTCAACATATTCTTTGACGTTTGTAAGCTTTGGCCAGCTCTTAACAGTCTCACTGATCTTATCCATTTTGACCATCTTTAAACACGTTTATCCGTAAGCGTACTGATAAAAACCGTACAAAATTTTTCCGAAAACTGTTTTTACTAAATTATACCGTTAGAATCGTCTCGAAAAAACGAATCCAATGATATATAATGTCGAAAACCGAATTCGAGATTTTCCAGAGTCTTTTTTTTCTTCCTAAAAATCCAACGAGTTCAACGGTGCAGACGGTTTCGGCAGATGAGCTACAGATCAAATTCTATTCATGAAAACGTTAATTCCTCTATACGTATCTAATTACTCCACAAAAATAAATACTCCACCTTTTAATTCCTCTAGATAACTTTGCTAGCAAACCAAGTTAATTATGCTAGGTCACGCTAATTATGCTGGCAAACGAAGTTAATTATGCTGATAGAGTAATTATAATTATGCTGGTAGAGTAGATATAATTATGCTGATTTTTTTAAATTCGCTGGAACAAATTCGTTGAACACTTAATTTTGCCGGTTAATTATGCTAGTTAATTATGCTGACTTAATTTCGCTGGTTCACCGGTCAGTTAATTTCGCTGGCTAATCAGGTCACTATTACGACGACTTTAATTTCGCCGATCACCGTAATAATGTCGCTGAGGACAATTACACGGTTACCAAAGTCGCCTTTGGATTTTTAATTTCGCCGGTCACCGAGATATTAAGTTACAAATTCGCTGGTCAGTCAGTGTAGATGTTAAATTTGCTGCGAAATTGTTAATTATGCTAGAAAATTTTTGGAAACTCAATCTGATCGAATTTTCTGCAGATTTTCCAGATTCTTCTAACAATTTCCTGCAAAATCGAACAACCAAATCAGCAATAATTTTCGAAAATATTGATGAACTTAGCGAAGAACACGAAGAACAATCTTCGAATCTTCAAGCCTTTTCAGCCAAAATTCTTCAAGAATCAACCAAACCTGCAACCAAAAACACTAATACAGCAAAATTAAATATGCAAACAGATCAAACACTTCAAAAATTTCGAAAATCAGCCTCCAAAATTTCCAAACCCTAGGTCTTAAAAACTTAAAATTTTTGAAAATTGCCAAAACAACCCGAAAATCAACCATTTTCTGCAGCAACAATTCTGAACCGAGCTTCTTCAAGAGCCTAATGCTCTGATACCAATTTTAGGTCCCCTTGATGTATGGATCTTTCACAGAATTGTCAATCTAATCAAGAGTGCGGAATCCTCTTGATCAGAATATCACAGAATGAGTAGACACAGAAATCAATAATTCACAATCAAACCGGGTTTCTATTGATTATCAATCAAACTGAATTACAATCAATCAAAACCCTAACCAACATAATTTCGTCCAAGCCTATTGCTCTCATAAAATTACTCTCTCTCAAAATCTGTTTTAG
The DNA here is from genome assembly GCA_030545235.1 of Helianthus tuberosus. Classification (NCBI taxonomy): domain Eukaryota; kingdom Viridiplantae; phylum Streptophyta; class Magnoliopsida; order Asterales; family Asteraceae; genus Helianthus; species Helianthus tuberosus. Next base: position 72,083,469 of record CM060433.1, read on the forward strand.
CTGATCAACCTAAACCCTAAAGCCTAACCTTGTTTATATAACACAAGGTTTGCTACTTGGGCTAGGATAAACCTCATGGACTGTGAATTAGAGTAAGCCCAATTCGCCCCCATACACCCAATATGTGTGGGTTTGGTTAGCCCAAACATTATAACTCACTAATACAAAGCTAAACCCGCTAAACGTTTATCGTTTAACTAATTACAAGATATCCAAAGACCAAATCTAAGTTGTTGTCACAAACATGCACCAACAGCTAAGCCCTCAGCACCAACAGGGCCGGAGAAATGGGTCCTAAACGAAGAATATCTAGAACAGACCATCTTACTAGGGCACGCCATTTCACCGAAAATACGAATACAGTTAAAGGAATTACTGTCCAACAATAAGGACATATTTGCCTGGTGTCCAGCAGACATGACGGGGGTTCCGCGAGATATAGTGCGACATTGTTTGAACATTCGGCCCTCTGCACAACCTGTCGCGCAAGGAAGGCGTAGCCTCAGCGCCGAAAAAGTAGAAGCCATGAATGAACAAGTAACAGAGTTACTTAACGCCGGAATCTTGCGCAAAGTCCAGTACCACACCTGGGTCGCCAACCCAGTGATGGTTCAAAAACACAGTGGCGTATGGCGAATGTGCGTCGACTTCAAAGACTTAAATAAAGCCTGCCCGAAAGATTGCTATGCGCTTCCTGAGATAGACAAAAAAGTTGACTCTCTGGCATCATTTCGCTGGAAGTGCTTCCTTGACTGTTATAAGGGCTACCACCAGGTCCAAATGAAAGAGGAGGACGAGGACAAGACTGCCTTCCGCACGGACAAGGGCATCTTCTGCTACACAAAAATGCCCTTTGGCCTCCGCAACGCAGGAGCTACTTATCAACGCTTAATGGATACAGTCTTCGGGGAAGACATTGGTAAAACAGTCGAAGTATACATGGATGACCTCGTCATCATGAGCCATGAGGAGGAAACAATGCTTGCAAATATCCAGCGCACGTTCGATTCTTTGCGCAGCGTAAACTTAAAGCTCAACCCAACGAAGTGCTCCTTCGGGATGGAAGAAGAAAAATTTCTGGGTTTTATAGTGACAAGAGATGGTTTTAAAGTAAACCCAGAGAAAGTGCAAGCAATCCAGATGATGCCGTCACCTGCAACAATAAAAGAGATGCAAAGACTCGCAGGGCGATTAGCAGCCTTGAACAGATTCTTGGCAAATCATGCTGCAAAATCTTACCCGTTCATTAGCACACTGCGTAACTGCACCAAGAAAACTCACTTCCAGTGGACACCAGAAGCGGAAGTAGCCTTCAAGCAAATGAAAGAATGTTTAATTCAATTGCCAACGCTAACAGCTCCGCGAGAAAAAGAACTACTAATCTTGTATTTATCCGCTGCGGAAGTAGCGGTCGGTGCAGTGTTAATGGTGGAACGAGAAAACATTCAGACTCCAATTTATTATATAAGCAAAATGCTCACTGGCCTGGAGACACGCTACTCAATGATAGAGAAACTGGTGCTTGCTCTGGTACATGCATCACGGCGCTTACGTCGGTATTTCTCTGGTCACGTCATCACAGTTCTCACTAATTACCACTTAGGGCAAATTCTATCCAAACCCGATGTGGCGGGAAGATTAGCTAAATGGGCTATTGAGCTGGGAGGACACAATATCCTATACAGGCCATGACCAACAATTAAAGGTCAAGTTATAGCGGATTTTGCTACAAAAGTCCCCATAGACAAAGTCCAAGAATGTGAAGCAATCCAGAACCCTGTTCCCGTTTTCGACGATATGGTCTGGACTCTGCACACAGATGGAGCTTCTAACGACGCTGAGGCAGGCGCGGGTCTCCGATTAGTCAGCCCAGATGATCACGAGCTTACATATGCGATACGCTTAGATTTCCGAAGCACGAACAATGAAGCAGAATACGAAGCGTTTCTAGCAGGCCTTCGTCTAGCGCTCAAAATGGGAGCAAAAAATCTCGAAGCTAACGTTGATTCAAAAATGGTGGCCGAGCAAGTTAATGGGCATTACGATGCAAAAGGTGAAGCTATGGCGTTATATCTGGAACAAGCGCGGATGTTAATCAGCCAATTCCAAACGTTCAAAGTCAATCACATAAATAGAAGAGAAAACAAGCACGCGGATGCACTAAGAAAGTTAGTTGCCACCAGCTTCAGACACCTAGTGAAAGAGGTATGCATCGAAGTATTGTCCAATCCTTCAGTCCCTCTCAAACAAGTAAACGTCATAGAGATCGGCAATCCATCCTGGATGTCCCCGATCATCATGTATCTACAACATGGCAAACTCCCGGAAGGAAAGGCAGAAGCTAGGAAAATCCAGAACAAGGCAATAAACTATGAGATGGCGGACGGATTCTGTACCGGAAATTGTTCATGGGACCACTCCTGCACTGCGTTGACAAAACAGACGCACAATACTTAGTCAGGGAAATCCATGAAGGTTTGTGTGGGATACACGCCGGACCGCGCATGGTAGTGGCAAAAATAATGAATGCGGGCTATTATTGGCCGGGAATGCACGTGGACGCGGTAGAATTACTACGAAAATGTGCAGCTTGTCAGCGCCACGCGCCAAAAATGCCCTCTCCAAAGAATCCGCTCGTACCAGTCACGTCCGCCTGGCCCTTCCAGCAATGGGGCATTGATCTTGTTGGCCCATTCCCTGACGCGCCAGGCGCAGTAAAATTCATTATCGTAGCAGTAGATTATTTCACAAAATGGGTCAAAGCCAAGGCATTAGCTTCAACCACAGCAATGGTAATCCGCAAATTCATATGGGAACATATTATTTGCAGATTCGGACTACCATTGCGCATTATCTCCGACAATGGCACCAATTTCGCCTCGGAAGATCTTCAGAAGTGGTTCAAAGAAATGAAGATCGAACACAACTTTGCCTCCATGGCGCACCCACAAGCAAATGGCCAAGTCGAGAATGTCAACAAACAAATAGTCGATGGCATAAAAGCGCGGCTCGGAACAGCGCGCAGAGGATGGGTCGATGAACTCCCCAGCATCTTATGGGCTCATCTTACCATGCCTAAGACCAGCACGGAAGAAACCCCATTCAGTCTTGTCTACGGATCGGAGGCGGTAATCCCAGCCGAAATTGGCCTTCCATCACCGCGCATGCTTGCTATGGAGAAGCGAAACAATGAGCAGGAATGAAGAATGGACATAGACCTTCTCAAAGAAAGGCGCGAAAACGCCGCCATCGCAGAACCAAGGTACAAATCCAAACTTGAAAAATACTACAACGCGCGCGTACGCGTATATACTTTCGTTCCGGGAGACTTCGTTTTGCGCGACAATGAAGCTTCCAATGCGGAAAAACCAGGCAAACTAGCGCCAAAATGGGAAGGACCATACATTATCAACGAGGTCCTAGGCAAAGGGGCATACACCCTGAATAGGATTGACGGGACACTGGTCCCCCGCACCTGGAACGCGCAACAGCTGCGTAGGTGTTATATATAACCGAGCTATTCAACAAGACAACTCTATACAGGCAATGTATTTTTTTCTGTTTCATCGTGTATTATTGGCCCTGCGCCTTATTAATGCAAACGTTATCCCTACACATATTATTGTTTGTTACAAATTGCATATAATTCTTTTGGTTTACGCAAAAACAATATGGTGAACATTGTACGCCTCATGAACAGTCTAAAAAAGCACAACCTCGCGCATATTTTAGACGTACGTTCACACATGAGCACAATACCATTCTCATTAGCTCTACCTACTCAAAGCAATTAAACATATGCAACATATTGTAATCTAAACATAAACTGGTAAATCACCAAGGCATACATACACGACAGTGCATCAAAAAATATATATCATCAGTGCAACAAAAGCACCTTAAACAAACCATTTACAAAGAACACAGCAGTGTTTCTTCAAAAAAAAAAAAAGAGGGGGAAAAAAGTACTAGTTACAAAATAAAAACAAACTAGGAAAGCTGATCCAGCACCCCATACGGAGTATGGAGAACCTCACCATACTCAGACAAAGGACGGGGATCAACAATCCAAGGGTTGACACCCTCCTCATCAACTTCAGCAGCACCAGCCGGAGCTTCAGCCGGAATGACAACACGAGGACGTCGCTGGTAACCAACCGACGAACTCCCTCTCCTACCAACCGGAAAAGACCGGGATACAAGGTGTGCTGAAAGACGAGTCACTCCACCATTATTATCATCGGCAAGACGAAGACGAATCCGGTCCTCTGAAACACTCCGACGGTCTGAATTTTCAACACCGTCGTCTCTAACAGCAAGATCAGTCACCGGATTGGAGAGCAGCAGCAAACCATCAGCGGCGTCAAGCACCTTCAAAACATTAGAAAGTCTTCTCCATCGAATTGGTCTCCTATTTCCATTTTTTCCAAAATTAGGAAAAAGAATTTCGCACCCAAAGAGAATATATAGACCAAAAAAGAGAAGCGGTAACGTCGAGATAAGAGTTGTGATGATTAAGTGTCAAATCAACTGCCGTCTCAACGGCGCTGCCACTGCAAGTATCACATCTCATTTAAAACCTCTGACAGGGTCCACACGCATCCCCAGGAACTACAGTTAAACTAGGAGATGAAGAGTCGACACAAGTTATAAGAAATAACGTCAGCTGTCGTCAGCTCATGATTACACAAACTCTTCGTCCAAGATTACAACAGTTCAGAATAAACAAAGGTATAAATATCTTTCCTCGCAAACTATTCATCTTACCCAAAGTCAAAGATTTTCAAAATCACCACAATAAGCAAAGTGTATCTTCTCGTAGAAGATTCCTTACTTTCGCACCAAAAACATCTCTCTCATATAGTCCAGTGCTCCACTCATTTGCATAAGAGTAACAGTTGACTGGGGGGACTTGAAGGGGTAAGGTCCCAAAAACCTCATATTAAATTCTTGGGACCATACCACAACCTTGTCTCTTAGCCCTCTTTTGACCTTGCGCGGCCGCGCAACTGATCCTACAGAGAGCTCAAGAGAAAGATAGCAGGCAACACTTGCGCGCTAAAAGGAAAATCATGAATCCTTGCGCCTTCCTCCATAACAGACAAAGGATAAGAATCCTAGTTTGAACACTTCCGCTTAAATAATTCCCAGACTTGGATATTATTTACTGCACTGATAACACACGATAAGGAGTCACACCGGATTTTGGCACTAACCTTCTAGAAGGCTCCATCGTGCACCACCAGATGGTTATAACCGTCTGGGACACGTGTCATCATCTCAGGCCTCCCTGAAATCACGATGATGGCATGAAATTGGAGAGAAACTCCCACTTGCCCACTTTCCACGTGGCAATACCCTAGCTGTCGATCAAGATCACGATCCGTGTGATCTCACAGTTCAATCAAGAGAATTAATGGAAGGAAATTAACCGCTTACGGTGTTATCATCTTCCGTTAATATTTCATCAACGAGTTTTCCCGCCCAAACGCCCGGCTATAAATATGAGTGTAATTCAGGTATGAACTTCAAGTTACACTCACTTCGTCAATATTTCTTCTTCTTCTTCTTCTTCTTCATAAACACATACTTATTCTCACGCCGGAGTTGGGTCACGGAGAAAACCTCCATTTTCCCCATGACGAGGCTAACGGTGTTCTGTTTTGCAGTGTCCACCTGAGAAGAAGAACTGTCCCAACAAATCAAACGAGAGAGGACCACCCTTTTATGCAGAACATTACCCCTGGATAATCTGATTCCGATCCTTTTATCCAGTGTTTCTTCAACACGGGATGAGTTACTTCTATCATTGCAGCTTCAATACGAGATCACGAGTCGCAGGATTTTTGAGCTTGAGATGATACCACGACCTTTGCCATGTCCGTGTTAGCCTGCATATGTTCCTCGATCATCACCATCCCCGTTTTCACATCCTCCTGCACCGCTTACACCATTTCCCAAGTTTGACACTCGCTTTCTTACCGTTGAGCAGCAGATCAGTTATCTGTTGCGTCATGTTTACGATCTTGAGGAGGAGCTAGCGAATGTGCGCAGCTTGCTTTTTGTTCCTCCTCCTCCTCCACCACCATTAGCATAGATGGTTTTTGGTTTTATGTAGGTAGCTTGCTTATGATGAGAGCACTGCTATTGAGTTGAGCTAGTGAAGCCTTTTGGAGACCACTTTTTGATTGTATAATTTATGGTAGATTGATAGACATTTTGGACAAGGGTAGTATGACCCTGTGTTCCCTTTTGATACGATACTTATGTAAAGCATGTAACTGTAATTGTGGTCGATGATTAATGGAAAGCTCAATCGTAATGTTCTCATTAAATACGTTGTTAAAACTACATGCTTGTGCTATAATTGCATTGGTTACCTGATTGTTTGCTTGCTACTACATATACATACTATATACTTCTTATGTAATTAAGACCTGACCCATACAATCTTCTTTATAGAAGATGCCTCCTCAAAGGAACACTCAGTTACCCACAACAGAGGCAGAACTGCATGAACGGATTTCACAAGCAATCGCACAATATGAGGCCTTACGCTCTGAACAAAGTGGAGGTACCTCAGGAAACAACCCACATCACGGTAATGTTTAAGTCACTTAAGACACATTACAATACGTTTGGACATTCCATGTGCATTTGCTAATGCTTTCTGTGAATGATGTTGCTTGCACAGGCTGTACTTACAAGCAGTTCCTTGACTGCAAGCCTCTGAACTTTCGTTAGATGGGCTGAGAAAATAGACTCTGTGCTGTGGATAAGCAAGTGTGCGCCAGAGCACCAGGTCACCTACATTTTTGGACTTTTCCTAGACGGAGCTCTATCCTGGTGGAACCTTCAGGTTCAGACTATGGGAGAGGAGACTGCGTATCCTATGACTTGGGATGAGATGAAAGAACTGATGCGCAAGAAGTACTGCTCGAGAGCTGAGATTCAAAAGTTGGAAACCGAGTTCTGGAATCTGAAGATGGATGGACCCAAGATTGCCGAGTACATACAGAGATTTCATGACCTGTCTCGTGTTGTTCCCTACATGGTAGAACCAGAGTTCAAGCGAATTGACCGTTTCATTTGGGGATTGGCACCCCAAATCATGAGCATGGTGACGACATCCAAGCCTCCAACCATCACTGAGGCCATTGATTTGAGTGTGGAACTGACAGAGGAAGCGATTAGATTGAACAAGTTTTCGATCTCTAAGGGAAAGAAGAAGGAGACTCATGTCGAGTCATCAGGAGAGAACAAGAGGAAGTTCTCAAATTTCAAGAAGGGTACCCAGGGAAACAACGATGGTAACAAGAAAAGAGATGCGAACCCACCAGCCGAAGTCAGGACTGGTGTTGCAAGTGCGGAAGGTAAAGGGAAAGGTTACATGGGCACTTTGCCTAAGTGTGATGTGTGCCAATTCCATCATGCCGGCCAGTGTAGGTTTAGGAAGTGTGAAAACTGTGGAAAGAATGGTCATTCGAAGGAGACATGCTGGGCTGGTACTGGTCGTGGTAATGGTGATCAGAGAGGTAGTGGATGGAAATGGCAGTGGAAACCGTGGCAGGAACGGTAATGGGAATCAGACTCGAAACCGTAATCAAGGAGGTAATGGTAATCGCGGAAACCAAGCTGGTAATGGAAATCGCAACCAAAACAACAATCAAGGTGGTACTGGAAACAAGCAAGGATGCTTTAGTTGCGGAGATGTCGGGCATTTCAAGAGAGATTGCCGAAAGAACAATCAAGCCCAGGGGAGAGTCTTTAACATTGGAGCTAGGGAAGCTCGCCAGGATCTGAACGTAGTTACGGGTACATTCCCTATCAATCAACACTTTGCATCTGTGTTATTTGATACTGGTGCCGATTATAGCTTCGTATCCCTAGAATTTAAGAAAATACTTGGGTTAGTTGCCAGTAAGTTAGATATCCCGTACTCGATAGAGCTAGCTAATGGGAAGCTAGTAGAGGCAAACGAAGTAATTAGAGGATGTGTAATAGAGCTCGGAGAGCATGAGTTTACGCTCGATCTTCTACCAGTTGAATTGGGAAGTTTTGACGTGGTAGTCGGAATGGATTGGTTATCAAGTAACCGAGCTGATATCATATGTCACGAGAAGATCATTCGAATCCCGATGGTGAATGGAGAGACGATTGTAGTTCATGGAGAAAAGCATGATACGCCTCTAAGGATTATCAGCTGTTTGAAGGCACGAAAGTTTTTGCAGAAAGGATGTGTTGCCTTCTTGGCTCACATTGTCGATAAAGAAGCCGAAGAGCCAAAGCTGGAAAATATCCCGGTGGTATGGGAATATCCTGAAGTCTTCCCCAAAGAATTGCCAGGATTGTCGCCACAACGACAAGTCAAATTCCATATTGACTTGGTTCCAGACGCTGCGCCTATAGTCAAGGCACCTTATCGACTTACGCCTTCCGAGATGCAAGAGTTATCGACGCAACTCCAAGAGCTTTTGGACAAAGGATTTATTCGACCAAGCTTCTCACCTTGGGGAGCTCCAGTTCTATGGTAGTTTCCGTATGTGCATTAACTACCGAGAGCTAAACAAATTGACTATCAAGAATCGGTATCCCTTACTGAGGATTGATGATCTCTTCGATCAACTTCAAGGTTCAAGTTACTACTCCAAGATCGATCTTCAATCAGGTTATCACCAGCTGAGAATTCAAGAAGAGAGTATACCGAAGACTGCCTTTAGAACTCGTTATGGACACTATGAGTTTCTAGTAATGCCGTTTGGTCTGACAAACGCACCGACAGTGTTTATGGATCTGATGAACCGAGTTTGCAAGCCATATCTCGATAAATTCGTGATTGTATTTATCGATGATATCTTGATCTATTCAAGAACAAAGGAAGAGCATGAGCAACACCTTAGAGCTATTTTAGAGCTGCTCAAGAAGGAGAAACTGTATGCTAAGTTCTCGAAGTGTGAGTTCTGACTACGTGAGGTACAATTCCTTGGTCATGTAGTGAATGAAGACGGAATCCATGTGGATCCCACCAAGATCGAGGCGATTAAGATTTGGGAAACTCCGAAGACGCCAACCGAGATTCGACAGTTTTTGGGCTTAGCAGGGTATTATCACAGATTCATTGAGGATTTTTCAAAAATCGCTCAACCACTGACCTCCCTCACTCAAAAGGATAAGAAGTATGAATGGGGGGATAAACAAGAAGAAGCTTTTCCGTTGCTAAAGAACAAGCTTTGCAATGCACCTATTATATCCCTACCCGAAGGTACCGATGACTTCGTGGTATACTATGACGCTTCGAGTCAGGGATTGGGCTGTGTGCTTATGCAGCGACAGAAGGTTATCACTTATGCTTCGCGCCAGTTGAAAGTTCAAGAGAAGAACTACACCACGCATGACTTGGAGTTAGGCACAGTGTTGTTTGCTTTGAAGATCTGGCGACATTATTTGTATGGCACCCGATGCACGATCTTTACAGATCACAAGAGCCTCCAGCACATATTTGATCAGAAAGAGCTCAATATGAGACAGCGACGATGGGTTGAGTTGTTAAACGATTATGATTGCGAAATCAAATATCACCCAGGAAAGGCGAATGTGGTGGCAGACGCCTTGAGTCGAAAAGAAAGGATTAAGCCCATAAGGGTTAGGGCTTTGGAGATGATCATTCAAACAGACCTCTCGTTGCGCATTCGTGCTGTACAAAGAGAAGCTCTTAAGAAGGAGAATCTTAAAGAAGAATATCTCCGTGGGATGGGGAACCAGTTGGTACCCGATGAGGAAGGAACCTTTTGTTTCAAGGGACGAATTTGGGTTCCCCTCTTTGGTGGTCTTAGAGATGTTATCTTTGATGAAGCTCATAAATCAAGGTACTCGATCCACCTAGGATCGGATAAGATGTACCAAGATTTGAGAGATTTCTACTAGTGGCCGAGATTGAAAGGTGATGTTGCAACTTATGTTGGAAAGTGTTTAACTTGTGCCAAGGTGAAGGCCGAGTATCAGAAGCCTTCAGGTCTTCTGCAGCAACATGAGATACCCATGTGGAAATGGGAGTAGATCTCGATGGATTTTATAACAAAGTTGCCCAGGACACCTAGAGGTCATGATACGATTTGGGTAATCGTAGACCGTCTGACCAAGTCTGCGCACTTTTTGCCAATCAGGGAGAAGGATAACACAGGTAAGCTAGCTGAGCTATACCTAAGGGAGATAGTTGCACATCATGGAGTGCCTATCTCAATTATATCTGATAGAGATGGGAGATTTGTGTCAAGGATTTGGCAATCTTTTCAAGAAGCATTTGGTTCACAGTTGAATCTGAGCACCGCATTTCATCTACAGACGGACGGTCAAAGTCACTTGAAGATCTGTTACGAGCTTGCGTAATGGACTTGGGTGGCAGTTGGGACACTCACCTACCTTTGGTAGAGTTCTCCTATAACAACAGCTACCATACAAGCATTCAAGCTGCACCGTTCGAAGCTCTCTACGGACGAAAGTGTCGATCACCGTTATGCTGGGCAGATGCAGGTGATAGACAGCTGGTTGGTCCCGAACTGGTCCAAGAAACGACAGATAAGATCATACAGATCCGAGAGCGCATTAAGGCGGCTCGTGATCGACAGAAGAGCTATGCGGACCAAAGGAGGAAGCCTTTGGAATTCGAAGTGGGAAATATGGTTTTGCTAAAAGTCTCACCTTGGAAAGGTGTGGCACGCTTTGGGAAGCGTGGAAAGCTAAACCCGTGATTTATCGGACCGTTCAAAATCCTGGAAAAGTCAAACAGGCCATTGGGCCACAACCGGTTCTGGGCCAAAGCCCTTTGTGACGAAACACTTGCCCACCAATGAAACACATGTTTCGTCGGGCTTCATGATGACGAAAGACCCCCCCCCCTCTTTCGTCGAGCAAGACTCATGGCAAAAAACATTGAATAACTATATTTAACATTTCACATTTGGACAAATAAGTTTCACATTTTGACAACCAAACATTACACATTAATACTTAACATTTAAATAACTACACACGGCCAACGGGATTGCGAGGCAAGTGGTGCGTATAGGTAGAACCTTGAAATCTCGGATTGTCACATCATCCCCAACTTGAAAGAAATTTCATCCCGAAATTTGACAAGTAATCCAAAACAGCAAGACGTTAACTTAGGATGGCTGTGGATTTTCCGCGGGTACCACATCATCCCCAACTTGAATGGGAATTTCGTCCCGAAATTCACCAGTTGTGCGAGATTTGGATCTGCCAGACTTGGACTTGTCGTCTGGCAATAAATGTGGGTACTTGAGCTTCATCTGATCCTCGCGTTCCCATGTGAACTCTGGTCCACATCTTGAGTTCCAACGAACTCTCACAATGGGGATTCGACTATGCTTACGGACCTTGACCTCCCGGTCCATAATTTCTATTGGCTCTTCGACAAACTGCAACTTGTCGTCGATTTTCAACTCTTGAAATGGTACCAAAAGTGTTTCATCTGACAAGCACTTCTTTAACTGGGAGACATGGAAGACATCATGGACGTTACCCAACTCAGCAGGTAACTCTAGCTTGTAGGCCACTTTACCAATTCGCTCCAGAATTTTGAATGGCCCAACATAACGAGGGTTAAGCTTGTCGCGCTTCCCAAAATGCACTACAACCTTCCAGGGTGAAACCTTCAACATAACATGATCACCAACTTTGAATTCCAAAGGCTTCCTACGCTTGTCAGCGTAGCTTTTCTAACGGTCGTGCGCTGCTACCATACGGTTCCTGATCTGGACAATCTTTTCTAAAGTTTCAAATATAAGCTCCGGACCTGTGACATGGCTGCCACCCACCTCAACCCAACAGAGAGGTGAACGACACTTCCGTCCATACAATGCTTCGAATGGAGCTGCCTGGATGCTGGTATGGTAACTGTTGTTGTAAGAAAACTCTATCAGCGGCAAGTGTTTCTCCCAACCTTTTCCAAAATCAATTACGCATGCTCGTAACATATCCTCAAGTGTCTGGATGGTTCGCTCACTTTGACCATCCGTCTGCGGGTGATAAGCAGTGCTCATATCGAGACGCGAGCCGAATGATTTGTGCATCGACTGCCACAAATCTGAGATGAAACATGGGTCACGGTCAGAGATAATAGAAGTTGGCACCCCGTGCCTAGAAACCACCTCCTTGAGGTAAACAGCAGCTAATTGTGATAAGTTATCCGTTTCCTTGATGGCTAGAAAATGAGCTGATTTCGTGAGACGATCAACGATCACCCAGATGGTATCGTTCCCGTTTTGAGTTCTAGGTAGCCCAGTGACAAAATCCATTGCAATCTGTTCCCATTTCCACATGGGTATTTCTGGTTGTTAAAGCAATCCAGACGGTTTCTGATATTCCACTTTAACTTTTGAGCAGGTCAAACACTTACTCACATAAGTTGCGATGTGAGCTTTCATCTTCGGCCGCCAATACATGACTTTGAGGTCCTGATACATCTTATCCGAACCTGGATGAACAGAGTATCGAGACTTGTGCGCTTCCATAACAAGTTCTCTAAGATTTCCAAACAGGGGGATCCATACACGCTCCATGAAGTAGAGAATACCGTCCGATCTCTCTACAAGTCGTTTTTCCATGCCCCTTAAGTATCCTGCTTCAATGTTTTCCTCTTTTAACGCTTCAGTTTGTGCATAACGGATCTGGTCAGGTAGGTTAGAATGAATGGTGAGCTGCAAAGTGCGAACACGTTTGGGTTTTGATTCCTTTCTACTAAGAGCGTCAGTTACAACGTTAGCCTTACCCGGATGATACTTGATTGCACAATCGTAATCGCTTAAAAGTTCTACCCAGCGACGCTGTCGCATATTTAAATCCTTCTGGTCGAAAATATGATGAAGGCTCCTGTGGTCGGTATAAATAGTGCATTTAGTACCACAGGTAATGCCTCCAGATTTTGAGCGCAAACACCACGGCTCCCAACTCTAAGTCGTGTGTCATATAATTCCTCTCATGGACCTTCAGTTGTCGAGAAGCATAAGCGATCACATTGTTGCGTTGCATCAGCACGCAACCAAGACCCTGAATGGAAGCATCACAGTAAACCACAAAATCCTCGGTACCTTCAGGTAGAGACAAGATCGGTGCACTGCAGAGTTTCTGTTTCAGCAACTGGAAAGCATCCTATTGTTTCGTTCCCCACGAGTATACAATGCCATTTTGTGTTAACGAGGTAAGAGGTTGAGCGATCCTCGAGAAATCCTTGATAAATCTTCGATAATACCCAGCGAGACCAAGAAATTGTCACACCTCCGAAGGATTCTTTGGTGCCGCCCAATTCTTGATAGCATCAACTTTAGTAGGATCCACGTGTATCCCTGATTCATTAACAATGTGGCCAAGGAAGTGTACCTCTCGAATCCAGAAGTCACACTTAGAAAATTTTGCATAGAGCTGCTCCTTCCTCAGAAGTTCCAAAATAAGACGCAGGTGTCACTCGTGATCTTCCTTGCTCCTTAAATAGATCAGAATGTCGTCGATTAACACGATAATGAAGTCGTCAAGATACGGTTTGCATACACGGTTCATGAGATCCATGAAAACCGATGGCGCGTTCGTCAACCCAAACGGCATAACTAAAAACTCATAATGCCCATACCGCGTTCGAAAAGCCATTTTTGGAACATCCTGCTATTATTTTTGTGATATTGTATAATTTACGAAGGTAAACATGTAATTATGATTACATATCAATTGAAAATACAAGTTAATTAAAACGTTTCTAAATTTTATAACGTTACATCATGACCGGTAAAAATTTGTCGTTTAGAAATAACGACTAAACTATACGCGGAAGCTTGTGACTGCATCGTGTTCGGTTCTACGTTGAGCTTGATCTTCATCCGGTACTCCTGATATTCACCTATGATCAAAACCAACTTAAAAGTTATTTTTGATATCTTAAATAATAGTATAATCAAGTTCTAGTATCAAAACAATCGTAAACGAAACAAAAATTCTGAAGTTTAGGGCTGTCGCACCCCGCGACAGATTAGCCCCCATCTTACGCGGCCCGCGACAGCCGTCGCATCACGTGACGGTGATTCAAGCTTGGCGTCGCGTAGCGCGACGCCCCATTTTTCACAGAATGTTGCTTTCTTTTGTGCTGCAATTGCCCAGTTACGAAAAATACCAAATAACAACTTAGAACTTGCATAACTTTCGCTATACAAGTCCGTTTTGCGTGATTCTTTTTCCTACGCGTTCGTAATTTAATTCCCCATCTCATGGAGTTAAAATCTGATATCTGACTTCTCAAAAATTTTGACTTCAAGCTCTTGGCTTAAAATTCGCTTTCAACACTTTTGACCCATTTAACGATTTATTAAACCACTTGCGTTTAAATCATAATAAAATCTCGAAATATCGGTTAACTCAAGACCCTTAGCTTGTGGGTTCGAACTTTCATGAAGTATGCGACTAAAGATCAAGTTATGCGCAAAACTTTAGTTTTGACCCGTTAGAGAGGATTTAAACACTTAAGCTTAAATCTCACTCTCTCCTTTCACACATCATTTTACTACTTTAAGTGCTCACATATCTTCCATTGCAACAAAATTTGCGGTGGATTAAAAGATGTAATATGTTTATTCCGAATTTACCCCTTTTGGATTGTCAATTTACGACGAAGTCCCTTTTGAGGTATTTGACCCAAAATTTCACCTTAAGCCTAAACTTACTTAAGCGTACCTGGCTCGGATCTTAGAATTGGCCCGTTTAAATACCTTTTTGCTTTTAAACTTTCTATTTTAAAGCAACGCAAGCCGTAAGTTATTTCCTGTGATCACAAAACTCAACAAACGGTCATTAATTTTTTTTATTGTCGAATGGTATTCACACACCATTTGACCCGTTTCGTCGAAACGTCCAATTATCAATATATGATGGTATTTTATCACCATCACGCCCCTTGAACCTATCCCGGTTTACACCGTAAATTCTTATTACTTAAAAGACATTTATTAATTTATTTGACCCGTTTAGACTTACACCCAATGGTGTCTTTTCACATCTTTTATACTATCCGTCAACTCGTGTCCGGATATTTATTTAACCACTTTTACCCGTTACGATTCACCCCATAACGTATTGTTCAAAAATTCCTTATTTACTAGTCTTTACCCGACTAGTTTACCATTTTACCCCCTTTTACCATAACTTATGGTTTCTCGCCAGTTTTACTTATTCCGACTTGCATTGTACGATGTCGGAACATCATATTTCAAATACTTAACATAATTCATAATCAATAATTACAAGTAAGTGTACTGTAATTAAAAAGGGTGTAAGGTTAACTTACCTCGCATCTAAACTATGCCTTACTTTTCCTTATTGATTCGTTTGACTCGCTTTGTCCTCAAGCTTCCACTTAGCTCGTTTAGCGTCGAACTAACATCATCATTCACAAGGTGGTTAGATTAGTCATTAACAAATGCGACTATTCCACCTTACGTATTTTCTATGTCGAAATCATTATTCGACTTCGTTATTGGTTAGTCTTAACTTTCTACTAGTTAACTACCTCTAATCATATGATACGTGAAATTAACTAAAATCTACATTATGATTAGATTCAGTATTATCACATATCACCCCTAATTAAATCAATTAGGACATGACGCATTTCATTCATAGTTTCAACATATGAACATTCATTTAGGCGTTTTAACAAACACCTTGTGGGAATGATTTTTACACATCTACAATCAAGATCATAACTTGTCATTTAGCCAAGATTAACATCAATTAGGCAAGTTCATATCAAATTTTTACATCAACAAAATCTGAATTTACTTCATAGAGTTCAAAATAAACTAGAATGATAACTATAACCCTAGTGTTTAACATGCTTTTACAAAACCCACTAATCACCTTCAATTGTGATTATGAAATTCTCAAGCATTGAGCATAATTTCAACAATCTAATGACTAGGGTTTGTTCCTAGACACTATTTCACTCTAATTTCATCCAAACAACATTCATGCAACACTAATTTCGAATTATAATTGTTCATCCAAAATTTAAGATGGAGCCAAATAGTGAAATTTGACATACCTTTTGATCCCCTTAGATGAGTGATCACTAGTTTAAGCTTCGTTTTTTATTTGAACTTGATTTGCCTTCTAGATTTGATCAATTTTGTGGATTAGGGTTTGAGTTTCTGGGGAGCTCTTCTGGCTCTGTGTTTGTACACGACCAGACACACACACACACTAGTGTGTGTGTTTTGTTTATTTTAAGTTTTAATAAAAACCTTATTTCAATTGCCCATTTTTGGTCCCTCAACTTTTAAAGGTTTATAGTTGAGCCAATTTACTACAAATCTCTTTATTGTTTGTAAGTTATTATTAACTAGGTTAGTAAATCCTAGTTACGCTATCCTTCGGTTAAACCAACATATATACCATATGCAATTAAATATAATTTCTAATATTTTCGGGATGTTACAAGTCTACCCCCTTAAAGAGGTTTCGTCCCTGAAACCTTATTTACGTAGTTCTTTAATTTAGAGTAAACGAACTTAGTTTTGTTTTTGTGATATTCATTCCTTCGGTGTCTTTTATGTGTAAGTCCTCACGGACCGAGGCTTTCGCCTCTTATTTCTTGTCCTTATCACCTTTTTGACCGATTTTGTCATTTGACCACTCAGTGGTGTTAGTCGTCAACATGTTTATTTCATGTTAATCCTATATTGACAAGCGCTTTGCACAATTTATGACATTATCTTGCCTCTGTATCATTCTATCGGCCAGACTAATTAGTCACTGTCACTTCACACCCCGTCACCCGGGTATACTACACTACCATCTCCGGCCTTATGTGTGTTTACGGTTTCCCGAATCACCTCATACCACTTATGTTTGTTAAAACGTTGCTTTTGACTAAAAACTAATTTTTTAGTTTACGTACTCTCCTTGTCTTACTTCTTTCTCTCATATCTAGGAATGTTACTTCCGAGGATCTATTCCTTCCCGTTATTATTTAATGCAGGGAAATATAACTAATTCCCATGCTTAACCTACATGACTCGTAGGTTCTTTCACTTAGCCTCGTAGGCTATTTATTTAAATTCTCACCTTTTTACATTTTTAAGGTGAGACCCCATGAGTTCGTTTCTTTCCATTTGTGACCCAAAGGTCTTTTTGGTCCCGTAGACTTAGCACCATTTTTAATCCCGTAGGTTATGATGATCCCATAGATCGTCTTTTATTCACGTCTATATTCAAATGTATATTTATACATACATGGCTTCAGGGCGTCCCTTGTTATGTTTGGAATCATTTATTTTCGCTTTTGAACTTTAGTTGACCTTGACCGTAGTCTAAGGTTTCATTTGTTTACTTTCGGACTAATCTTCCAACTTTATGACTCCTTACGTCATTTACTTGTCAGTGTGTTCTATACTTACCGTTTCCCGGTTCGTACTTATACTTCTTTACAACCCATTACCCGGGTTCTTTTATCTCAATGTTTTTATCGCTCTTGTTTCGCTAGTATGCGTTTTTTTTTTCTACACTCTCCCATAACCTTTTATATAGATTTGTTAATATCTCGCGCTTTTATTTATTCGGTTCGTGCTTACTTATATTATTAAGTGTTATTCTTAATTTAACTCATTTGACTTGTTCGTGTGAAATTTCATCACTTGTGAACGTCAAACTCTTTCTTTATTCGACCCGTTCGACTTTAAAATAGTTGAACGTAGTTATCAAAATTTCTATTTGCATATTCTCATCGTCTCTTAGTCATCACTCATATTCTGAGTCCTTTGACTTTCTATTTCGCGTTCCCGTCTCCTGGTTTACGCATTCACCCATAATCCTACCCGTTCATCGGGTATCTTTACCGAAGTCACCATCAAGTAACCATTCTTATATGGTTTTAGACGTCATCTTAGTTTATTTGGTCGTCTTTGCGAAATCCATCGCTTTTATTTTGTCAAGTCCCTTATTCTTTTATTCTACCCCTTTGACTTGTCTGTGTGAATTTCATCACTTTTTGACAGTCAAACTTTATCCCCTATGCCTTAGCATTCACATTAGTTGGTTTGTGTTTTCATTTACTTTAATCTTTGTCCCTTCTCTCGGGCTCGTTACTCTAACGTAATACGCTTCCGTCATCCGACTTGCGTTTACGTTTACTATCGAACATTTTACTTATTTGATTCATTTGGGTATCTTTTTAATTCGTCCCATTCACCCCATCCTTACTACATTGGACGTAAATGCGTCCACTACAAGAAGTTCATGGTATCATATGCCACTACTTACTTGGCCAGAGTAAGCGATTAACACATGAGACACATGACCTTTTTATAGTTTTCACATCACGCCCTATGTAAGTAACGCCTCTATTTATTTCATATCTCTGATTTTTATTTAGTACAACTTTATTTAATTTCAAACAACAATCATTAGTTTTACTAGTTTTACATTTGGACATATAGAATGTTTTCCTTTCTATCGAACTATTATATAATCACATTCATTAATGTGATCGCTACTTTTCTCAATAGCATTATATTGAGAATTATACACTTGGATAATTACTTCTGCACACCCCGACCACGTAAAACAACAAAACGTGGCGGAAACGTCAGGGAGTGTTGTAACAGAATCATTGTTTCACAACCATGGATTAAACAATTTTGTTTTATTTAATTAAATGTATTACATTACATTGGAATTAGAAACAAAACATAAACAAATAGACTTTTATTGTTATTAAGTCGCTAAGGCCTCGTCCGTTCCTATGTGAGCATGCATCAATATCATCATCAAATATCATCAACTATGGTACCTGAAACACATGTGAAAATACGTCAGCATAAAAATACCGGCGAGTACATAGGTTTTATGTGAGTGTCAGATTCATGGCTCGTTTTACATGTTGCAATACTTATTTAAAAACCTTATTTTGAAAAGTATAGTATTGCGACATAATTAACCAACTCAAATCAAGTTGGATATGATTTATAAAATCTCGTAGACATGATTCTTAACTCCAAAACATTTTGTTTTATTAAATCAAATCGTAAAACATCTCGTAGAAACTCGTTAGTAAGACTCGTATGGTTTATATTATTCAGAAAACATAATTGTGTGACATTGTTTCAAAATCGTTTACCCAAGTGATCTAGATAACGCAACGATATATAATGTGTTAAAAGCACTTATATATAGGAAGTACCAGCGGCGTATCCACCATGTTTTTAAAACATTACACCCGCCGCGTTACCTAATCACTTCCCTAACCCAATGGCTCAAACAGTTACAAATGGTTCACATAAATCAAATGGTTACAAACGGTTCACATAAATCCAACGATTTCAAATGGTTCACATACATCAAATGGTTACAAATGGTTCACATACATCCAATGATTTCAAATGGTTCACATACATCCAATGATTTCAAATGGTTCAAAACGTAAAACAATTGTGCTAGCGTGTTAAGTGAACATACATAGTAAGACATAATGAAATCATGTACTAATAGTGTACTAATGAACATAGCAAGTATATGATATGAAAACATGGAAAGCATGAAAATAACAAGTAGGCACATGTGTTTCACCCCAAAACGTTTGGAAAACAGTAAAAGAGGGGTCTATGTACTCACTTGAGGGTGCTTAGAAGTCTTGAATAACAACCAAGCAAAGCTAGAGGGATCACGGAATCAAACGGCACCTAATATAGGTAACTATGTAAATAAACGGACCTAAATCGGAGGATCGGATAAAATGAGGTTTCGTAAACCAAATGAGTGTAGGGACTCATGTAATATGGTTTAACAAAGCCTACATTCTAAAACGAAACCTAACCTAAGTGCTTACGGCCCATTACGACTCGTTAAGGTAGCTTACGCCACTTTAACGCGTCGTTCGCGTAAAATGCGTTCGGAACGCCTAACTAGTCCTATGACAAGTATTATATGCCTTAATATGTCTAATAATGTTACCTAATCAGTTTAGATGTCAAAATTTAGGTTACATATGCTTAAAATGAATTTATGCGTAAAAAGGGCATTTTGGTCATTTTCCTAAGGCATATGAACCACCTATCATACAACTAACTAAACGAAGTGACCATAAGGTATAACCTCAGAAGGTTATTCCCTATACAACTATGGTCACCTAATGTGTTTGGTCGAATCCTAATGATCGACCAAACGGGTCGGGTTCGAAAGTATAAGCGATTGTTTAGATCGCTTACCTTACGACCCTATATAAGCACAAATCTAAAAGTGACGAGTTAAACATGTTAAAACATGTTTAACAAGGTTTGAAAACAGGTTTGGTATCAAAACAAACGGTTTTGATACCTAAAAGTAGTTTGGTTACAAAATACGCAAGAATACGCATTTTGGCTGAAACTACGACTCGTCACTAAGCCTAGATAACGTGGTAATCAGTAGGTATAGTCACAAGAGACTAAAACCATCGTGATTACGCTCACATTATGAAGTTCAAACAAACTTCATGTTGACCATAAACTGGTCAAAGCAAAAAGTCAAACACAGTTTGACTTTCATGCGAAAAAAAGAACGAAAGAGGACTTACAACGGGTCCAAGAATGGAAATCTAGATCCAACTTGCTCAAGTATGAGGTGCTAAGCCCCAACTTAGAGCAAATAGATCAGATTGTGTGAGTTGCAACAATGAGGAGCATGGGTATTTATAGTTTTTGCACAACCGTTAAGATCGTTCATAGTAAAACGAGCTTCGATCTCATCCGTACACATGTGCCCATGGTTTTGTGAAACCATGGGAGCCCCTAGTTTCATTAAAACCATGTGAAAATGAGGGGAACAGCTGGAACAAGCTGGAATTTAGATTTTTCATTTTGGTCCCTTCCTAAGATAACTATGGCAGATTGTCAATTTTGGTCCCTGAATGTGCAAAACATGGTTTTTGATGCATTTTTGACACGTTTAAGCCTCGTTAATCCCATTTCAAGGCTCTAAAATGAAGTTAAAGTATAGGGAACATGAAACATGCTCAAAAATATCTTGGATGTTGGTTCGTTTGGTCGTACGGTTGCGCTGTTCGGTTAATTACGACGAAACACGAACGAATGCGAAAAACGATCCAAATTACGCGACGAATGGAATTTTATCATGCCAATCACTAAAATAAAATATTTTAATGATTACATAAAGTTTTTGGATGTCTGGATGTATTTAGAATGTAAGATATGCGCGAAAATGAAAACTTATGCACTTTTTGACGCTTTTAGTCCCTAAATGACCAAAAGGTTTATTTTAGCACATCGAACCCCTCAAAGCCTATTTCTAAGCTATGTAAAGGATATTTAGGGTATGTTTAACTTATGGTCATGTTCCGGAATGTTCGTTACAGTACAAATCGGCATACTTTCGTAGTTTGTCGAAATTAGTCCCTGTAAACGAATAAACTTGATTTCGCCACACCAAACCCTCCAAAACTTATTTCTAAGTTATGTAAAGGTTATTTAAGGTATGTTAAGCCTATTTCACTATTCCGGAGTGTTCGTTGCATTAAACTGGTTATATTTACGCATCACTGCGCGTATAACCTTCCAGAAAGCGATTTAAAGCTTGAAATCGAACAAGAATTGATATGTGCAAAAGATACACATATTTATACAAATCCCAAGTATGAAATACAATATTTCATTGGTTTGGTATTTGTTTGATGGTCGCAGAGGCACAGGTGTCACAACTTCTGTCCAAGTTTTTTATATAATTTAATCCTGGAATTGTTTTGTTATTCATTATTGTGAATAACACCTATTTCTACTTATTTAATCTTGGAAACCTCATTCTGAATAGATATCCTATTCAGGTTTTCTAAGTTTTTACCCTATATATGCAACCGTCATTCTCTACTTGTTTGTTGCATATTACTATTTGTGCGATAATTTAAGACGTGCACCTGGTAATGCTTGCCCTAACGGGCCTTCCATGCTTTTATCCTTGTTCGCGATCATTACGCGATTTAGATCCTTGATGAGTATGCTCTGCTCGTCATACCTCGGACCGTTTCACCATCATGTCTGTCACTTGTTACACTCTCGTCATCTTCAGGTGCGAGTATCCTTCAACTAAGCATTTACAAAAGTTAGTAATTTCGACATTAATAAACGCCCGTATTGTAATACAAGGCTTTTTACTATGCGTGTCAACGCACGTGATTTCGTTAACTATACCAGTCATTTTCATTGGGGGTAACGTGTATTACACGATAACCCTATGTGTTGTTCACAACACTTTAATCATACTAAACCATTAACATACATGTACTTACCGGATTTGCGATCAAGCATCGAACCTAACACTTTATTCTTTTAACCTTGAGCTCTGATTACCAACTTGTAACATCCTGCTATTATTTTTATGATATTGTATAATTTACGAATGTAAACATGTAATTATGATTACATATCAATTGAAAATAAAAGTTAATTAAAACTTTTCTAAATTTTATAACGTTACATCATGACCGGTAAAAATTTTCCGTTTAGAAATAACGACTAAACTATACGTGGAAGCTTGTGACTGCATCGTGTTCGGTTCTACGTTGAGCTTGATCTTCATCCGATACTCCTGATATTCACCTATGATCAAAACCAACTTAAAAGTTAGTTTTGATATCTTAAATAATAGTATAATCAATTTCTAGTATCAAAACAATCGTAAACGAAACAAAAATTCTGAAGTTTAGGGCTGTCGCGCCCCGCGACATATTAGGCCCCATCTTACGCGGCCCGCGACAGCCGTCGCGTCACGCGACGGTGATTCAAGCTTGGCGTCGCGTAGCGTGACGCCCCATTTTCACAAAATGTTGCTTTCTTTTGTGCTACAATTGCCCAGTTACGAAAAATACCAAATAACAACTTAGAACTTGCATAACTTTCGCTATACAAGTCCGTTTTGCGTGATTCTTTTTCCTACGCGTTCGTAATTTAATTCTCCATCTCATGGAGTTAAAATCTGATATCTAACTTCTCAAAAATTTTGGCTTCAAGCTCTCGGCTTAAAATTCGTTTTTAACACTTTTGACCCGTTTAACGATTTATTAAACCACTTGCGTTTAAATCATAATAAAATCTCGAAATATTGGTTAACGCAAGACCCTTAGCTTGTGGGTTCGAACTTTCATGAAGTATGCGACTAAAGATCAAGTTATGCGCAAAACTTTAGTTTTGACCCGTTAGAGAGGATTTAAACACTTAAGCTTAAATCTCACTCTCTCCTTTCACACATCATTTTACTACTTTAAGTGCTCACATATCTTCCATCGCAACAATATTTGCGGTGGATTAAAAGATGTAATATGTTTATTCCGAATTTACCCCTTTTTGGATTGTCAATTTACGACGAAGTCCCTTTTGAGGTATTTGACCCAAAATTTCACCTTAAGCCTAAACTTACTTAAGCGTACCTGGCTCGGATCTTAGAATTGACCCGTTTAAATACCTTTTTGCTTTTAAACTTTCTAGTTTAAAGCAACGCAAGCCGTAAGTTATTTCCTGTGATCACAAAACTCAACAAACGGTCATCAATTTTTTTATTGTCGAATGGTATTCACACACCATTTGACCCGTTTCGTCGAAATGTCCAATTATCAATATATGATGGTATTTTATCACCATCACGCCCCTTGAACCTATCCCGGTTTACACCGTAAATTCTTATTACTTAAAAGACATTTATTAATTTATTTGACCTGTTTAGACTTACACCCAATAGTGTCTTTTCACATCTTTTATACTATCCGTCAACTCGTGTCCGGATATTTATTTAACCACTTTTACCCGTTACGATTCACCCTATAACGTATTGTTCAAAATTCCTTATTTACTAGTCTTTACCCGACTAGTTTACCATTTTACCCCCTTTTACCATAACTTATGGTTTCTCGCCAGTTTTACTTATTCCGACTTGCATTGTACGATGTCGAAACATCATATTTCAAATACTTAACATAATTCATAATCAATAATTACAAGTAAGTGTATTGTAATTAAAAAGGGTGTAAGGTTAACTTACCTCGCATCCAAACTATGCCTTACTTTTCCTTATTGATTCGTTTGACTCGCTTTGTCCTCAAGCTTCCACCTAGCTCGTTTAGCGTCGAACTAACATCATCATTCACAAGGTGGTTAGATTAGTCATTAACAAATGCGACTATTCCACCTTACGTATTTTCTATGTCGAAATCATTATTCGACTTCGTTATTGGTTAGTCTTAACTTTCTACTAGTTAACTACCTCTAATTATATGATACGTGAAATTAACTAAAATCTACATTATGATTAGATTCCGTATTATCACATATCACCCCTAATTAAATCAATTAGGACATGACGCATTTCATTCATAGTTTCAACATATGAACATTCATTTAGGCGTTTTAACAAACACCTTGTGGGAATGATTTTTACACATCTACAATCAAGATCATAACTTTTCGTTTAGCCAAGATTAGCATCAATTAGGCAGGTTCATATCAAATTTTTACATCAACAAAATCTGAATTTACTTCATAGATTTCAAAATACACTAGAATGATAACTATAATCCTAGTGTTTAACATGCTTTTACAAAACCCACTAATCACCTTCAATGGTGATTATGAAATTCTCAAGCATTGAGCATAATTTCAACAATCTAATGACTAGGGTTTGTTCCTAGACACTATTTCACTCTAATTTCATCCAAACAACATTCATGCAACACTAATTTCGAATTATAATTGTTCATCCAGAATTTAAGATGGAGCCAAATAGTGAAATTTGACATACCTTTTGATCCCCTTAGATGAGTGATCACTAGTTTAAGCTTCGTTTTTTATTTGAACTTGATTTGCCTTCTAGATTTGATCAATTTTGTGGATTAGGGTTTGAGTTTTTGGGGAGCTCTCCTGGCTCTGTGTTTGTACGCGACCAGACACACACACACACACACCAGTGTGTGTGTTTTGTTTATTTTAAGTTTTAATAAAAACCTTATTTCAATTGCCCATTTTTGGTCCCTCAACTTTTAAAGGTTTATAGTTGAGCCAATTTACTACAAATCTCTTTATTGTTTGTAAGTTATTATTAACTAGGTTAGTAAATCCTAGTTACGCTATCCTTCGGTTAAACCAACATATATACCATATGCAATTAAATATAATTTCTAATATTTTCGGGGTGTTACACATCCTCCTCTCGGACCCTCATCTGATGATAGCCCGATCTTAAGTCAATCTTCGAGTAAAAACTTGACCCCTGCAACGGTCAAACAAGTCGTCGATGCGTAGCAACGGATAGCGGTTCTTGATAGTCACCTTGTTGAGCTCCCGATAATCAATACACATACGAAAGGACCCATCCTTCTTCTTCACAAACAAAACTGGGGCTCCCCAAGGCGAAGAACTGGGTCGAATAAAGCCTCTGTCCAATAAATCTTGCAGTTGATTAGACAGCTCCTGCAACTCTCCAGGTGCTAAACGATAAGTAGCACGGGCAATTGGGGCCGCTCCTGGCGCAAGGTCAATCTGAAATTCCACTTGGCGGTGAGGAGGTAAACCAGGTAGTTCCTCAGGAAATACATCAGCAAATTCACGTACAACTGGTAGATCCTCGATCTTTCTCTCTTCAGGCTGAGGATCAGTAACAAGTGCTAGAATAGCAGGATACCCCTTTTGTAGACACTTCTGCGCTTGCATAGCTGAGATGATACCAACCATCGCACCACTGCGATGCCCTTGAACTGATAAAGATTCTCCGCTGGGGAGAGGAATACGTACGATCTTCTCCTTACAGAGAATTTCAGCTTGATGCTTAGTCAACCAATCCATACCAAACACTATGTCAAAACTACCAAGGGTAACGGGATGGAGGTCAATACCAATCCATACCAAACACTATATCAGTCCTTTTCCATATGGCCCACCTTGTCACACCTATGGCAAGCCCGAACACATGATCCATGATGATGATACCCACACTTGTTGCACTTTGGCTTCCTACCAGCATAGGAGCCTTGACTCTGATTGCTGCCCTGGCCTTGGTTAACTGAGGACGACTGACTGAAACTACGGGTATTACTGTTGTCAGGCCCTTTCTAAGATTGACTGGCACTGGTTGCTTTGTCAGCAAATTTCCATTTTCGTTTGTTATCACTAGCAGGTGTTGTAGCTGTAGCAGCAGAGGTACTAGCAGAAACACGTGGCGGCAATGAGCCACGTTCGACCTCTTGGTCAGTAATCTTATGTGCCAAACGGATGATCTGGGGCAGATTTTTAAGGTTTGCAGTAGTGACATACCCCTTTACAGCTGGTGCTAGGCTCTTGAGATACAACTCAATTCGTCGATGTGGAGGTCGAGACAGGTTAGGGCACAAAATTGCTAGTTCATGAGATCGTTTCGTGTAAGCCTCGATCTCGGATCCTTCCATCTTCAAATCATAGTACTCGTTCTCGAGCTTCTGAATCTCATCACGAGGACAGTACTCTTCCCGCATCAACTCCTTAAAATCATCCCAAGTCGTTGCATTAGCCATCTCGATGCCCAAAATCTACACCTGGGCATTCCACCAAGTTAAGGCACCATCATCCAAAGTGCCAGTAGCATAGTTCACCCGGTCCCCCACGGGACAGTTACACATAGCGAACACTGACTCAGCTTTCTCGAACCATCGAAGTAGCCCCACAGCCCCTTCAGTCCCACTGAAGGTCTGTGGCTTACAATCCATAAACGTCTTGAAAGTGCAAGCAGGCGGATGGTTTTGATTCTGATTCGCTTACTGACCTAATGGACGAAAGGAAATACAACATAAGGGAAAGATTTGTGTACGCGACACAAGAATAAAGAAGATTTGGCACATATCGTACCAGCTTGATAGGCTGTTAATGCCTCAGCCACACGGGTGCTAATCAGATTTGTCAACTCAGCTTGAGTCATTGCAATGTGTCCACGTCCATGACCTCATCCATTCATGATTCTAAATAAGAAGAGGGAAAAGTTTAGGAATCGAAATAAGGTAGGAGTCAAACCTCACGTTGACATCTACAAACTACAAAGTTTACACCAAACAATAAGGCAGGACCCTTCTCACACTCGTTAAGCCTCACTGGGACTCACATGTACCTCACATTATTATTATTATTATTATTATTATTATTATGTGTGCACCCATAATAATAAGGCAATTTGCATGCTTATCTCAGTGCCTCTTAACTTGCGCTAAAAGTTTCCCACACATTCATATAGTAAAACGAAAGGCATTACAGGATCAATAATCACAAAAGTCGAAGAGTAGTGCCACACTATCTAGCTCCACCAAAACATGCAGCACAAGTAATCACATCGAGGTATCAAATATGTTGTTTCATGCAAGTTATGTGTGTGTAACTACTAAGCAAGTAATGCATAAAGTAAACAGAAGACGAACCTTGCAATCTGGAGCTGAGTGTCATGGTCGATTTTCGAAGACGTTCGGTTATAGTCTGGTTTTATAAAACGTTTTAAAACCTAGTTCACTATAACCAGTGGCTCTGATACCAAACTGTCACACCCCCAAAATACCACATGTGGAAACACCGCGGGACGTGTGACGTACCAGGATCCAAGCCACCAATCACATTAAACCATTAATAAATAACTAAATAAAAACATTCAATTCATTTCATAATATAAATCCAAGTCATAAGTTAAACCAAAGTAACATTCAGCGGAAGCATAAGATTATTCATTGTTCAAGTAATTCAAAACAATGTACTAAACCAAGAATAAATATCCAAGAGTTGTGACCCATGACCACTCCAGCACTCCCAGATAGCAAGTTCGATGTCCGAAGATCTAACGACCTGCAAGCATGCAGACAAGTGTGTCAGACGACACTGGTGAGTTCAAAGTTTGTTAACGTGTTTAGTTACCAGTTACCAGATTAAAACGTTTCACATATTTATTATTGTTAATCACACGCTTACCGCCGATGGCTCCAGATTATTTGCCCTAAACCCCAATGCCTCTATCAAAGCAATGGTCAAGATGGGGCTCATTAGTTCACTCCCGACCTCCTCGGTGCGGTGTAAGGGTGCCAAACCTAAGTAGCGCTACTAAGTAATACCCCGTTGCCTTCCCGGCAACAATCGGTAGGAGGGACTTGAGTGATAGATATAGACGTGTATTAACTAACAACCCAGGTTTAACATTCCAGTCAAACCCATTACCTGACATTCCTCCCCGGAACGTTTACCAGATGTCCCACCCCGGGACGCATGCTTGGAAAAAGAGCAATGAACTCACCTTGGTTTGCTCGGTATGATTAATTACTTGTTCACACTTAAACAGTCACAGCCTATGGTATTCACGTATGCGATGTAAGTTTACATTCACAAGGTTCACATATAAATGACAGTATGCAATTCACACAGTGATTCCCGAATGGCATATAGAAGTTACATAACTCATTCAAATCCACAGTTCACGTGTATGTTCCGTAATAATACTTAACAGTTAAGTGTACTAGGTGTAAGAACTAAATCATGTCACTTGGTCATAATTAAACATCGTTAACAGTAGATACCAAGGTTTTATTAACATAGTCATTCATTATTATACTTGCAATTTATGTAAACACCACAACCTACTGTCCATGTAAAACCTTCTCGGCGAAATACCCTATATGACGAAACACCATGTGTTTCGTCAAGTTTACATGTGACGAAAGTACACATGTTTCGTCGAGTTATCATGTGACGAAAGAACACATGTTTCGTCGTGTTAACGTGTGACGAAAGAACACATGTTTCGTCGCTAACCCTAACAGACGGTTACTAACTCGTGTGATGCTAACAGTTTGAATGTTTCCTCCATTCAGATCAACTAATACTTTTAACCAAGAACATGTACCATGAATATGAACAATCATTAAACTAATAATACATATTTAACAACCCACACAATGAATATAGACGTACATAGATCATCTAACATCATACATGTTCCTATTTCCTCAGATTCAGTATCAATCTATCGAGACTTTTATTAACAACCAACCCTACTTATATCTATACAGTTTGAATCCAATTAGTATATCATTGCAAAAGCATTCACACCATCAAACCTCTAATAGAACAAGATCAATCACACAGGAAATCAAATCTGGATTGTATGAACAAGGACTAACCGGGAAGTGTTGTTTACGTAGATTGACTAGAGTGAAAGAAAGATAACGATATACGAAAAGGCTTCAAACTGGAACAGGCTGCCGTCGAACTCCCAGAGATAGATTAGGGTTTGTTAAAGAGATGTTTCGTAACCCTCATGCTTGTTTAAATAGGTTAAACAGGCCAGTGGGCCACAACCGGTTCTGGGCCGAAGCCCTTTGTGATGAAACACTTGCCCACCAACGAAACACATGTTTCGTCAGGCCTCATGATGACGAAAGACCCCCCTCTTTCATCGAGCAAGACTTATGGCGAAAAACATTGAATAACTATATTTAACATTTCACATTTGGACAACTAAGTTTCACATTTTGACAACCAAACATTACACATTAATATCTAACTTTTAAATAACTACACACAGCCAACGGGATTGCGAGGCAAGTGGTGCGTATAGGTAGAACCTTGAAATCTCGGATTGTCACATCATCCCCAACTTGAAAGAAATTTCGTCCCAAAATTTGACAAGTAATCCAAAACAGCAAGACGTTAACTCAGGATGACTGTGGATTTTCCGCGGGTACCACAGTTAAGCTTGTCAAGGTGAGATGGAACGCGTGTCATGACCCAGAGTTTACTTGGGAGCGTGAGGACCGCATGAAAGCTAAATATCCGCATTTATTCCCTAACACCCCTGCAGCTAGTGGTAAAGCTTAAAATTTCGGGACGAAATTTTTTTAACAGGGGGAGAATGTGACAACTGTCAAATTTCAGGTATCCGTACAATTATTAAACCATGATTAGTGCTTAATGACTGTGTTGAATTACAATTAACTGCTTTCTAGTTACTGCTTTATACATACATGTGCATCATATATTGCTAAATGTTATGACATGAATGCAAGAGAGCTTTATTGACTCAAATGATGCACGAAACATAGTTAGCACAGTTATCTGATAAATCAGGAAAATGCTGACAGAACTCAGCATATAGACAGACAGTGCATTGAGACACAGAATGAGCCAGAAACTAAGTACCACACTAGTATAGTGTGTAGGAAAGTAAGGATCATAAAACTGCCTTCCTAGAGATAGTATAAGTGCAGGAAAGTGCCTAAAACTCACAAAAAGTACTGAATTCAGCAAAATTCAGCAATAATAAGCATTTTAACAATCTAACTTTATGCATAAATATGGTTAAATGGTCCTGAATGTTTCCTAAGTGTCGGGAATCAAAAGTGTCACAAAAGGGTATATAAAGCACACTAAACTACATAGTTTAGCACTTTAACGAACCAGTAACCAATCGAACAACCGGACACTACCCGAAACATCAAATTTACACTAGAAGCATGTTTTAACATTACCAAGCTAGTTATGGTCCCCGAGCATCATCATACATCATAAATATCTAGTAACTAAGTAACTAACTATATACTTGAACTTTTACCTTAAACTAACTAATATAGTTAAACCTACTCTACATGCCCCCTCCCCCACTTAGTAATCGGCCATGCTCACCCCCCATACCTCAAGATTTCATTTTAATATTATATTGGATCTTGTTATGGCTTTCCTAAACACATTACACAAAGGACGAAGACTTGAGATTGGTTTATAAGCTAACATCCTAGAACATACCTCATAACTCTCATTCTCACAAAAACACAAAATTCCTCCCTCCCCTCTCTTGTGCTCTCGGCCGAAGACCCCCACCACCCTACCACTACCATCACTTCACTTCCATTCATTCCACACACTTACAAAGGTGTTAGAGACCATACAAAGAAGCTAGGAGCTTGTGGAAGTGGAAGGACCTCTCTTGTTTGCTTTTATCCATCTCATAACTTCTCTTGATCATCCCTAGCCTTGTGCTAGTGGTAAGAGTCTTGATCTTGCTAGTTTACTTCCATTTTAGTGGTTAAAAGAAGAAACATAATCATAATCTTAAAGAACACTAAAGATCATAAGAATGAAACTTGAATATAAGCATGTTTAATGAAGAAACTAAGTTGTTCATGTGATGATTTGCTTGTTGATTGTTGTTTGTTCATGTATATGATGTAGATCATCATATGATCTTGCTAGATCATGATTGAAAACATAATCTAGCAAGATGTGATAATAGAAATTGTTGTAGGATGATAGATCATGCACACATAAAGCATGAACTTGAAGGAACATAATGTTTTCTTGAAAAATCATGATCAAAGTAAGTTGTTAATCATATAGATCTGAGAATTTCATGAAGGATTTCTAAAGAAACCAAGTTAAAAATATAAGTTTCACTTAATCTTGGTTCTTACATAAACAAACTTTATTTTTGGTGGTTAAACAAGTGTGGAAACACTTGTGAAACAAGAAGAAATCATAAAGAAATATTTTTAGAAATGATGATCACAAGCTGTAAACATCTATATTCTTTAAAATGAAGTTTTTAAAGAACTAATCACACTTTAAAGGATAACAAGGCTTACTAATAGCACTAGTAAGTTCCTACAAATTTTTACAAATATTCAAGTTCATGAAGTGGTTGATTATTACTTGTTTTTGGCAAATTGGTAAGTAAAGGTTGTTTATTGTTGATTATGGATTGATTGTGATGATTTTTACAAAAGAAAATGATATGCTTGAAAGCATGGAAACCTCCATTTTTAGGGGAAACTATAGCAAAATTTTCTAAAAATCCAAACACTTAGAAAAATATTTATTAATCTACACTTACAAGTGTATTTCAAACCTTAAATTGTTACAAAAACTTTGCCATAAATTTTATTACAAAAATATAAATGTTGGAGGTTGGTTTTTATAAATAAAAATGACTAAATATGTATTTAGGAAATATATATTTAGAAGACACAATGTGTGTGATTATTTGTATATTTTGTGTATTAGTTATATTATTTTAAGGCTTGAAATAATATAACACATCAAAATACCAAGAATTAAAATCCAAAATATTACCAAAATTCCAAGGAATAAATATACAAGTTGTACACAAAATATTGGTGAAACCAAACCAAGGAATATAACCCACAAGCATATTCCGGAAATTTATTCGCAAGTATATTTTTGGCAAATAATATTTTGGACACCAAGGAAACAAAAATATGATTTTTACAATTACTACAAAGTTATATCATATTTTTGACAAGGGAAAAATAGATTATTTTGACATGTATGAATATATATTTTTCTTAGAAATTTTAGAAAATATATTATTTTAAGAAATATATATTTTCTTACACAAACATAAAATACAATATTATTGAGATTAAAGATATATTTTCTCAAATAAATATGAAATATATAATTTTTGAAGAAAATATGTTTATATATATTTTCTAAGTTAGACTTGAAAATATATTATTTTTGGAACTTAAATGATAATACAAATATTTTTGCCAAGGAAAAATTATGAATAATTTTTCTAAGTAATGTTTTTTTAATATATATTTTGGAAATACATATGGACCTTTATTAAGGATATTATTCCGGAAAAGTTAATACAACATTAAGTATAAGGATACTTAATAATTACATGAAGATACGTATTCTCGTACGTACAAATACACACCTGAATACGACCCTAATACATGGCAAAAATATACAAGTATAAGAATACGAATACATATACCCCCATCCTTGGGAAGGAAATACAAGTATAAATACGTGGGAAGTATTAAGTTACAGTAATATGGTTTTAACAATTATTCCAAAATTTAGTAAATATAATTTAAGTTGAAATATTAATTATTTTAACAAATAATTATATAACTTGGAATAATATCAAAGATACGAAGAAACGTAACTCAAAGATATTAATACTAAGTCAAGGCACGACCCGCTCGTCTAATAGATCATAGCACGTTGTAGGTAGTCGTGTTTACCCAAAGGAGCTTGAGTTACGGTGACTGAAGACGCAAGACTGTGAGTTCGTGACCCCCTTTTCTTTTAACTATTTTCAGTTTTATAACTTCGGGGGTGAAGTACATGTTACAAATTGTTTACAAACGTCATTATTTGGTATGGTTAGCTGAGGAAGGGTACTGCTAGATCATGTGAGTGGTGGGTGACGCTTAAGACCATTAATCCTCGATGTAGGACAGAGGTACATGAGTGATAGATCTATTTGGGTGTAGCGAGCCCCGCCCATGTTGGACCAGGGTTTGGCCCATGGGTTGACTATGTCTTACAACCGGAAGCCCGGTGCAAAGTTTGCTAGGTTTGAGCCTTCCTGCATCACGTCACAGATATTAATGGCCTTGCAAACCATTAATGATATGTTTTTCCTTGTTGCTTTCATACCGGGATTTACAAACTTATATACATACTTACAATGATTTCAAAGGTTTATTCATACACAAACAAACACATGAACTCGCTCAACTTTTGTTGATGTTTTCAAACTACATGTATTTCAGGAAATTAGATGTGGATCTGGCGGGCGTTCGGAAGTTCCAAGTATGGTTTAAGAATAAAAGATGTCATCCAAGGTCTTAGGGTTTGGTCAGTGTGTCTTATTCCTGGACGAGGCACATCCACCAAAGTCTGACTTTATTTAGAATCTTTTGATGAGTCCTTCTGGAACTCAAAACAATTCGTATGGTTTGTAAGATATGAATTGGTGATGTTTTTAAACTTAATTAATGGATGACCATCTATGGTTTTTATCATATAGTTGTTGATATGATTGAATGCAATGATATTAAGAAAGTCATACCATAATCACGCTTCCGCAAAAGTCAGGGTGTGACACTACCACTCTACACACGTTAGGGCAAGTGCACCCATCGTAGATGTAGTATAGTGATGGTAAGATACCGAGGTCGTCCAAGGACACAAGAGTTTTTAATACCGGCTTATCGTTAACGTCTAATCTAACCAAATTTTTATAAAAGTTTTAAAAGATAAACTAGAAATAAAAAACGTAAATGAAAGGAAAAACAAATAGATAAGAAGAAATCACTTGGTTCCAACTCCTCTTTTATGTATCCTTTGATGATTTTCGCACTTTGGGCTTTTTAAGAGATTAGTTTAGTTATAGTGGCATGCCCCTCTTGTGAAGGCGACGCTACCCTCAACCATATTGGTTTGAATCAGCAGGGATACAGTCCCACAAGGTCGGATTATTGAAAGATAATTAAATGAGTTATTAATTCGAAAAGTGGTAGGCCCCTCTTGTGAAGGCGACGTTACCCTCGGCCGTATTGGTTCGAGTCAGCAGGGATACAGTCACGCAAGGCCGGATAAAATTATAATAGTAGTTTATTTATAAGGGGTTCAAGTCATTCTTACTTCCCCTGATTTGATGCTATTTGCCTCAAGGGAAATCCTAATAAGGTTGAACTAAGTCCTCGCAGGATCTATACACTGAACGAGACAAGAACTTTACCCAAACAACCTTCTAACCCCCTTCTAGGTTGTTAACGTGCTTTATATAGAACGTAAAGACACAAATGAGTGAATCAACAAAACATGAAGAAATATTTAACCAAAGTTCACTTTCAATATAAAAAAAACTAGTTATTAAAGTCGTTAATACATACCCAATTAAAAAGTTGCCAACGATTGGAAATCAAAAGTAATGCATAAAAGATTTGTCTTCACCAAGTGATGTAAGAGATTTAGCCAAGCATGGCCTTTGTTTGACAAGAACTCTTACAATCGATCTTGGATCCCGAGACTACCACACACTCTAAAAGATGAAAGATGGATGATGGTGATAGGTGGTGGTGGACTGATGGCAAGTGTGAGAGAAGTTGTTTGGCAAGGGATGCCTTTATCTTAAACCAAGCACCTCTATTTATAGTTGAAAACAAAGGGCAGGCACAGCCCCGTGCCC
Organism: Helianthus tuberosus; assembly: GCA_030545235.1. Taxonomy (NCBI): domain Eukaryota; kingdom Viridiplantae; phylum Streptophyta; class Magnoliopsida; order Asterales; family Asteraceae; genus Helianthus; species Helianthus tuberosus. The sequence continues at coordinate 72,118,503 of CM060433.1, forward strand.
ACCTGGCACAGCCCCGTGGTATTCTCTTTCTCTCCCTTCATTAACTACAAATGTCAGGTCTTGTACCAACACGCCCCGTGGTGTCAGAGCACGGCCCCGTGGTGTCATAGCACGGCTTCGTGGTGAGTGTACTTGTTGTACTATCACATATTTTGCAAATCTTATAGTTTACCACGGCCCATGTTAGGTTGTCACAGCCCCGTGTTGGTTTGTCTTTTGCTGTTGTCTTTTTCTGCATGGAATCTTAACTGGGCACGGCCTCGTGCCTAAGCTTTTGTTTTTGTTATTTTGTTGTTTTTTTGGATGTGGATGGGGGTTCGGCAGGTCGTGTCAATCCTTCTTCTTTGTATGTGTGTTGGTTTCTACTGTCAATTTGTTCCTTTTATTCGTTTAAGCTCTTTTAATCCTGCAAATTAAAAGTAAACAAAGAAACATGTTTTTTCCAACATTGGTAGCGAATAAAGGTCGATTTTATGCCTTCTTTGATGTAAATTATATGTTGCATTTTGCGCACATCAATCAACCAAAAATTGACATGTGTGTTATACCAAAATCATCAAGGGAATGTTATAATCTTCTACAATGATTTTTTTACCATCCAAACACTTATAGAAGTGTTTTAAACATTTTAAAATCATTTCTAACATGTCAACTAATTTTACAAAATTCAGTTAATTTTGTTAAAGAATATAAAATAAATCATTAAACCAAGTTCAATGTGCTGATTTGAGTGAGTTATAAAGTACGAGGACTAACTGTGTCAAAGTTAATACTTATATATATAAAAAAAGGGAGAAAGGGGCGGACCGGGATTCGAACCCCCGACCTCACCTGGTTCGGTCTTAAACAGGGCACAACAACAACCAACTGGGCGCTACGCCTTATGTGGTGAAACACGGTGTCGTTTTGTATTTAAACCCAACCAGGAAATCCCTAAACCGCATATCCTTCTTCACTGAAACAGTTCCAATGCAAACCAGCCCCAAAAGGGGTACCTGACTCGGTTCATTTACTTAATCTGAGCGACGTTTTGAATCCCTTGTAATCTCAAACGATTTGGAGCTTTGGAAGGAACAACTATGCATCCTTTAACCGGTGAGTTTTTGTCACAACCCCCGCCCACACTCTGGACGGGAGTCGTGATGGTTCAAGTGGTACCGGTGGTTATTTTGAAAACATTGTAGCGAAAATTTCATCAGGATTATTGAGTTAGAAAAAATATTAGAGTTTATCAACACCGAAATTAAAGCTTTTAATAGGGGATAACCCTAAAATATAAACCAACGTTTATTAGTTTAATTGATAAAACATGCCACTCCTTTAAGCCTTTTGGTACCGCGTAACAACTCTTATTTAGATTTACTACAAATCACCTCAAATATGTTTAAAAATATCTAATTAGCGAGAAATACTTGAGTATATTCATTTGTGTTAAAAGACAAATTCTTATAGTTACAACATTAAGATTTTTTACATATGTTTATATCTTACAACTATTCAAAGGTATTTGTCACTCGACACTTACTGTGACTGTGGTCATATCATTGTTGGCCAATTTCCAACTAGTGAAGCTTATCAATTAGTGTAGACAAAACCCCTCAGACAAAAACCCACATACTGACAATAGTTTTCCAGTAAGAATACAAAGACTTAATCACTCTAAATATAAGTAACAAATGGAAAACATTTAGGGTTTTGAAAGCATTTGATAAAAGAAAATGACTCACCTTGTAAGTCTATAGTTCTGAGTCTTTTGATAATTAAGCATTTAGGCTAACAGTAAGTATATGGTTTTGAGACTTCTGATAATTAAACTACTAGATTAACAGAGTATAATACGTATTGGTGTAAAACTGAATCAAGCCTAACGATGATCACGAGATCAAAATAACAACGTAGGTTCACAAAGTCTCGCCTTATTCAGGCAGAGCTTCCGCGTTCGTTGGTTGGTTTTCTGATCGATCGAACAAAGTATCGTATCGGCGATACATGGTTTAATACACCAACGTATTAGAAGTCGGGAGAGAAAAAATGAAGGAATGAATAAGAATGAAGTCCATGGCTTCCCTATCTATATGCAAGGCAGATTCCTTTCTCAGCTAGGAAGTTTCTTACCCATTAAGTTTCCTTACCTATTAAGTTTACTTAGTTGTTTAGTTGTTGAGGTTACTTTGTTGTTAAGCTATTGAGTTTACTTAGCAGTTTAGCTCTTGAGTTTACTTAGTGTTTAGTTTACTTAACTGTTTAACTATTTGGCTTACTTAGTTGTTTAATTGTTCAGCTGACTTAGTTGTTTAACTGTTTAGCTGACTTAGTTGTTTAACTGCTTAACTTACTTAGTTGTTTAACTGCTTAACTTACTTAGGCGTTGTTTGTTTAGCTCTTAATGAAGCTCTTAATGGTTCAGACCTCTTACTGGTTCAACACTTAATGGTTCAGACTGTTTGTTTTGCGAGCAGATGTCGTAATGATTCAGACATTTGCCTCTGAATGGTTAAGGCCTCTTATCTGAATTGGTCAGACATTTGTCTTTGAACAGTTAAGCATTATACTAGCTCTTAATGGTTCAGACCTCTTACTGGTTAGGCACTTATCCATTCAGATGTTGCCAAACAGCCCCTTAGCTGTTAAGTTTCCTTAACCGATAAGTTTTCTTAACCGCTAAGTTTTTGACTTATTTTTCCAAGTCTCGTCACGCGCACTTGGTGGTTTCAATTACGTGTCGTCGGGAAAATTTTGAGGGTTGTTACAGTTTCACCTCTAATTGATCAATTAAAGTCAAAATTTTATAACACCATCGAAGTACGATCAAAGCTTCATAAACCTAAATCGACTTTCATATAATTCGATCTCCAAAAATTATTAATTTGTTATCAATCGATTTCTGGAAGTTTCTCTATCGTTAAACACTCCCTAAACCTGTTAAACGCCACCCAAATTCACAAATTTGAGGCACAACGAATCTATGGCTCATAACTTATTCATACATTTTCTCCTTCATTCGGTAGCTGAATCAGGTAATTCTAAAGCCTAAATCCGTTAATTTTTCGTGCTCTACAAAACCATACTATCAATTTTTGTGTTAGAAGTCTTTATGAATACAAATATTATTTCTTTTGTTTCTAGGGGTTCTTAGTCTTAGAAATTGGGGCTTTTGATGTAGGATTTTGTTTTGATGAAATTGAACTTAGGATATTGTTTGTTATCATACGAGATAGATTTGTGCCAATTTTGATAATTTTTGGATGTCATATAGATCTATTATGAATTTTTTTTATCATATTACAATATGCAGATTAATCAGATAAAATATGGGTTTTTATCAAAATAAAACTCATGAATATTATTTTTTTTGAATTTCTATAAAATAAATAAGACATGTAAATTTTATAAATTTCATGTTCTATTGTAAATATTTGGAATAAAAGGACTAACTAAATATTACACATAAATTTATCCTTTTTAACAAATTTGATAACTTTTATTAAATATAAGATAGAATATGATTTTTGGATTTACATAAACTAAAAGGTGATTTCTACTAAATGGATGGAATTAATATTTTAACTTACAATGATATAATTTTTGTAGGGTAAATTACACTTTTCGTCTTTTATGTTTGTACCGGATTGCAACGGATAGTCTTTAATTTCAATAATTACAGTCACAATCATTTATTTGGAAATCTCGTTACATCTTTTGTCCTTTAACACTAACAAAGTTAAAAATTTCAGTTAAGTTTATTTATATAAGGGCATTTTGGTCTTTTTACCAATCTAACTAAAATCTTTAATAAATAAAACAAAAACAAAATTAAAAACTTATAAAATATATACAATAATCATAATCGCATCTCTCTCTCTCTCTCAAAACTCCGTCCCCTCCCTCAGCTCTCTCTCTCTCTACAAATCCCTACACCAGATGGGACCTCTTCATCAAGGTTTATTGTTAAAGAATCAAGAAATTGGGGATAAAATCATTACCTACACTCACTCACTAACTACAACAGCAAGTCTAGTGATACCAAACCCATCACAACAAGCAAGAAAGAATCAAGAAAAAGCATATTAGGGGCATGTTTGGGTAAGCTTTTTGAAACAACTTATTGACTTATTGGCTTTTTGAAAAGTCATAAGCTCTAAAATGATGTTTGGCAAAGAGGGTGTATGTGAGGGGAAAAAGCCAATAAGTCAATAAGTCACAAAATCCTGACTTTTCCAAGAAGCCAATAAGTCAATAAGTTGTTTTAAAAAGCTTACCCAAACATGCCCTAGATATATATTTACAGGACCTCCATCTATCTCATTAACATGTTTAGATATATGCTTCAAATCATCTTCTCTCACAAAAATGTTTGTCTTCACCATCTAATTTTGAAGAACAGAACACATAAAACATAAATTTAGCCACAAATACCACCAACTATCATTACCAACAAACACCAACATCAAACCACCACAACCAACCATTACCACAATCTTTAAATTTTAAACCCTTTTCTAAATTTGAAAACCCGATCCTCCACCACTACGCACCACCACCAAATCTCTGGTCAAATCCACAACCCCCACCACCAGAAACCTCCACCATAGCCGGAAACCACCCACCCACCACCAACCAATGATTTGGGCCATGCCCTAGTTCGTCAGCGGCAGACCTGTTTGGGTCATACCCACCTACCTCAAGACTAGATCTGAATTAAAAGACCAGGATGGCGGCAGATCTGAATCCACAAGACTAGATCTGAAATCCTAATATGGCTTGGGTTCAGGCTAAATTTTTTGGGTTACATGTGCGTTTTTTAGTCGGGGGGTGGGTTTAGATAGGTTTCAGGTGGTTGGCGATGATAGCCGGAATTGATGTGGTGGTGACCAGTTGTAATGGAGAAGAGAAAGAGAGATGGAGAACTGAGAAGACACTGTGTGTTATGACTTATGATAGAGATGAAGAAACAGATGCTTTTAAATCATATATTATTTTCTTTAAATGTTTTCTTAAATAATAAGGAAAAAAAAAGACAATTATACCCTTATGTGCAAGGCATGTGATCTAATTTAACGTTAAAAACAAACCTGGTTAGTGCTAAAGGACCTAGGGTGTGATGAGTTTTACAAATAAAGGATTGTGACTGTAATTATTAAAGTTAAATAACATCTATTGCGATCTGATACTAACATAAAGAACGAAAAGTATAATTTACCCTTTTTGTTATTATTTTGTCTTGTCATTTTATTTGCACAATATTAGATTTTTATGTGAATTTTATATTTTGGACTAAAATTAGATATTGAAAGTTAAAGAGTTTTTAGACTTAGTAACTACAATAATATAGACATAAATATTTTTATGATAACATTATAAATATGTCAAGCATTTACATCCATGACATCAAATTATGTGTGTAGAGTTTTTATAATATAATGAGTATAAAATAGGTTGTGAGTGGAGGAGAGAAAAAATGTTAATGTTCATCTGTATATTTGGGAGGACACTGTTCACCCCCTGTAATTTTTTAATATATTTTGAAAGTGGTTGTGAGTGGAGGAGAGAGAAAGAGTAATGATAAAGGTATAAAAAATGTTATTTAACTGAAAAGGAGAGATAAAATGTAGTATTTTTTAGTGTAATTTTGGGTGAAAATATGATGGGATGGATGTGAATGCTTTGTCTTGTTATAAGCCTTAAATTAATAGTTATGTAGTATTAATATATAGTTTTAGGATTAGACAAAAGCCCTAAGTGATAGGTTTAATTGTATAGGTTTAGAGTTTAATTGTTTAGTTTTTTTATCATTTATTTCTTTAGGGCCATTCCAGCTATAGCCGGGTGGTAGAGGCTCTTGCCTTTTGGAGAAAAGACCAGGGTTCAAATCCTGGCATGGGGTGTAGTTTAGTATTTATTGGTGTAGTTTAGAAGTAGGAGTAATGTAACCTTTGCCATTAAAAAAAATTATTTTTTTTAGGGCAGCATATTGTTTTTTGAAGTTTTCCCTCAACACTCTACGTTACCATTACTTAGATTCGCTATTTGGGGCTTGAATCTCATATTGTTTCATTATCATTGTTTCATAATATCATGTTTCATTATCATATTTGATTGTGATGATTGTTGTTATTGTTGAATGGTTATGGATGTTTCATATACACTTGAAGTTGCATGTTAACTTATTTTAAAAATTAATAAAGTAAAGTATTTTATTCTAAAAACTTAGATCTATTCATCAACTTTATGTTGATCCTAAAACTTTTTTACGCAATACAGGTACACATGTGTGAGATCAGTTGAAGATGAAGACACTTAGGATGTGCCTTAGTTAATACATTTTTGTTATGGTTTATGACATTGATATTGTATAAATTATTTGATATTTCTATGTTATATATAACATTTTAATTTGTGTATGCTTTAAATATTTAAACTTATCATAGTTGTCATGAGCTATGGACAATAATCTCACTTCCGTTGCGGGTCGGGGTGTGACGAGAGGGAATGAAAAGAAAAAAAAAGGGGTGAATGAAATGAATTTGAAGGAATGAAATGTCTTTATGTAACTGGTGATTTGATTACTTCGACCAACCAAACAACTTTTTTCATTCTTTCGAATAATCCACATATTTTGCCTCTCATACCAAACACTACAAGGTTAAATCATTCAATGCTTTTGACCCCTTGCCTTTCCATTTTTAACTTTTCACCATGTTTCAAGTTATCTTCATTTTCGACCTATTTGACTATTAGTTTTACTTACAATTTAACACAATCACCGTAACATCACAAGCGATTAATCGCCACCTAGTCGCGATTTTTACAACACTTTTCACAATAAATTATTACACTTTGAATATTTAAGGTATTACCGATTGTTAACAAACTCACAAACACAAGTTTTCTGCTAACAACTTCTCATTGTTAAAAAAGAAAAAAACAAATAAACTCACGAATTGAGTATGATCATGTCATCGTATTTAAGTAAATAGATTGCTGCTTTAGAAAATTACATGTTTAATTATATAAACTCGCCCCCTCTACGCTCGTGTTCATTTGGGTATCATCTTTAATCATATATGGAACCACCTGTGGTTTTCAAGGTACAATGTAGTCTTATAGATCTGGAGTTTGTTGTAGCTAAGTTCCACATGAACAAGACATATTCATAATTTTCTCTATGTTGAAATGAAGTCAACACTATATGTTCAGGTAAATTTTCATACACAAGCATGCTAAAATCTAACCGGCATACATAGTTTTGCTTGCAAATCAGATATTGTTATGCTTATCTTTAATCCTTTGATTTTGTAGGTTTCGTGGTGTTGATACATAACGGAGATGGCGTTGGAATGGGTAGACGACTTGTCACGAATTCAATGGATTGCCTCGTGATTTCAAAGATGATTCCTAATATTCCATCGACTTCAACATCATATTGCTCATAGATCAAGCACAAAACAAACGAAAAGGCTAACCCTGCAACAAGAGGTCAATCCAAAGTCGAATGAAGATTAATATAGTCAACCCGTTAGAACTCAAATAAACATGAATAAAAAGTTAACAAAAAAGGAAAGATGAATGGGTCAAACACTTCCAACTATGTTTATATCTAACGGGTCAAATAAAAAATTAGCTAAAAAATGTGGCAAGCAAGTCAAATAGGTCGATAGCCGTGCAAAGTGTTTATATTGTGCATAAAATTTTTGAATCAGTTTATTCAAAGGAGTATATTATAATAATGATACAAGATTTGTGCTTATATTGGACACCCTAACTATTTATCAAAACCATTCAAAACGTGTTTTGGGTCGACCTGCCCGTAGTTTTGGCCCGTTACACAGCCCGCCTAACCGGCCAAGCACCTAGCATGAAGCAATGAGAAAAAGCGCAAAAATCATACCTACTCCCATTGATGTGGGAAAGTTGTTCACCACAAGCAACTTGAAAAGATAGATTGAAATTACTACCTGCAGGAGAAGGGGCAAGAAACAAAAAGCTCATGAACAAATAAATATGTTATACGATGACAACAGGAAAGATGCATTAAACATTAAGAAAATAAAATCGGTAAATACCTTAAAAAACAAACTCCAGTCGCTTCCTTCTGCCAAGATTCTAGCTACATTACCTACTTCATTCCATATGTTTGCTATGGTTCTAACAAAACTCCTCATACTCATTTCCGACACCTCAAAACATGGTAATGTTCTCGAGATTGACCTAAACCGTGGTGGGAACCAATCAGATATCCGAAATAATTTAATTCCAATGCTACTGTTGGCAAAAGGGCTTATGAGTTACGCTTACAATTTAGATGAAAATCTAGCATATCCAGAGACATTAGGTGAGATTCTAGCATATCCAAAAAGTGCAACTACGACAAGCAAAAGAAGCTGAGCTGTAGAGGATACAATCCTTCTTTCACGTACACAAAACCAGTAATAAAGAAAAGCCACTCCAAGAAAGCATATGAATGATCTCCTCTCATCTCTCCACAATAAAATATCAGCAAAAAATATATATATTACGTTTTCAGATGCGACTTCATCATAAGATTGCCAACTTGTATTTCATCCACTAAAAAGATAATGAAAAAAGGGATGATTTCATATATCTCCCTTAAAACATTATATAATATCATATTTACCCTACAAAAAAGTCATGATATCAAAATCCCATTTTCAAACTTCAGACATATATACCCTTCCCTTAAAACTTGCACTAGGATATGAGAATTTGAAGAGTAATGAAAAAGAGAAGGGTATAAAGGTCATATTAAAATTTACATTACCTTCCCCGCTCCCTAGAAGTTCCTCAATTTTTGATTGTTCAACTAATTCTCCAAGTCTTGCAGTAGGCAAATCTTTAGCTAAATGTTTGAATGATTTGACAGTCGATGTGATACCATCCTGTAATTCATCAATCAATAACAATACAAACGTTATAATGATAATTTACAAGATTGTAAGTAAAACACAGCATTGATTTATATATATAGGGTTAGGTTCATTTGTGAACAACCCCCTTGATAGTGAACACCAGTGAGTGTAAACACAAGTGTAAATCAATGACCAGGATTTGATGATGAAAATACACTAGTGTATTTTACGGTTTTATGATGTAAATCAATGGCCATGATTGGTTCACTCAGTTCACAAATACACTATCCGTTAAACGTATAAAACTTACATCAAGTGACACAATTGGCGAGTACTGAATATGCCGCTCAGCTGCAGAGCAGTTATAAGTTCTAGTGCGTGACATCAATTGGATTGTGTTGTGTACCAAAACATGCTTAAGGTCTCTAGAACTTATATTTAAATCCATCCATTTTATAAGAAAAACAACGGACCGTACAACCATGGCAGGAAGTCTGATGATCGGTCTGCAGTCATATACAAATAAAATAATAAAAAATATATAAAATCTGTCTGGAAGTGACCTACATAAACAAAACAGTGAATATGACGTATCGGCTCTTGTTAGATATCTGTGCAGTTTATTCCATAGAAAATTTTCTTCAATATCCATCTCTTTCATCATAACCCAAACAATACCAATATTTTAATTCTAAGACATGATACAAATTTGTTGGCTAAAACTTTTAGGTCTGTTAATCATTGTGATTTATGACAATACCACGTAAAATAAAAGAAAGAGTAAAATGCCATTTTCGTCCCTGTGGTTTAGCAACTTTCGTCCAAAGGTTTGTTTTTCCGATCCAGATGCAAAAGGTTTGAAATCTTGCCATTTTCATCCGACTCGTTGACTCCATCCTTTTTTTAACGATAAGTCAGGGGTATTTTCGTCTTTTTAGACATTTTTTTTTATGATTAAAGGGTTTGGGTGGGGAGAAAGTCAACAGAGGTGGATCTTTATTTAGTGTTTTTAATTTTAATAAAAATGTATAGAAAGACGAAAATGCCCCTCATTTAACGGAGAAAATGGATGGAGTTAACGAGTTAGATGAAAATGTAAAGATTTCAAACCTTTTGGATCCAAATGCGAAAAAACAAAACTTTGAAGTTTGAACGAAAGTCGCAAAAGTGGCCAAACCTCAGGGACAAAAATAGCATTTTACTCTAAACGAAATGGAAAACTAATAGATCAACTAATCATCCATTACCTGTAGTAACCTAAGCCCTCCAGCATACATAAGGCAAAATGCCAAGATTTTGTAGGCTCAAAGTTAGTGATGAAGAATACCTGCAATCCATCGGGGGATACCATTTAGTCATTGATCTCACATAACAAAATATAATGAGGAATGCAGGAAGATTTAGTGATACCTTTCCGGATACAATGAGCATGTGTGAAGTCAAAGCAGCTTCGGCACAGATAAGGGCATGAGCAACGTTTTCCACAAAAGTGAAGTCAGAAGTCGTTTGATCACTTCCTATAATGAACTGGAATGAGAGACTCTATTACTTATATAATGAATAAACAACAAAACACCATTCTAAAGCTGCATAGCTTTAATATATAGAAAATAAGAAACATTGCATTCAAATAAATAATAATTAAGTTTGCAAACCTTAGCCCAACCAGATTTTGCAACTTCAATAAGAGATGGCAAAAGAACCGGGTCACCAGGTCCAAAAATATTGCTGGGGCGAATAGCACATGTAAGGAGTCCATCAATGTCATTAGCAAGCAAAACATACGCCTCTGCTTGAGCTTTAAGTTCACTATACAAATCCTTAAACTGTGTAACAATAAAGAATCATACCACTTAAACATTTGGGAGAGTAAACGCGTCCACAAAATTTAAAACATAGAATATCTTCAGAAGGTTACATACTTTTGAAGAGTACAATAACGTCTCGTTCCCACTGCATATATCATGTGAACTATCAACAACTACATCTGCAGTACTTGTGTATATTAGTCGCTTAACTTTGCATCGCCGACACGCATTAACAACATTTTTGGCACCTAAATAACATGTATAAAATTGATCAAAACACCAAAATATACAATAACATATCTCAAATCGAAACACATTCTAGTTTAAAGTAAAGTGATGATTAACCTTGAACAATTACTGAGTAACCAAAATAGAAATCCTGATTGCAAGAATCACTATCATCCATGTAAAATAGGACTTCTGAACCTTCAATAGCTGCAAAAGTATACACATAAATAACTATAATCGCACAGGAAGTAAATTAAGTTCTTAAACCAAAAGTTACAAAACCTTTTAGGTCACAATAACGAAAAATGCTGGATCAATTAACAGCACACATGCAAAACATACACTAACAAGAACTAAATTCACAGTTTCTAAACCCAATTGAAACAAACTGAAACAACATCATGTAGAAAATGATATCAAGAACATAAAAAGAAAGTAAATTAAGTTCTTGAACTAAAAGTTACAAACCCTTCTAGGTCACAAACATTGAATCAATCAACTGCACACATGCAAAATCACACACTAACCGGAATTAATTTCCCAGTTCCGAAACTCAATTGAAACAAATTAAAACAACAGCATGTAAAAATGATATCAAGAACATAAACAGAATGTAAACTACCTTCTTGAACCAAACGTTACAAACCCTTTTAGGTCACAATAATGATATATATAGAATCAATTAACTGCACACATAGAAAATCATACACTAATGAGGCCTAATTTCAAGTTTCTAAACACTATTGAAACAAATTTCAACAACATCATGTAGAAACGAAATCACGAACATAAAAACCTAAAAACTACGGTTAACGATTGTACGTCTGTGGCGAACATCAACTTGAGCATAGGTATACGTATAAATCACTATAATCAAACAGAAAAGTAAATTAAGGGCTTAAGCAAAGGTCACAAAACCTTTTAGGTCACAATAACGTAAAATGTTGAATCAATGAACGGCACACATGCGAAATCATACACGAACGAGAGCTAATTTCACAGTTTCTAAACGTAACATCATGTAGAAATGAAATCACGAACATAAAAAGGTGAAAACCTACCGTTAACGATTGTACTTTTGTGACGAACATCAACGTGAGCATACGAAGCACGGCCAGTAGACAAAGCACGATTCAGAGGCGAGTCGTACTTCGACTCGGAAGGATCGAGTTGAAGCGAGTGAGCGGAATCGGCGATTCGGACGATCCAATTGCCAATCGTCAATAACCTGACGACGAGGCATCTTCCGATGAAGGTTCTGCCGCCGAGAACAACGCAGGTTTTGGACTGATCGTCGTCGATCGCCATTGATCCGGTGAAATTGTCAGGATCAATCGGCGGTTGCGTTAGGGTTTGGTGACGGAGGGGGATTGTAAGGACGGAAATTGGCGCCGGAACACCGTAAAATTGTAACCGGAAGATGCTTTGGAGTGGGTGGGGCCCAAGTTGTTGGGAAACTGAACTTTGCGTTAACTTTTAACAAAATTGGCAGGTGTGGTTTGGATATGAAATATTATTATTATAATAAAAAAGTTATGGAACGATAACTTTTTGAACAAACCTACTGTGTTGATCAATAAAGCATTGGATTACTTCCATGTAGGGCTATAAACGAACCGAACGTTCAGCAAACAGTTCGTGAATCGTTCGGTGGGAAGTTCGTTTATGTTAATTTGTTTAATAAACGAACGAACATGAACAAGAAATTTCGTTCGATTAGTTAAATGAACGAACATGAACGGAGGTCTCGTTCGTTCGATTGTGTTCGTGAACGTTCGGTAAGGTGTTCGTGAACATTCGTTGATTTGCGTTCGTTTATGTTCGTATGTTTGTGTTTAATTGAAGGTCTTTGTACTTTCTTATATTTTATTTGTACTTTTTATATTATTAAACTTTTATTTATTTTATTTCCCTAACAATTAAACTAGGAAACACACTTTCACCTTGTTTATGCATCATTTCCCTTTCATTTCTCATTATTTACATTCACGAATACGATCGACCTCCGTTCCACAATAAGGGATTCAAGTTCGAGTGCTACTCTTTGGGCCATCTATCTTTATCCTTCGTCGCATTCGCCAAATTTATTTGTGTTCGTTTGTGTTCGTGAACCGTTCGCGAACACGCTCATTTTCTTAATGAACGAACACGAACATAAAATCTCGTTCGGTAAGTGTTCATGAACTGTTCGTGAACACATTTATTTCCTTAACGAACGAACACGAACAAGGCCTTGTTCGTGTTCGTTCGGTTCGTTTACAGCCCTACTTCTATGACTTTTGTTTTATTTTGTTAAGAGTTAAATGCCCGGATAGTCCCTGTGGTTTGCCCTATTTTCACCTTTAGTCCCTAACTTTATAAAATTACAGTTATAGTTCCTAATTTTTCAACTTTCGTTCTCGGATAGTCCCTATGCCTAACATCAGTTAGTTTTCTCAGTTAACAATGTGTGAAATGACAAAAATATCATTTCCTTAAAAATGGCAAACTACAGGGACTATCTGTGCAATTAATAAATAAAAAAAATCTAATTGATAAGTCAAATTTCAAGTGGGCCCCACAACCTACCCCACCCTCACCCTACCCTTATCATCTTCCTCTTCTTCTCGACATCCATCACCACCTGCAAATCAGATTAAACCAACCCCCACCACCTGCAAATCAAATCTTGATAAAATGATTTCAAACTGTTCAAAAATCAAATCTTGGGGCCCCTATAACATGTGCCGGTTATATTGGGGCCCCTATAACATGTGCGGCCACTAAACACCATCATATATCCTTTTGATTTACAAGTTCTGAAACAGTGCAGATTTCATCATTCAAAATACTAACAATGATTAACAACATACATCTATTCACATCGGTTTAAATATCCCATCATGCCATCGCATTCTTATCATACCAGCAAATAACATTCCGCAGAATCATAGAACCTTCCTTAATTACATATAACACATAATCAAGATCATTCAAGGATGTTAATCACGCAACCTATTCGTATTTGGTCCTACCCATGCATTAACAATAACAATCAAACAACTAACAGTAACAAAAACACACATCGAACCAGAAGATTACACCTTGATTTTATATATATATATATCGATATCATACGGCACATATGTGTATACATAAGTGAAACAAGGATAAATATACTAACCCGACGAACGAAATAAGATGTAGCTAGTTAACATACAAGGGGGGTTGCGACTGAATTTAGTTCTCCTTTCCTTCCTGCTTCCGTTCACCAGAGACTAGGGTTTGCTACTGATTTTCAGATTATACGTAACATAATACTTCCTGATTCTATACACATAACACATGGGCTGATTACACATAACACATGGGCTGATTTGGATACGAGAGAGGCCTAAATGTCATGAAGTATGCGTGTGTTTACCTGCTTGCACAACCCACTTAAATGTCCGGCCCACCCATTGTGCGGCCCACTTGGGGTATTCATTACAAGACAATTCTATCCGGCCCAACTTCACAATGACCCACTTTTCAAACGATTGATTCATGCAAGGATTATGTGGCTATAATATTCATGTGTGGTCATGGAAATCAATATTCTATACCCTTGCATACACAAACAGTAATACAAGTAATTCCACTCCTAATAGATCATACAGTTACTACACCATCTATCATAAAATCCACTTTCATGCATCAATCAATAAGTTATAAGCACTTGTTCTATTAATAAGACATGATGTGATCGAACCCTAACTTATTGATATTATCATGAGGAAAACTGACATAAACTTTTAGTGATACACATGTAAAGACACACTTCAAAGATTGTGGGATTTCAAGTAGCGCTGACCTCAATTATTCGGGTTGTCACATCATCCCCAACTTGACAGAAATTTCGTCCCGAAATTTGACAAGCAAGCACCGAGAAGTGAGGTGATGAATCAAGATTGCTGCAGATTTTTCCTCAGGTGCCACATCATCCCCAACTTGAAGAGGAATTTCGTCCCGAAATTCACCCGTGATATCAGCATTAGGTTGGTCAACAGAAAATAGTTGAGGATATTTGAGCTTCATCTGATCCTCGCTCTCCCACGTGAACTCCGGTCCACGTCTTGAGTTCCAACGAACTCTAACGACTGAAATTCGACTAAATCAACGAACCTTGACTTCCTGGTCCATGTTTTGATAGATTTCCTGACAACTGCAACTTGTCGTTAGTCTTGGATTCTAGTAAGGTATCACAAGTGTTTTATCAGGCACACTGCCTTAGGTTCTAGACATAAATAACACCGCGTATATTACCAAATTCGTCAGGTAACCTGAGTTTGTAAGCCACGTGACCGATTCTTTCCAGAATTCTAAATGTCCCAACATATCGCAAACTAATCTTGCCACGTTTTCCATAGCGTACCACACCCTCCCTGGGTGAGACTTTCGATTATGCTACGTTCGCCCGCAGCGAACTCCCAGCGTTTCCTAAGCTTATCAGCTTTCTTGACGGTCACGCATTGCCGCCAAATGATTTCTGATCTGAACAATCCTCCTAAGAGTTTCAAATACAAGTCCTGGACTTGCGGTTAGGTTGTCACTCACATTAGCCCAACAAGAAGATTGGCATTATCATCTATACAATGCCCCAAACAGAGCTGCCTGAATACTAGAATAATATCTGCTACAGTAGAACCCAGCCAAAGGCATAGGTGTCCTTCCAATTTCACTAAATCAGTCACACACATGCTCGCAGCATGTCTTCGAGTGTCAGGGGGTTCCGTTTACTCTGACCATATGTCCTATGGTGATAAGTATTGCTCCTGCCTAGACATGAGCCAAAAGTGTTGCATAGTGTCTGTCATAAATCAGGTATAGCTCAAAATCAAAGGTAACAGAAGTTGGCACCTCGTGCCTAAAACCGCCTCTCTCAGAGGGATATTCACAAGTTGTGAAGACTCGTCAGTTTCCTTGATTGCAAGAAAGTGTGTTGGTTACGTGAGACAATCGACGATCACCCAGGTGATAACGATAATGTTTCCGTTTCGAGTTTTAGGTAGACTAGCGACAAAATCCATGGCAGTCTGTTCTCATTTTCCATATAAATGTTGCCGGTTACTGATACTCCACCTCCCACAAGTCAAACGTCATTCACATACATTGCCGGGTGGGCCTTCATGCCCGACCACCAGTACAAGATATATAGATCCTAATATCTCCTATCGAAACCCAGACGACTGGAATATCGAGGCCGGTGTGCTTGGTCAACACAAGTTCCCTATAGTTGTCGTATAATGAGATCCACATTCGTTCCATGAGATAGTGAATATCGCCTGACCTGCCAAAGGTTGCTTGCCCCATACCCCGCATTGGTTTGACTTGAAAATTCTCTTCCTTCGGTTCTCCAGTTTGAACATGGTGAGTCTAATCAGGTAGATTAGAATCGATAATGAACTGCACAGCTCGTGCACGTTCAGGTTTCACAGTCGTAAACGTTCAAAGGTTCCATCCAGCGATGCCATCACATAATTAGCGCTCTCAAAACAAAGGTACACAGGAGGCCCTTGTGATCGATCTAAATGGTGCAATTGGTACCGTCCAAGTAATGCCTCCATCTTAATTCCAAGGACCATGGCTTCTACCGCAGGTTATGACTCGTGCAATTCTTCCTGTAAATCCACTACGTAAACCATCACTTTCTCGTGCTGCATCGATGTGTAACTGGGACTCTGATTCGAACCCTTAAGGTATACCACTAGATCACCCGTACCCTCGGGTAAAGACGATGCTCAGTGCATTGTAAAGTTTAAAACTCAGAAGCTGAAAAGACGTTCTCCTGCTTCATCTCCCAAGAGTCCACAACACACTGCTGTGCTAAAGAGATTAAAGTTGCGAAATCCTGTGATGAATTTACGATAATATCTAGCTGGACCAAGAAATTACTGTATCTTCGATGTACTATTTGTTCCCGATCAATATCTAATGAGATGGATCTTCAGCGAGATCTGCATGTATCCCCACTTCATTGACTACGTGACCAAGAAAGTGTACCTTCCTAATCCGGAAGTCACACTTAGGTAGATTTCACGTGGAGTTGCTCCTCCCCTAGGAGTTCTAGGACCAAATACAGGTGCCGTTTATGGTGTTCCTCCCCCTGGTAGCGATTCTAACCATCACAGTTAAACGCGATCGACGAATCTAACGAAACGAGGTTGACGCATACCACTCATGTGATTCCTGAGGCTGCTGGTGTGTTGGATATCTTAAATAACGTAAACAGGAAGTCGTAGTGGCCATACTGGATCTGTAACGCCGTGTTAGGAATCATCCTCCCCATGGTCTTGCATCAGATGACAGTCCGGTCTTAAGTCAGTTTTCGGATAGATTCTTGATTATTGCAACGGGTCAAGCAGGTTGTCGATGCGAGACAAGGGGGTGATGGTCTATGATAGCCACCTTGTGATAGTTTGTACACGTACAAAAGGACTCGTCCTTCGTTTCCACAATAGAGCGTGTCTCCCCAAAACGAGGAGCTGGACTAATAAAACTCCCATCCTGTAGTTTCCTGAAGTTGGTTGGACAGTTCTGTCACACCCCGACCACGTATAACATACAAAACGTGGCGGAAAACGTCGGGGAGTGTTGTAACAGAATTATTTGTTTCATAACCATGGCATTCAAAGTTGTATTTTATTTATCAACATAAAAGTTACATTGTCTTAAACAGGAAATAAATAGTTCAGAACATAATTAAACTAAGTCTATCTTCATTTTGTGTCTCTAAGGCACAGGTCCGCCCTAGTGTCACGATCATTGTCCTAAGCAACAGCACCTGAAAACACATGTGAAAATAGGTACGTCAGCATAAAAATGCCTGTGAGATACATAGGATTTGTGAAAATAGGATTCATGACTTATAAGTTTAGGAAAAGTTGTTTAACAAAAGTCAGTCATGAACCTTGTAAGTTGTTTTGTTTTGTAGATCATTCAAAAAGCAATGATATGTATAAATAAGAGAATAATGTAAGGCTAAATGAATAACCAAGAAAAATGAGTTTGTATAAGATAAGTTGTTTTGTAAATCAATGTCTTGTGAAAATAAGTTGTTTATGTAAAACGTGATATGTCAAATATTGAAATGATTTAAGTAACGCTACGACATGTAATATCATACAAACACTTGTTTATAGGAAGTACCAGCGGCGTATCCACCATGCTTGTATCATATTACACACGCCTCGTTACTCAAATCACTTACTCAAACCAACCACCAATGTAAATTGTTTATGTATAAATGAATTGTCCTGTGTTAATGTGTAAACCATATCGAAATGTCTATGTCCAATGTAAACCACTAAATGTGTATATCAATGTCAAAATGTTTATGTTTAATGTAGATCATGTAATGTGTACCCAAAAATATCATGTATGGTAAGTGAAATATATCAACTAAACCATATGCACAAAAACAAGGTATTGAAGTAAAACATGGTTTAAATCAAAGTTATGTTTTGTGGAACAAATGCATGTTATACTGATACAAACATTTATGCGGTATTGTGAAAATGCATACATCCAAGCCTTGAGACTGTGGCGATAAACCCTTAAACAAATTAAAGGTTTATCTAAGTTATGTGTATCGAATTCGGTCATTCCTTCCATCCAAACATACCTAGGATTCAGGAATGGGAGTTGTCAATTCCTATGGTACCACTACCTACTAACGAATGGCGTAGCTAATGTTAATGAATGTATTGTTCCATTTTAAACAACCCAAATGTTATACCAAAATGTAAGCATGTGATGAAAACAACTGTACTAAGTATGTAACAAGTGGACATACATAGTATATGACGTGAAACAAATGTACTAAGTATGCACACAATGGGCATACATAGCATGAAATGTAATGTGAAACAATGTACTAAGTATGCACACAATGGACATACATAGCATGAAATGTAATGTGAAACAATGTACTAAGTATGCACACAATGGACATACATAGCATGAAATGTAATGTAAAACAATGTACTAAGTATGCACACAATGGACATACATAGCATGAATACAATGAAATCATGTACTATAAATGTACTAATGATCATAGCAAGTATATGATGTGAAAGCAGGAAAGCATGAAAGTAACAAGTAGGCACATGTGTTTCACCCCAAAACAGTTTGGAAAACAGTAAAAAGAGGGGTCTATGTACTCACTTGAGATTGCTTAGTAGTCCTTGAGTAACAACCAAACAATGCTAGAGATCACGGAAATCAAACGGTACCTAATATAGGTAACTATGTTAATAAACCGGACCTAAATCGGAGGATTGGATAGAATGAGGGTTCGTAAACCAAACGAGTATGGAGACTCGTGTAATATGGTTTAACAAATCCTACATTCTAAATGAAACCTAACATAAGTGCATACGACCCATTACGACCCGTTTAGGTAGCTTATGCTACTTTAACGCGTCGTTCGCGTGAAACGCGTTCGGACCGCCTAACTAGTCCCATGACAAGTAAAATATGCCTTAACATGTTTAATATTGTTGATAAATCAGTTTAGAGGTCATTGGTTATGTTACATATGTTTAAAATGAGTTTTGGCATCAAAGGGGTATTTTGGTAATTTACCTAAGGCATATAAACTACCTATCATACAACTACTTAAACGAAGCGACCATAAGGTATAACCTCGTAAGGTTATTCCCTATATACTATGGTCACCTAATGTATTTGGTCGGATCCTAATGATCGACCAAATGGGTCGGGTTCGAAAGCATAAGCGATTGATTAGATCGCTTACCCTTGCGACCCTAGACAGCGTGGTAATCAGTAGGCATAGTCACAAGAGACTATAACCATCGTGATTACAATCACGTTGCGAAGTTTAAACGAACTTCGCATTGACCATAAACTGGTCAACGCAGAAAGTCAAACAAAGTTTGACTTTCGGACTCGAAAAGCAATAAAAGAACGAAGGAACACTTACAAAGGGTCCCCGAATGCTAATCTTGATCCAAGTAGCTCAGGTATGAAACAAAGGTTCCAACTTAGAGCTTCTCAAATCAAAATTCTTGTGGGTTTTGCAATGGCATGGGGGGGGTATTTATAGGATTTGTAGAGCCGTTAAGATCGTTCCTCGTTAACCGTGCTTCAATCTCAACCCTCCACCTGAAAACCCTGGTTTTTGAAAACCATTATAGCCCACGGTATTGCCCAAAACCATTTGCAAAAGTGAAAATGGACCAGATGCAATGTTTCTGCCCAGATGACGCACTCACGTAGCGCCACTGGATAGGCATGAAGTGCTCGCGCTACGCTAGCATGTGCCATATTCAGAAAAGTTTCAAAAATGGCAGAAATGGTCCCTGCAGCCCGTTTAAGCTATTTTCGATGCGTTTGAACCCCGTTAACCTCATTTCAAGGCTCTAAAATGAAGTTAAAGTATAGGGAACTCAAAACATGCTCAAAAATATCTAGGATGTCGGTTCGTTTGGCCGTATGATCGTGACGTTCGCTTAATTACGACGGAATGCGCACAAGCGCGAAAAACGATCCAAATGGCGCGACGAATGGATTTTTCTTATGCCAAACACTAAAATAAAATATTTTAGTGCTTACATAAATTTGTGGTTGTCCGGATGTATTCAGAATGTGAGTTATGCGCGAAAATGCAAACTTGTGCACTTTTTGACGCTTTTAGTCCCTGAATGACCCAAAAGTTTATTTTAGCACACCGAACCCCTCAAAGCCTATTTCTAAGATATATAAAGGATATTTAAGGTGTGTTTAACTTATGGTCATGTTCCGGAATGTTCGTTACAGTTCAAATTGGCATACTTTCGCAGTTTGTCAAGTTTAGTCCTTGTAAGCAAATTAATTTGTTTTTGCCATACCAAAGCCTTCAAAACTTATTTCTAAGTTATGTAAAGGTTATTTAAGGTATGTTAGGTATATGTTGATGTTTCAGAGTATTTTTCGTGTTAAACTAAGTATGTTTACGCACCAGTTTGCGTATAACTCTCCAGAAAGCGATATAGAGTTTGAAATTGAATAAAAGTCAAAACATGAAAAATGTAAAACACAAACAAACAAACATTGGGATCAAATAACTTTGTTTTATTGATAACTGAATTGTTTACAATGATTTCAGACACAGATGTTACAGTCTCCCCTACTTGTGGAAATTTCGTCCGGAAATTTATTTATACGAAACTCGTGGGAAAAGATGCGGATATTTCGCCTTCATTTGATCTTCGCGTTCCCAAGTAAACTCGGGTCCACGTTTAGATTCCCAGCGAACCTTGACCAAAGGAATGCGTTTGCGTTTAAGCCACTTGACTTCACGTTCCATGATTTCCACTGGCTTCTCAACAAATTTCAGTGTTTTGTCAACACGAATTTCGTCAAGCGGTATGTGGAGGTTCTCATCAGCTAAGCACCTCTTGAGATTTGACACGTGAAAAGTTGGATGAACATTTCCAAGTTTAGGAGGTAACTCAAGTCTGTAGGCTACCTTACCGATTCTTTCGACAATCTTGAATGGTCCAACGTATCTAGGTGCAAGTTTTCCTTTCTTTCCGAATCTGATCACACCTTTCCAAGGTGAGACCTTAAGTAATACTCGATCACTGACTTGAAATTCCAAGGGTTTGCGTTTTGGGTCCGCGTAACTCTTTTGACGGCTTCTAGCTGTCTGAAGGTTATCACGAACTTTCTTAATCTTGTCAGTTGTCTCTAAAATGAGGGCAAGTCCAGTAAGCTAAGCCTCGCCGATCTCATTCCAGCAGACTGGTGAACGACATTTTCGACCATAGAGAGCCTCGAAAGGAGCCATTTTGATGCTGGTGTGATAACTGTTATTGTAGGAGAATTCAATTAACGGAAGATGTGAATCCCAACTACCACCAAAGTCGATCACACAAGCTCTAAGCATATCCTCCAGAGTCTGGATTGTTCTTTCAGATTGACCATCCGTTTGCGGATGATAAGCTGTGCTCAGGTTAAGTTGGGTCCCCATAGCAGATTGCATGGTTCTCCAAAAATCAGAAGTGAAACGAGCATCTCTATCAGAAATGATGTTCAAAGGAACACCATGTCGAGCTACAATTTCATCCACATAGATTTTAGCAAGTTTGTCAGCAGGAAAATCCTCACGGATTGGCAAGAAATGCGCTGACTTAGTAAGATGATCAACAACTACCCAGATGGCGTCATGAACTTTCTTTGTGCGCGGAAGTTTAGTAATGAGATCCATAGTAATGTTTTCCCATTTCCAAACTGGGATCTCTGGTTGCACCAATAAACCCGAAGGACGTTGATGTTCAGCCTTAACCTTAAGACAAGTAAGGCATTTTGATACATATAAGGCAATGTCCTTCTTCATACCAGGCCACCAATACAGAATACAAAGATCCTTATACATCTTATCTGAGCCAGGATGAACAGAATAACGAGACTTATGGGCTTCATCCATAAGCAAGGTGCGAAGGTTATCTTGGCTTGGGACCACAAACGGTCCATGAAGTAATAGGATCCATTGTCCTTCAGTTCCAGATCAGGTGTTATGTGATAGGGAAATTCCTTATCCATCAAACCTTTTGAAACACAAGATTGTTGAGCCTGAGAAATGCGTGCTTGGATATCGGATCGAGCTTGAATAACAGATTGAACACGAACACAATAAAGCTTAGTACGTTCCTTACGACTCAATGCATCGGCTACGACATTCGCCTTACCAGGATGGTAGCGAATTTCGCAGTCATAGTCGTTTAGAAGCTCGACCCAACGTCGTTGCCTCATGTTGAGTTCTTTCTGGTTGAAGATATGCTGAAGACTTTTGTGGTCCGTGAAAACCACACATTTTGTACCGTACAAATAGTGTCTCCAGATCTTAAGAGCGAAGATAACTGCACCCAACTCAAGATCATGAGTGGTGTAGTTCTTCTCATGTATCTTCAACTGCCTCGATGCGTATGCTATGACTTTGTTCCTTTGCATCAGAACGCAGTCAAGACCCAATTTAGATGCATCGCAATAAACAACGAAATCATCATTGCCCTCAGGCAAAGTCAGAACAGGCGCGTCACAAACTTTTTGTTTCAAAGTCAGAAACGCTTCCTCTTGCTTGAATCCCCAATCAAAGGGTTTGTTCTTCTGAGTTAGAGCAGTTAAAGGAACTGCAATCTTTGAGAAGTTCTCAATGAAGTGGCGGTAATAACCCGCTAGACCAAGAAAAGAACGAACTTCAGTAGGAGTAGTAGGCGTATCCCAATCCTTAATCGCACTGATCTTGGAGGGATCTACATGAATACCTTGTTCGTTGATGATATGCCCCAAAAATTGAACTTCTTTAAGCCAAAATTCGCACTTGGAGAATTTGGCGAAAAGTTGCTCTTTCTTTAGGAGCTCCAAAGTAAGACGAAGGTGCTGCTCATGATCAGCTCGCGTCTTAGAGTAAATCAAGATATCATCAATAAAAACAATGACGAACTGATCCAAATAAGGCTTGCAGACCCTATTCATTAAGTCCATGAAAACAGCAGGAGCATTAGTCAAACCGAATGGCATGACTGTGAACTCATAATGCCCATAACGAGTGCGGAACGCTGTCTTGGGAATATCTTCTTCATGCACACGAAGTTGATGATATCCCGATCGTAGATCAATCTTTGAAAAATAAGAAGCGCCCTGTAACTGATCAAAGAGATCATCGATGCGAGGTAGGGGATATCGATTCTTGATGGTAAGCTTGTTAAGCTCACGATAATCGATACACATCCTAAAAGATCCATCCTTCTTCTTGACAAAGAGAACGGGAGCACCCCAAGGTGAAAAGCTAGGACGGATAAAACCGTTGTCAGAGAGCTTCTGAAGCTGCTTAGACAACTTTTGCATCTCAGACGGCGCAAGACGATATGGAGCTCTGGCAATGGGGTTTGCACCAGGTACGAGATCAATATGGAAATCGACTTGGCGTGCTAGAGGTAGACCAGGTAAATCTTCAGGAAATACTTCAGGATAATCCCGAACAATAGGAATATCTTGAATAGATTTACCTTTGCCCTTATCTGCTACAACATGTGCCAAAAAGGCCACATAGTTCTTTCGCAGATACTTCCGAGCTTTAAAACAAGACATGAGCTTGAGACCACCAGCAGGTTTCTCACCGCGAACCTGTAGGATCTCGCCTGTCGAAAGTGGCACACGAACAATCTTCTCAAAGCAAACTACCTATGCGCGATGCTTGGCTAACCAATCCATACCCACAATAACGTCGAAGCTTCCAAGTTACATAGGCGTGAGGTCGATAGGAAAAAGATGGTCGTTAAGGTTCAACTGGCAGTTGCGAAGAACAGAATCAAGAACAATGGGTTCACCACTAGCAACCTCTACTGTCAAAGGTTTACCTAGTTTCGTTCTAGACACGCGAAGCAATGGCTCAAAAGATAATGACACAAAACTCTTATCGGCACCCGAATCAAAAAGAACAGATGCAGGCTGATTATTAATAAAGAACGTACCGTTCACCACTTCATTGTCTGCTTGTGCCTCTTATGCATTCATGTTGAAGACTGTCACACCCCGATTTCCACGTGTCACCGGTGGGCCCGGTGGGGGAGTATCGTGACGTGGTGGGCAACGTAATAGTCAAACAACACAATGTAATAATGCACAGTGGAAGCAATTTAAAAATAAGATACAACCGAATTTATTTATTGTAATCAAAGTCACAATATCCGGTGTTTATCCACAGAACGGATCGAAACAAAATAACATTTATGGTTCAACAGACTTCTGGCATCCTAAGCTTGCGAGACTTTTATTGATGCTTAGGAGACAATCCAGCCAAATTTCGTTTAGTACCTGCATTCAGTCTTTTTGGGAAAATACGTCAGTTTACACTGGTAAATACATTCAACTGCTCATTTTGGAAAATGATTGAAAATTGGTTTGGATGCACATGGCATAAACATTTTTATTTAACTTGGGAGAATTATTTAATATTATAATCTTGTGAACGAATTACATGTTACTTATGCGTTCAGTAGCCCGAATCTAGTCCGGGTTAAAGATCAATAGACACACCACATCATTGAGTTATACACGGACGGTGTACGCCTACACCCCGTGCTCAGGTCGCGGCCATCTCGTAAGATGATGCCAAGGATATCCGGGACATGGTCATTAACCCCCCAAAGGCTGTAAAGTAAACAAGACTATTTAAACGAGCCGATCAAATTATTCAACTACCCACTAAGCGTGGAGATTTGATGCCCGATCAAGTGGTACGCTATGTACCGTAACCCAAGCCCGTATAGGGAAAATAAGTTAAAAGTATTTACCTGAATAAGTATTTATCACAACAAGCAAAATGCACGTAGCTTTTACTGGTTCTCCTAATCTGGAACGAAGGTTTAATATAACCTATTAGAATCCTAACGGGTCTTTTATTAAGCTTAAGCTTAGACCGGCTAGTTTCAAGATACGGTTCGTCCGCACAATTAAGCGAAGACCGGATAGAATGTGATTTAGACCCGACAAGTTTGAAGACTTGTTTAATATGGGTTTATTGTTCACATTCTGGATTTTGAGATAAAACCGTTAAGGTTTGACCCGTTTCGGCTAATTTATGTAAACTTGTTACATAAACCGAACCGTACGCGTAATAAGCGTGACGGGTAGTCATGAGAGCTATATACAGGTTTCCTAAGTTAATTATGTCTCTAATATGTTGTGACATCAGTAAGGTGTCTTTCGTTATGCCCGAAACGTGTTTAAACACAAACTAGGCCCCGTAGGGGTAGTTTGGTCATTTAAAAGTTTATAAAAGAGTTTAAGTGACAACCTGAGTTACAGGTCTGATGTTGTCAGCAAATATACTCAATTTGCTAAGTTACATCAGTAGGTTAAAGCATGTATGTGAAACTTATCATTTTTAACCAAACTAGGCCCCGTAGGGGTATTTTGGTAATTTCACATAAGTCGAAAAGCTCAAAACTGAAGTCTGAGTTTATCAACCTTTGCTTACTGTTAAAATATTGTAATTTGCCTCTTATATCAGTAGGTATCAACCCGGGTATGTCCAATATGATTTTAAAACATACTATGCGCTAAAAACGCTAAATAAGGCGATTAAAGGCCATTACCGGGTTCGATACTTAAATCTGATATTTTTTTATATTTCCAGAAGGCTTAAAATAATTTATTTATCATAACTAATCAGTAGCAAAAGGTTTGGAGTCGTTTAGATGTGTAAAACTCATTTTATGGCCCGTAAGGGCAAAACCGACAATTACCGAATTAAGCCTACGACTACGAGTTATGCTCAGCCTAAAATTAATTAAAAATCTTAAAAAATCCCAAAATAATATATTACATCAGTGGGTAAAAGATTTGATACCAAAAAGTATGCTTAACTAGGCTATACACTAATTACGCCATTTTATTAACATAAAGCATTAGTTTTGCGATAATGAGCATAACTCTTAATCTACAAGTCAAACTGATGTCAAACTTTGCATGCAAGTCTATATATTAGTAACAAAGGTTTCTACACTTTTACATTTTCATAATTCACGTTTTAAGGTAATAAGGGCATAACGGTCAACATATGAGCAATTAACGGAAACATGCATATTAATTGGATAACTAATGAACCGAGGTGTATAATCACAGAGGGTTGTTCTAACATGTAACCTAGTCCAATTAAAGCTCTGAGGCATTTCTAAAACATGCCTAAACGGGTCAGAACTGAAAGTCAAAGTGAAAGTCAAACTATGTGACTTTCGGTTCCGAACCGGGTCTAAACAGGAAATAGTCGGGTTGAACAGGTTTGGACATGTTCTTACACTAATTACTAAGTTATAACAATGATCAAACAGGTTATATATGTTCTAGATAGCTAATTATGCATAAATGACATTTTAAGCATTATGTTGACTTTTTAATTAAAAGTTTGACCCGACATTAGACCTGGTTAGAGTGGTGATCAGGGGAAACCCTTTTGAGGTTTTATTACCCACTTAAATACCAACTCATAACTACTTTTAATTCGAGATATGACTGAGCCATTATTGACTAATCTCGAAGTCAAACCGTAATTACGACGGTTTGACTTTTAGCTAATTAACTAAGCTAAACTCAAACAAACAAGAACTAGCAGACTTACAAGAGTCCTATGCACGAGATTGATCACTTGAGGCTGCTTGAAAGCTCCAGAAATGATCCACAAATGCAGGAGAAGGTTTGAGAATGTTTGTGACATTGAAGTGCCTTATATAGTGGTTTCACTCACCATAAGTGCTTGACAAACAAGTCTACAAGCTCCCACAATCGATCAACAGGTGTCCTAGAGGCTTAGGGGGTGTTTTAGGGGCCAGGAGAAGTGGAAAAACGGGTAAAGGTCGCGCATATAGGCTTTAGGAGATAGCAGCCTTTTTTCACGGTTCTGGGCACCCCTCGCGTAGCGCGAGGGACCCCTCGCGTGGCGCGAGCACCTGCAGATCAGCATTTTTGATTTCATTTGCGATTCAGTCCTTGGCTCTTCAAAACTCGAATAGGCACTTGTTTTATGCATGGTAAATCCTTATAATTGATCTAGTAAGGCCTTAAAACATATACCCACTTTGCCAAGTCCCCGGGTAACTTCATTTTCACCCGAAAAGTCCTAACTTCTAACGTTTACGCTTTAACACTTCGCACACGAATTTAATCATAACTTTCTCATACGTTAACGAAACTTTATGAAATTTTTATGGGGCATTCTCGTGAGCATAATTAATATTTACAAAGCTTCGGATTTGTCAAAAGGTCACTCAGAGGTATAAATTAAACATGTTGACACATTTGGTCCCTGTAGTTTGAAATCACTCACTTTTAGCTTCGTATGATCCATGATTTATTCGTTTGGAGGTATGAGCATCGTGTAGGGTTAATGTACGTTATATTTATTCACAGTTGACACTTAGAATACGTATATTTACATACTTTCCATGTTTGTCAACTTTAGTCCTTCCATAATATTTCTTTCACACGTTTGACTTTATGACACGTGTCAACACATTATGGGACGTGAATTTTCGAGGTGTTACAAAGACTCGACCTCGAGCTTGAGCTTGATTCTGATTTGGATTCTGATTCTGGTTCGCATTCGCCAATCTTGGGCACTGGTTATGGTAGTGGGTCAGATACCCACAGTTATAACAAGCACCTGGTGGGTAGTGTGGTCGTGCAGCTTGACCCTGTTGCTGAGCAGGAGGCTGAGCAACTTGTTGAGCCGGGTTCTGGACTGCCTGATTCTGAGCAAACCGACAAACATTGGCAAGATGACCCGACTTCCCACAGTTATTACAGAAACGGCACGGATGTTGCGGCTGATGGTGACTGTTGCATCTATTGCACAAAGGTGCATTCCCTGAATAGGGCTTCTTTGCTGGAGGCTGTGCGGGTTGGTTGGGAGCTGCTTGGTTAACTTGGGCAGTAACAGCAAAATTTTGGGAAGCCTTATGCTTCCTTGACCCTCTCGAAGAACCAGAATTCTTTCCATTCTTGTTTTGACCTTTCTTGCTATCCTCTTTGTCAGACGACTGTTTCTTGCCCTTGTCACCCTTCCCGTGTAACTTATTCTTCCGAATCTGCGACTCAGTCAATGTCGCTGCTAACTCGATAGCCTGACGGAG
Source organism: Helianthus tuberosus (assembly GCA_030545235.1). Classification (NCBI taxonomy): domain Eukaryota; kingdom Viridiplantae; phylum Streptophyta; class Magnoliopsida; order Asterales; family Asteraceae; genus Helianthus; species Helianthus tuberosus. Next base: position 72,147,063 of record CM060433.1, read on the forward strand.
TGTGGCAGGGTTACTACCAGTAATGATGTCTTACACAGAGTCAGGTAGACCGTCGATGTACCTTTCGATAGCCTTGTCGAGTGGGGTAACCATAGTCGGGCAAAGCAGACTCAACTCCTCAAATCTATCAGTATACGCCTTGTGCTCGCCACTGTCTTGTTTCAAGTCATCAAATTCCTTTTCCAAAGCTCGCTGTTCATGACGAGGACAAAACTCCCTCATCATAGGAGCCCTAAGTTCAGCCCAAGTTTGTGCTAGAGCAACTTCTGCACCACAGTCTCTCATAACCCCGTTCCACCATGTGAGAGTCCTCTTCTGAAACACACTCGAAGAAAACTCGACCTTGCGATTGTCAGGACACTGCACGTGGCGGAAAGTATTCTCAATGCTCTCGAACCATTGAAGAAGCCCAGTCGCTCCCTCAGAACCACTAAACTTGAGTGGTTTAGCCGAGTTAAAATCCTTGAATTTGCATGGAGCATTGTTGTTGTTGTTGGCTTGGTTCCTTTGAGCAAAGAGATTTGGAAATTGAGCAGCCATCTGCTGCGCAATGATTTCTGCCAGTTCGGCAGTCGCTATTTGGGTTTCGCGTCGAGGAGGCATTCTAAAAGAGGAAACATGAAAGGAAACGAGTGAGATGATTGGATGAAGAGAATGAGATGAAACAAAATCAACAAAAGCGAAGATGGTGGTCATTCGTCCGCATTACCAAGCAAACAAACGACACACAGTGACTAATCAAAGTAAATGGGTCAAAAATAATGTATCGCGAAGACATGCTCGCCTATAAGTGAACACTCACCCCAAGAGTTCCCAGGTAAGAGTGACTGGTCCGATTATGTGGATTTGTATGAACACTCTAGCCTTAGACAGAAAACCCAGGGTACAGGCATTCACCCTTCCAGTTTTCACGTGTTCACATTATTTAAAACCTAAAACCTTGACGAGATTTTAAAAACTCAAAGGGGTTCAAAACCTTATAACAGAGGGTTCAAAACCTTACAATAGAGGGTTCAAAACCTTGTAATAAATCATTCAAAAACAGAAGATTGTTTTTCAAAAATCGTTTCGGAAAATTGGGTTCTTGTTTTGATAAACACCTAAGGATAGGTGATGTGCATGTTTTAAGATCTAAACACAAGTCAACTTGTGTTAGGGTCCTAGAAAGGTTATAGTCTAGGTCAAAGAATTACTAATAACCTAATTCCCTATAACCATTGGCTCTGATACCAACTCTTCTGTCACACCCCGACCACGTATAACATACAAAACGTGGCGGAAAACGTCGGGGAGTGTTGTAACAGAATTATTTGTTTCATAACCTTGGCATTCAAAGTTGTATTTTATTTATCAACATAAAAGTTACATTGTCTTAAACAGGAAATAAAGAGTTCAGAACATAATTAAACTAAGCCTATCTTCATTTTATGTCTCTAAGGCACAGGTCCGCCCTAGTGTCACGATCATTGTCCTAAGCAACAGCACCTGAAAACACATGTGAAAATAGGTACGTCAGCATAAAAATGCCTGTGAGATACATAGGATTTGTGAAAATAGGATTCATGACTTATAAGTTTAGGAAAAGTTGTTTAACAAAAGTCAGTCATGAACCTTGTAAGTTGTTTTGTTTTGTAGATCATTCAAAAAGCAATGATATGTATAAATAAGAGAATAATGTAAGGCTAAATGAATAACCAAGAAAAATGAGTTTGTATAAGATAAGTTGTTTTGTAAATCAATGTCTTGTGAAAATAAGTTGTTTATGTAAAACGTGATATGTCAAATATTGAAATGATTTAAGTAACGCTACGACATGTAATATCATACAAACACTTGTTTATAGGAAGTACCAGCGGCGTATCCACCATGCTTGTATCATATTACACACGCCTCGTTACTCAAATCACTTACTCAAACCAACCACCAATGTAAATTGTTTATGTATAAATGAATTGTCCTGTGTTAATGTGTAAACCATATCGAAATGTCTATGTCCAATGTAAACCACTAAATGTGTATATCAATGTCAAAATGTTTATGTTTAATGTAGATCATGTAATGTGTACCCAAAAATATCATGTATGGTAAGTGAAATATATCAACTAAACCATATGCACAAAAACAAGGTATTGAAGTAAAACATGGTTTAAATCAAAGTTATGTTTTGTGGAACAAATGCATGCTATACTGATACAAACATTTATGCGGTATTGTGAAAATGCATACATCCAAGCCTTGAGACTGTGGCGATAAACCCTTAAACAAATTAAAGGTTTATCTAAGTTATGTGTATCGAATTCGGTCATTCCTTCCATCCAAACATACCTAGGATTCAGGAATGGGAGTTGTCAATTCCTATGGTACCACTACCTACTAACGAATGGCGTAGCTAATGTTAATGAATGTATTGTTCCATTTTAAACAACCCAAATGTTATACCAAAATGTAAGCATGTGATGAAAACAACTGTACTAAGTATGTAACAAGTGGACATACATAGTATATGACGTGAAACAAATGTACTAAGTATGCACACAATGGGCATACATAGCATGAAATGTAATGTGAAACAATGTACTAAGTATACACACAATGGACATACATAGCATGAAATGTAATGTGAAACAATGTACTAAGTATGCACACAATGGACATACATAGCATGAAATGTAATGTAAAACAATGTACTAAGTATGCACACAATGGACATACATAGCATGAATACAATGAAATCATGTAATATAAATGTACTAATGAACATAGCAAGTATATGATGTGAAAGCAGGAAAGCATGAAAGTAACAAGTAGGCACATGTGTTTCACCCCAAAACAGTTTGGAAAACAGTAAAAAGAGGGGTCTATGTACTCACTTGAGATTGCTTAGTAGTCCTTGAGTAACAACCAAACAATGCTAGAGATCACGGAAATCAAACGGTACCTAATATAGGTAACTATGTTAATAAACCGGACCTAAATCGGAGGATTGGATAGAATGAGGGTTCGTAAACCAAACGAGTATGGAGACTCGTGTAATATGGTTTAACAAATCCTACATTCTAAATGAAACCTAACATAAGTGCATACGACCCATTACGACCCGTTTAGGTAGCTTATGCTACTTTAACGCGTCGTTCGCATGAAACGCGTTCGGACCGCCTAATTAGTCCCATGACAAGTAAAATATGCCTTAACATGTTTAATATTGTTGATAAATCAGTTTAGAGGTCATTGGTTATGTTACATATGTTTAAAATGAGTTTTGGCATCAAAGGGGTATTTTGGTAATTTACCTAAGGCATATAAACTACCTATCATACAACTACTTAAACGAAGCGACCATAAGGTATAACCTCGTAAGGTTATTCCCTATATACTATGGTCACCTAATGTATTTGGTCGGATCCTAATGATCGACCAAATGGGTCGGGTTCGAAAGCATAAGCGATTGATTATATCGCTTACCCTTGCGACCCTAGACAGCGTGGTAATCAGTAGGCATAGTCACAAGGGACTATAACCATCGTGATTACAATCACGTTGCGAAGTTCAAACGAACTTCGCATTGACCATAAACTGGTCAACGCAGAAAGTCAAACTAACGCAGAAAGTCAAACAAAGTTTGACTTTCGGACTCGAAAAGCAATAAAAGAACGAAGGAACACTTACAAAGGGTCCCCGAATGCTAATCTTGATCCAAGTAGCTCAGGTATGAAACAAAGGTTCCAACTTAGAGCTTCTCAAATCAAAATTCTTGTGGGTTTTGCAATGGCATGGGGGGGGGGGTATTTATAGGATTCGTAGAGCCGTTAAAATCGTTCCTCGTTAACCGTGCTTCAATCTCAACCCTCCACCTCAAAACCCTGGTTTTTGAAAACCATTAGAGCCCACGGTATTGCCCAAAACCATGTGCAAAAGTGAAAATGGACCAGATGGAATGTGTAGCGCCACTGGATAGGCATGAAGTGCTCGCGCTACGCTAGCATGTGCCATATTCAGAAAAGTTTCAAAAATGGCAGAAATGGTCCCTGCAGCCCGTTTAAGCTATTTTCGATGCGTTTGAACCCCGTTAACCTCATTTCAAGGCTCTAAAATGAAGTTAAAGTATAGGGAACTCAAAACATGCTCAAAAATATCTAGGATGTCGGTTTGTTTGGCCGAATGATCGTGACGTTCGCTTAATTACGACGGAATGCGCACAAGCGCGAAAAACGATCCAAATGGCGCGACGAATGGATTTTTCTTATGCCAAACACTAAAATAAAATATTTTAGTGCCTACATAAATTTTTGGATGTCCGGATGTATTCAGAACGTGAGTTACGCGCGAAAATGCAAACTTGTGCACTTTTTGACGCTTTTAGTCCCTGAATGACCCAAAAGTTTATTTTAGCACACCGAACCCCTCAAAGCCTATTTCTAAGCTATATAAAGGATATTTAAGGTGTGTTTAACTTATGGTCATGTTCCGGAATGTTCATTACAGTTCAAATTGGCATACTTTCGCAGTTTGTCAAGTTTAGTCCCTGTAAGCAAATTAATTTGTTTTTGCCATACCAAAGCCTTCAAAACTTATTTCTAAGTTATGTAAAGGTTATTTAAGGTATGTTAAGTATATGTTGATGTTCCGGAGTATTTTTCGCGTTAAACTAAGTATGTTTATGCACCAGTTTGCGTATAACTCTCCAGAAAGCGATATAGGGTTTGAAATTGAATAAAAGTCAAAACATGAAAAATGTAAAACACAACCAAACAAACATTGGGATCAAATAACTTTGTTTTATTGATAACTGAATTGTTTACAATGATTTCAGACACAGATGTTACAAGATCTTGCAACCTTCCAGGCGCCAGAAGATAAGGAGTACGAGGAATCAAGGCTGTAGCTGGTCGTGAGATCAAACTGAGATTCTACCTAATCAGTCGTGGAAGTAAACCTGAAAGTTCCTCGAGTAGCGCACTGAGAGGAATCACGAACAATTTGTGGATCTTCGATCCTTTTTCCTTAGCCTTATCATTAGTAACGGTTGCCAACACAGTGGGGTAATCCCTTCGTAGACGCTCGTGGCTTTCATTGCTAAAATGATACTAACCTTTACACCACTCTACTCTGATGCTTTAGGACAGACGACGATTTGCCACTAGGGAGAGGGATACTCAAAGTTTTCTCCTCATAAGGTATATTTGCGCGATATCTGGGTAACCAATCCACACTAAGTACTACAACGGGACTATCAAGGGTAGATGTCGAACACTTGTCCCACAAGGTCGAGTTTGCGTCCGATGAACATATGAGGGTTCAATTGTTTTGCTATCAGTCGGTTCCACAACAGGTTTGGTTTCCAGAAGCATCAGCGTTAATCAGAATAGAGACGAAGCGATTAGTTACCAAGAACGCGCAGACCACTATGTTGCTGTATTTCTCGCGTCGTCCATGCCAATCCTAAATACCCTTCCGTAAGCATCATTTCCAGTGTTGTTTTTTTCGTTGCGAGAATTCCTAGTACCGTCTTTGTTCCCTTGGGTGTTGACACTTCGACTTAACAAAGTCAATCCTAGTCGAGGTCACCTTTGTTTCCATACTGTAAACTACGATCACGAGTTCCTTGATGTTGCTGTGACTGTTGCCTCTACTGTCGTTGCTTAAAACGGAGCCCTACGATCTTTCACCAACAGGGTCCATCCTTTCACATTCTGTGCCATGTCCTAAAGCGCTACTCACTGGGCTGGCAGCTACACATTCCATACTATAGTCATTTGTCATCGCTTATGCCCCGATTGATTTGTAGGATTTGACTCCCATAAGTCGCTGACTAGTGTTAAGGATTCGATTGAAGTCAATTCGCTGGTGTTCGTTTCCGGTAATCAGGGTCGTTCTAATACTGAGGTTGGTAAGGCGCTACGCTCATCCTCTTGTCCATCATTCTTGCAAGTTGACTGAGTAATACACGGTATGTTTCCAGAGTGTTGCAGAAGTGATCGCACTTCGGGATCTAAGATGTCAACACATTGAGTTCCAGCAAACGAAGATAAGTGATAAAGGTATAAACCAATCATTCGACGCTACGACATCCAACTCATGGACACTCGTACAAGCACCTAACATTCTACCCGGTTTGCTAGGCGTTCAGATGGGTGTTCAGGTAATACTTGATAGCATCGAGGTTTGTAAGGATTCAGAAAGGAGTGAAAGATCACGTTCAAGTAGGAGACAACCACTGCTGTGTCTCCTATGGATTTGTTACGTTTCTCATGATCGAATTAACAGAACAGAACCCCTTTACCACTTGAAAAGGCTCACTAGGACTCGCATGCACCCCACTTTATTATTATGTGTGCACCCACAATAATATTGTGATTTGCATGCTCATCTCAGTTCCTCCTAACTCATGTCAAATGGTTCCTCAAACTCAAATGTCAAACAAAGGTTGCCAAGGTAATAAAATCACAGGAATCCAAAGACTATGACAGCCCAGCGTAGCCGCACCATGATATTGTCCGTTTGGCAGTCAACACGCTCTCAGCGTCCGCCCCTCACGGTGTTAAAACGCGTCATAATGTAAATAAGTAATTCACGCAATCATGTTATGGTGACGGGTGTGTGTTCGCATGTTACATCATAAACAAACGTGTACTAGTCATGTAATGTATGCAACAAGTGAGAAAGACGAACCTTGCAATCTGGAGCTGAGTGTCATGGTCGTATTCACGTATTCAGAACTGTTCTGTTATAGTCTGGTTTTACAAAACGTTTTAAAACCAAGTTCACTATAACCAGTGGCTCTAATACCAAACTGTCACACCCCCAAAAGAACCACCTAGGGAACACCCCTGCTAGGCGTGTGACGTACCAATAACGAGCCACTAATCATGTTGAACTCATACAAGTTTGTAAATGAAATTCTCAGTTATTAATAACAAGTATCAATAATATGTTTAAACAAAACCCAACATGTTCAGTGGAAGCATTAACGAAACCATAGTTTAAATATTCTCAAAACGAATGTACGAAATCAATGAACCCATCGCGTGTATCCAAATCAAAGCGACCCATGACCACTCCAGCCACTCCAGACAGCAAGTTCCCAATTCCAAGATATCTAACTACCTGCGAGCATGCAACAAGTGTATCAGACAACGCTGGTGAGTTCATAGTTTTACGAAAATGTTGGTTACCAAGTGTTTAGTTAATCCATTGAATTTAATGTTGATAATATCCCGAATACAAGACGGCTCCTGATTTACATTGCCCTTTCTCCAATGCTCCTATCAAAGCATTGGTCATGACTAGGTCATTAGTTCACACCCGTCCTCTCAGGTACGGGGTGAGGGTGCCAAACCTAAGTAGCGCTACTAACTAATACCTTGTTACCTCTCAGGTAACCAAAAAACACGGAGGGACTTTAATGGTGATAGGATGAGTATATTATCCAACATTCCAGATTTACCCAAAGACATATTCCTCTCAGGAATACCCATGATTTACCCAAAACCAATCCCTCTCAGGGATACCCAAAGACTGTCCCAACCACCGGGACGCATGCTCAAGAGATGAACTCACCTTTGGTTTGCTCGGTATGTTAATTTACCCGTTCCAAGTTGGTCAACCAAGCCCTACCGTGGTTACCAAAAATAATTAGCTTGTATACACGTAATCACATAGTCTTTAAGCACGTTACACATGTAGCGTACCCATAATACACATACCAATATGCAAGTTGCAACAAGAGATCATGTAACACATAGTAAACGTCTGAGCCACACACTATTCCTAACATCGGTCAATATATCACATAACAATTTCACAACTCATTCCATTTATCCAACCCATATGCGGCCCGGTTATCATGTACAACCCAAGTAAATGTGCCACACCAAACCTTTGTATAACAGAAAACATATAATAGACTTAGTTCACAACCCATTCCATTTATTCTCAATTAGTTCATGCATATAATAGACTTACATGTTTATGGCTGTGTAACAGAAAGCATGTGGGATCCCCTATAATATGTGCACCGCCCACTTAGAGGTCACATGATCAAATCATTAATCGTCAACTTCATATGCATTAATTGATTAAATCCAAATCACACAATAAATTCCGACATGCAACTGCCGGTTATATTGGGGCCCCTATAACATGTGCGGCCACTAAACACCATCATATATCCTTTCGATTTACAAGTTCTGAAACAGTGCAGATTTCATCATTCAAAATACTAACAATGATTAACAACATACATCTATTCACGTCGGTTTAAATATCCCATCATGCCATCGCACTCTTATCATACCAGCAAATAACATTCCGCAGAATCATAGAACCTTCCTTAATTACATATAACACATAATCAAGATCATTCAAGGATGTTAATCACGCAACCTATTCATATTTGGTCCTACCCATGCATTAACAATAACAATCAAACAACTAACAGTAACAAAAACACACATCGAACCAGAAGATTACACCTTGATTTCATATATATATCGATATCATACGGCACATATGTGTATACATAAGTTGTGACACCTCGAGTTTTCAAGGTCTCTATTTGATTTAATCTTGTACCTATTTGCAAAGTGTGGTTCTTATAAGAATATTTGATGTGCATTATATTTGTGTGTAAGTGATGTATATATTTTGTATTGATAATATGATTTGTGTAGTTAATAAACAAATGGATCCTTTACACCCCTACCCCCCACGAAAACACCCCTCCCTTGGCGAAAACATTATCTGGCGAAAACACTTTGGTGTTTTCGTCCAGGAGCTAGCCGGCGCAAACAACCAATGGGCTTTGGCCCAATAGCAATCTATTTTAATAACTTGTTCCCCACTGTTACGTAAAAAGCTTTAATCGCCAAACCCTAGAGCCCTATTGTTTTCCATGTGCGACGGCAACTACAAGCCTTCAAGTCCTTTCCTTTCGATCAGTATAGTGATCTCTCCATCTCGGTTAGTTTGCACTGTTGCTTGATTCTTGCATGGTTCCTTAGAAAATTATTGTATGACTGTATGTTTATGTTCGATTAGATGATGAGATTGTTTTATCGGATTGATAATCCTTTGGGTTAATTGGTAGGGTTGATATTTCTGTTGTGAATCGTTAGACTAGATCTGATTAATTGTACTACTGATCATGTTCGACTGGATGATATATATATGTAGGTCTAAATGTCAACTGAATGATGATTCGAATTACATGATGATTGGATAATGATTGATGAACAAGGGGGTTTCAGTAGGTGATTTGTTGAATGATGGCTGAATGAGAATCATGATGGTATAATGATTTAGTAATTCACATGATTACATGAGTTGGTTTGGCTGAATGATTGTAGACGTTGTAACTGTTGGATATGCTGTGATTTGTAACTGTTGTCGATGATGATGATTAGGGTTACGGTAATTGTGAAACTGTTATTATTGTTGCTGTTGAAGTCGACGAAAACACAGGGACCACCGAAAACACAAAGAACCAGACGAAAACACTATGTGTTTTTGCCATACATTTTACCTGACGAAAACCCTTGGGATTTCGTCACCTGGAGGTTTTCGTCCATAGTGATTTCGTCCCAAGGGATTTCGCCACAAAAGGGTTTTCGACCAAGTGTTTTCGTCCCAATCTGTTAGTTTATTTACTCTGCTAGTTACTAACTTGGTTAAGTTATTAACTCTGTTAACTTCATTAACCCCGTTAAATTATGTAACTCCGTTAGGTACGCAACTCTAATGGTTTGTTAGCTTTGTTAGTTAATCAACTCTGTTAGTGTATAGTTCCTGTTAAATACGCTAAGTCTGTTTAGTCTGTTAACTTGTCAAGTATGTTATTAAATAACCATGTTAGTGGTGAAGGACATTTATATGAAACATGAACTGCACGACTTTGATTATCTGCTTACGTGATACGTGATAATTGCTTAAAGCACATGTTATGACATGGATTACATGTGAATCTTTACGAACCTAAACTGATTGAGTATACGTGCATACTATAGGATTTGACTGATTACTGGTGAGCATATAGTTTAGCATACCGAGCAAACCAAGGTGAGTTCACACTCTATCCAAGGCATGGGATTCCCAAGGGTTGGGAATGGGTTAAAGAACTGAACGGTAACTACAAACTTGCGTATTCCCCATACAACAGGATACGTACGACCATAAGACCATCACTCTATCATTTGAAGTCCCTCATTTATCGACTTAATCGCCGAGGCCTATGGCGAGCGGGTCATTAGTAGATAGCGCTATTAGGTTTAACAAACCTCACACCGTGTCGTCCGAACGAGCGTGTACTAATGGACTATGGGCAAAGGGTCAATGCTGATAGACATTGACTTAGGGCACCTCTTACATTTTCGTAGCAGTCGATACGCGTGGTCTAGTAACACATGGGAAGCCCCCACTAATCTTCGCAAACATGTCTGGGAGACCGCGATACGAATTAATACGATACATGGTTTACAAAACGAGCATACGATTTACGAAACAAATTCTATAACTAAACAACCAATTGTGAACTCGCTCAACTTTGTTGTTGACTCGTTGTTACATGCCTTGCAGGTCGTTAGGTACTCATGGAGCTTGCACAGGGAGGCGCTGTCGTTGTGGGACATGGCAGTGTGTGCCATGCTAAAAACATTACTTTATTTCGTACTTAATACTTACTTTGGGTTTTACAATTATGCTTCCGCTAAACACTTAACTACGTTTTGGTTTGAAACACCTTTCATATTGTGTGGTTGAATTTTTACGTATTACTTGTTATGTTCAATATGATTGGTGGCTTGATCCTGGTCAGTCACGCCTCCAAGCGGTGATACTCCGCGTGTGGATTTTGGGGGTGTGACATAAGTGAAACAAGGATAAATATACTAACCCGTCGAACGAAACAAGATGTAGATAGTTAACACACAGGGGGGGTTGTGACTGAATTTAGTTCTCCTTTTATTCCTGTTGCCGTTCACCAGAGACTAGGGTTTGCTACTGATTTTCAGATTATACGTAACACAATACTTCACTAATTCTATACACATAACACATGGGCTGATTACACATAACACATGGGCTGATTTGGATACGAAAGAGGCCCAAATGTCATGAAGTATGCGTGTGTTTACCTGCTTGCACAGCCCACTTAAATGTCCGGCCCACCCATTGTGCGGCCCACTTGGGGTATTCATTACAAGACAATTCTATCCGGCCCAACTTCACAATGACCCACTTTTCAAACGGTTGATTCATGCAAGGATTATGTGGCTATAATATTCATGTGTGGTCATGGCAATCAATATTCTATACCCTTGCATACACAAACAGTAATACAAGTAATTCCACTCCCAATAGATCATACAGTTACTACACCATCTATCATAAAATCCACTTTCATGCATCAATCAATAAGTTATAAGCACTTGTTCTATTAATAAGACATGATGTGATCGAACCCTAACTTATTGATATTATCATGAGGAAAACTGACATAAACTTTTAGTGATACACACGTCAAAGATTGTGGGATTTCAAGTAGCGCTGACCTCAATTATTCGGGTTGTCACATTTATGAAGAATTATATCAGCACGTTGAAAACAAAAGGAAGATCCAAATAAAGAATTAATTGCTTGTTAGAATAATTATAGGGAATTCAATATAATTGATATTATTTAGGTTATTATTTACCATTTCTTTATAATTGGTTGGATGCCACATGACACTTTTTAAATGGTTCTTACAGTTTGTATACGAAATGTGGTTTGTATTTGATCCTATTAGTCCCTGCAAATATGAATTGACAAAAATATCCTCATGTACCTTGCACATGACCAAATTTAACTAAAAAAATTAACTAGGTTAGGCCTAAAGGACATAACGTGTAGGATTTGAAAAGATAGTAAAAAAACTCATCAATTTTAAAGATAAAGGACACCGCTTGTAAACGGGTATAAAGATAAAGGACAAAATTTGCAATTCACTCATTGGTTTTTTTTTTTTTTATTCTGTAAGTTTTAAAAGTGAATGTGTTATTGGGAATCAGTTTTGAGATGGGTGTGACTAAACTTATTTCTTATTTGTTTAATGTAGTCTCTATGATTTTATGAGGAAAAATGTATAGAGATGGTGCGACAGATTTAGTGATGAATGAGGTACATTTGGTAGAAAAAAAATCATAGGATGAAAGGTAAATTTAACAGAACCCTTTTGAGATAATGTATGAAATAGGCATATAAGTATTAGGACAATAACTTATGTTAAACTTAAAGAAATGGGCTAAGATAAGTTGTATGTTCATATTGATTTTTATATGTCATGCATATTATAATTGTTGAGACAAAAAAAAGTAATGTTATATAAATACTCAACTCTGCAATTTCATGAAAAATTGCATTTGTTCATGAAAAGTTAGCTACAATAAATCATATACTCTTTCCACCAAAATACAACATGTTTTCACTTTTAGACTATCTTCATGAAGTTTTGTCAAACATATACTTAATGTTAGATCATTCCCTGATATATCGAACGGTTCCTTGACTCTCCGACCAGAGAGATTTGTTGTAGACTGAAGTATTGAAAAAATTAAAAAGTATACCTTGACCCTCTTGAATTTCTCTTAGGAGTTGAAAGAAAAGGTCAAATGTTAATAGATTTTTCGGTCTATGGTCGATGGTGGCATAGCGGCGAAGTTCTCCGGTGACTGTGATATGTGGAGAAAATAGAGAAGAAGAATAAGCCTGAAATAGGGTGATAGTACTATAGTAGTTTTGATTTCACATACAAACAATGTTTTACAGGCCTTTTTTAAACAAAACCATTTTAATTTATCTAAATGTCCAAATACAACATTATAATATTAACTAGTGTTTTACCCGCATGGCAACATGATATTAGCTAGTGTTTTACCCGCAGGTCAGGTATGCGTACGTAAATTGTTATAAGTGGGCGTTAAAATTCCCAATTTCGTTTTAAGACAATGATACATTACAACCAACAATACTAACGTACTAATCCTAATAATAATAACATTAATTGCAATTAATCCTAATAATAAGGAAAAATTACAAGTTTTGTCCTTTATCTATATACTAATTTTCAGGCGCGAATTTTGACAGGTTTTGCCCTTTATAGGGAATTTTGTTGCAAGTTACGTCCTTTGACCCTAACCTAGTTAGATTTTCTTGTTAAATCTGGTCACGTGCAAGTCACATGAGGGTAGTTTAGTCTTTATACATTTAAAGGACAATTTTTGTAAATACTGATATATGTATAAATATATACATATATTTATGTATGTATGTATGTATGTATAAAGGCCCCACCCCCACCCCTCAACCTCTTCTTCCTCCTAACACCACCACCTGCAACCACCATGTCACCAACCAACTCCACAACCACATCTTCAGTCTTCCATTTCTCCCCGGACTCCTCACCAGCTGTGGCGACCAAAGAAGGAAATCAGTTACCTTCATAAATCTATTTCTCAAAAAATGAGTATTTGGCAATTAAAAGTCAATAGTAATGACTACAATTTGTTAGAAAAAATGGATGATTTAGAAGATTGTGGGATTAGTCAAAGATAGCAACATCGTCTCCCAAAAGTAAAAGATTCGTACAACTCATTCCGAGCCTAATTTCCAGCAAGAGACTTAAATTATTTCCTTCTCTATTGTCTTGTATTCTCTTATAAATTCTTGTGTTTTCCTTCCAATGTAATTACAATCGAATATCTCAATACAGTCAATCTCTTATACCCCTTTTTTTTATTTTTTCTGTTACTTGTCAACATGGTATCAAAGCAGTGTTTCTGATCCGTGAAAACACTTTGCTCATCATCTACAATCTATCCCATCTAACCCAACCTCAAACCAGGTACGACAACCGACAACCACCGGAACCGCCACCACATACCTGTTCAACCTCAAAAAACCAAAAAAAAATATCAAACTTCAAAAAAAATCAAACCTGTTCAACCGACAACCGCCACCGCCTAACACCGATCACCACCACATACCCATCTCCGACGAACCACCGGAACGACGCCGGACCAATCCTTGTCACTTCATCACACATCAAGTAGTACTCCCCTAAGTGTCACTCCAAATCCTTCCAACCTGACTCCTGAGGCAGGTAATTCTCAAACTCAAACTCATGATACTGTTGCCTCTAACCATGGTGAACAAGAAGTTATACTAGAACAGGTTGAACAACATGACACAAGCCAACAAGCAATAGGGGACCAATCCTCCTCTGTTTATGTCCGACGACCACCGGAACGACGCCGGACCAATCCTTTTATGTAATCTTCTTGCCGTTTGACCACGAGGCTCTCGTACTCATCGTCGTCTACGGTGTCGTAGATCGGCTTGTCGTTTTTTGATCTGGTAACGATCTGTACCAGTGTCGTTGGTGTTGCCGCCTTCTCTTAGGGTTATCCCCTTGTTTGGTGATTCCTGTTGCTCTACTTGTCTAATTAAAGCAGTAATATTGCAACCTTTTTTTTTCTCTCACAACACTGTTTTGGGGTTTATGGCTTTACTTAGAGAGAGGGATCTGGGTTGTCTAGAAAAGAGGTAAAAATAGAGAAATGAAAAGGTTGGGAGCACGTGTATATACAGAAAAAAGAAAAAGGGAAATGGGAAAGGCAAATGTGGTACAGAACTGTCATGAAAAAAAATAAATCTTGGATTTTTTATTGTGGGGCAACAGACACCATGACATACGAAATTTCTGATTTGGTGCCAACATCCAAACCGCATAAAACTCATATTCAAACTGCAAACGGAGAGGTTATGCATGTAGAAGGGGGAGGAACAATTGAAATCTCCCCAACGTTAAAACTCTCAAATTGCCTTTATGTTGCATCATTGTCACACAAACTACTATCAATTAGTCATGTGACAAAAGAATTAAATTGTACTGTTATAATGCACCCTACCTTTTGTATCTTACAGGACATCAGGACGGGAGTGATTATTGGGCGTGGCACTGAAAAACAAGGGCTATACTATGTGGACGAAGTGACTTAGCAAGGAACCGCTATGCTGGCACATGGAACCGTTAATCGGGAAGCTTGGCTTTGGCATAACTGGGGCATCCGTCCACGGGGTATTTCAATATCTTATTTCTGAAACTTTCGAATAAAATGTTACCATGTGAGACATGTGCTTTGGCAAAAAGCCATCGACATACTTTCAAACCTAGTAACACCATAGTTGATTCCCCTTTTTCATTAGTCCATGCCGATGTATGGGGACCGCCTAAAGTAATTGGAGGTCAAAACTTTTGTTATTTCTTACTATTTGTCGACGATTGCACTCGTATGACATGGGTCTATTTCTTGAAACATAAATATGAGGTGTTTGACAAATTTAAAATTTTTTATGTCATGGTTCAAACACAATTTCAACGAAACATCCAAATTCTTCGATCAGACAATGGGGGAGAATTTGTTAACATTGCCATGAAACAACTATGTCAAACAAAAGGGATTATCCACCAGACCTCTTGTTCTCACACGCCCGAGCAAAATGGTGTTGTTGAGAGGAAAAAATCGTATCCTTTTAGAAATGACTCGAGCATTTCTAATTGAATCCCATGTACTTAAATCTTTTTGGCCTGAAGCTGTTTCCACAGCTAATTATGTCATCAATCGCCTCCCAACTAAAGCACTAGGACTAAAAACTCCTTTACAATCCATGTCTAAATTTGTGAAACTCCCCCCACCTCTTACCCTTGAACCTCGAATCTTTGGGTGCTCAGTGTTTGTGCACATACCCAAACATGACCGAAGTAAATTAGATCCATGTGCCGAGAAGTGTGTTTTTTTAGGCTATGGAGTAAACCAATATGGGTACCGATGCTATAATCCTCAGAAACGCCATGTGTACACCACCATGAATTGCAACTTCCTTGAAACAGAATATTTTTATAAACCCCAACACAGTGGTCAGGGGGAGATGGAATATGAGGACTCACTGAGTTGGCTAAAATGGTTTCCCTCATCAGAAATGTCAGAAGAAGTTGATCGAAGTACTGAAGATGAGTTACTTCATCACACATGAAGTAGTACTCCCCTAAGTGTCACTCCAAATCCTTCCAACCTGACTCCTGAGGCAGGTAATTCTCAAACTCAAACTCATGATACTGTTGCCTCTAACCATGGTGAACAAGAAGTTATACTAGAACAGGTTGAACAACATGACACAAGCCAACAAGCAACTAGAGAAAATGATTCTGTTCCAGAAACGCCTAGGGAAAATGAGCCGGAGGAAGATTCTATTCCAGAAACACCTATGGAAAATGAGCCAGAGGATACGACACAAAAGTATGAGCTACCACCAAGAACAAACAGAGGAGTCCCTCCGAAGAGATATTCCCCACAAAAGAAACACAGAGATCCAGATATCCAATGGCAAATATAGCAACAGGAAATCTTTCTGAAGAAGCTAAAGCATTTGTTTCGTCTCTCTACTCCAAACAAATTCCAACCACTGTGAAAGAGGCTCTGACATCAGAAGATTGGAGAAATGCTATGAAAACAGAGATGGAGGCATTGGTGGAAAATGATACTTGGGAAAAATGTGTTCTTCCTCAACAAAAGAAACCAGTAGGATGTCGATGGGTGTTCTCAATCATACATAAATCTGATGGAACCGTTGAAAGGTATAAGGCTCGGCTAGTAGCCAAGGGCTACACTCAGACGTATGGGATTGACTACTCGGAGACATTGTTAGTGCATGGAATGTCTGTTGACTTCGTCTGCATTAAGTCTTGTGTCTAGATAGGTTGAATGATCACACAACAGGGTCTTAATTAGGGTTTTTATGTGTTTATCAAGTAGATTTCGCTTGAGAGTGATTGTGGTTGGTTCAAGCGAAATCAACATAGATGATTTCGCTTGAAACCATCTCAAGCGAAATCTCAATCTTATATATAGGTGTGTGGTTCATTTGTCAAGGAACTTGGTCATTGTGTGAAACACGAAGTGCTGCCGGATTTGTATCAGAAAACGTTGTACAAGCACTCAAATCATTCAGAAAAGAAAGATTAAAAGGATTAGAGCTGTTATGACTTTATGTGCATTGATTCCGCCTTTACACATGAAGATGAACGTCCTTGACTGACGGTTTAAGGTCATAGAACGGTCCAACAAGTGGTATCAGAGCTCAGGACGAGGAGTTCATACCATAGCAGCTTGATTCTACCGGATTTTCTTATCTCTACTCACTTCTTTTCTTACTTTTCTGATCTGAACTAGTTCCAACGGTCGAAATGGTCTGATTTTCAAGTATAACGTGTAAAACTGAGTTTTAACAAAGCCTACAAAGTTTCGGACTAAAATTCAGACTAAAACATGTTAAAATTGACCTAATACTGGATTTCGCTTGAATGTATTCGAAGATTATAGGTTGATTTCGCTTGAAATCAGACAATAGACTTGAAATCAGAAAATTTCGCTTGAGACTTCCTGAAGCGAAATAGTGGTTTTCGCTTGAACAGTTGAAGCGAAACTGTTCTTTTAGGTTTCGCTTGAAGCTGTTTAATTTGATCTTGTGGGATTTCGCTTGAAGGTCTGGTTAACTGAAACGAAATAGGGCTGCTGGTTTTCGCTTGAAGCTTGGTTTCAGTTGAAGCGAAATAGTTGATTTCGCTTGAAACACTTTGAAACAGAATTTCGCTTGAATCATAGTTGGTATAGGATTTCGCTTGAAATCATTTGAAGCAAAATTGATCATCAGTTTTCGTTTGAAGATTGAAGCGAAATAGTTCATATCAGATTTCGCTTGAACAGTTTTATCAAGCTAATTTCGCTTGAAGCTGATTATATTTCAAGTATTTCGCTTGAAGTTGCTGAATTTTCAAAACTTAAAATTTTACTAAGTGTTTGCTTATTTGTTTGTTTGCAGGAACGTACAAGATGGTAAATTCCGATCCTATTCCTTGGAAAGATGATCGTACTGAGGAACAGAAGTATCAATACCGGAAGATGATTGCTGAAACCAAGATTATTAGACTTTCTGGTATCTATCTGGAAGCAAGGAGAGCAAATAGATGGGATCAAAAAAGAGAGTGTTATCTTGACCCATATGGAAATATTGCAATCGATGACAAAACGCTTGATATCGAAGCCATAATCCAGCAGTACAAAGAAGAGGATGAGTATTGGCAGAAGAAATGGTGGGGAGATGAAGAAGAGAAAAAGAAAAAGAAAGAGTTACTAGATGAAATTGAAAGAAACTCAGAAAATATGAGTTTGGTTGAGTTTAGTGAATTAATCAAAAGGATTAAAGAAGGAATGACAAAGAATGAAGAATCAAAGAAGGATGAAACTTCGAAAAGTGAAGTTGTGTGCTCACAATGCGAAAAATCCGAAGCTGAAAATTTCAATCTCTTGAAAGATGTGGAGAATTTGAAATTGGAAAACAAAGCTTTGAAAGACGAGAAGAAATCTGATGATGAACAGATTCTGGAGTTGCGGTTGAACGGTGAAAAACTGAAGATTGAAAATGACAAACTATTGAGTAGTTTGAACAGTTTGACATTGGAAATTAATGACTTGAAAGAAAAAGAAAAAGATTTTCAAAATCAAATTAAGATTTTAGAAGATGAGAGAGATATTTTTGGTAAAGATAATTTTCAAAAACAAATTGAAATCAATTCTCATCTTGCTAAAATCATTCAGCTTGAAAAAGAAGCTGAAAAAGCTCGGATGAAAATCAAAGAGCTTGAAGTTAAATTGACAGGTTTTGTGACTTCGGCACCATATTTGTGTCCAAAACCGATCAATTCTGTTCCAATAAGTGACAATGTCACAAATTTTGACAAAGTCAAAATTGAAGATTGTGATGAAGTATCTGATGATGAAAAAGAAAAGAAAAGAAAAATATTTTTAGATTTACAAGAAAAATTTAAAAACACTGTTTTGCAAACTACTGAAACAGGTGAATGTTCTAAACAAAAACCTGTTAAGAAGAGTGTAGAACAGAAACAAAAAGTTAAAAATTTGAAAAATTTTCAAAATGAAAATAAAAGCTCATCAGTTCAGTCATTCAATCATTATGCAAAATCACAAAAATCTAAAAACAAAAACTCAAAAATAGTTGGTAATGAGTGGTGCAGGTCGGACCACAGAGCTCAAAGGCCAAATCCAGCTTTCAGGAGGAGTGACGATTACCACAGAGCCAAACAGTGCTATGACTTGAATGTTTGGACTGAAGGTGGTACATGGTACGATAACAGAATGTGTTACAGATGCGGTTATCAAGGACACATTGCTGTTAACTGCAAGAGTTGGAGTTATGAGACAAGAAGATGTTATAACTGCCAAATCAGAGGCCACATTGCTAGAGATTGCCCAAGGAGATCGATGGGAAGATCGAGGGTTGAATCTCAAAGAATGGCAAAGAAGATAGTCAACGTCAAGCCCAAAGAACAGAAGGTTCAAGAACCTAAAGTTCAGGAAGCAAAAGTAAAACTTTCTCAGGGGCAAAAAGACAGACTACGAAAGAAGAGAAAGAAGGCCAGAGAATATCTGGAGAGGATTTTGTCCTCGGATACAACTGGTAAAACAGATAAAAGTTCTGGTAAATCGTCTTGCTCTCCAAAGGATGACAAATCAAGCAAAACGAATTCATCAGATACAAATCTGAGGACAGAAGAGAGAGTGAAGAAGAAGAAAGTTGTTGGTGATGAATTTGTTTCTTTGGAAACAAAGGAGCCACATGTCGGCGATGAATCTGGCTTATCAAAGTCAGACAAGCCACGTTCAGGCAATGATTCTGGTTCATCAAAGCCAGAAGAGCCGGTAGTTGAGGTAAAAACTGAGAATTCAGGTTTAACAATGGATGATGCAAACTATCCACCATTGTTGAACAAGAATTCAAAATCACCCAAGGACCGTCAGGCTTGGGTGAATCTGTTTAAATAGAAAAACCTGACTTGCCGGAGTTCCCAGGTTGGTAAGTGTGGAACATGAATCGGCACATTTCTTGAGAAATTTCACTCTGTGATATTTCGATTTACAAGTGGTAAATCAGGGACATTAAGTTGTACTTGATTTTCTACTAGTGTTTGTTGTTGACAAGGGTCTTAATTGTTAATTCTTTAAAATGGTTGAAAAAGAACAATGTGATGAAACCCCGAGTTTGTGAAAAGACAAACAAAACTAATTTTCCGGAAAAACCATTTTGATTAAAACAAACTTAAGTGTTTTGAAATCTTAATGGGAAAATAGTTTGTTGTCAGGGGGAGTTCTGATTGTTTATGCCAAGTGAATGGCGAATTGAAGTGATTTGATAACAGTTTGTCACGTTTCTTGTATAGTTTGTTTTCAAATTTTCTCAGAAAATCAAAATTGAAACATATTTTGATTTTAGGGGGAGAAAAAATTTAAAAAAATTAAATTAGAAAATTTGAAAATTTCAAAAACATTGAAAAAGCAAAAATTGAGTTTTTGTGTGAATAAGAGGAAATGATAGAAAATCAGTGGACTATCACAGCATGCTAAAGATATGAAATGTCAAATGTGATAAACGATCTCACTAAGGATGTGACGGTAGGCTCAGCTAGACTAGTAGATTTGCGATAACGATACAAACATAAATGAAAAAGCCTAGTTCTAGTGGGAAACATGGTCAAAAGCATAGTACTTAGTTTTGTCCTTCTTGACTGTGTACCTACTCAGTAATCGCTGATTGTCGAAAGACATAAAACTGGTTAAGTTTGTGAACTTTCACAACTTTGCTGAAAAGTCGCTGTGATTGTGCATTTTATTTTGCAAAGATTTAAACTTGTTTTATTTCTTTATTTTGTTTAAGCATCGGACATCCTCTGCGTATACGTGAGTATCGACCTGGATGTTGTTGCCTAAACATTCTGCTTTATTTTCTTTGGTGTTTCGTTTAAGCTTTGGATCACCTCTGCGTATACGGGAGTATCGACCTGGTGGTTAAAGCCTAAACAACTTCAACTTGTTTTATTTTTCTTATTTTGTTTAAACATTGGACTTTCTCTGCGTATACGGAAGTATCGACCTGATTGTTAATGTTTAAACATTCTGTTTTGTTTTCGCACATATCAACAGTTGATGAAAGTTTAAAGGCATTACTTGAGTTAGTGTATTACATGATGAGGGGATATGCTGAGATCGTGGGGTCCATAAGAATTTTAGTGCTATCTAAATATACCTAAACGTATCGGTAAGCATGTTGAAAGTTTTTAGATTGAGCTTAAGAGGACAAACATATCGTCAATCTAAGTGAATCGTTTAGAGCTTAAAATGTCAAAAGCTTAACGGTGCTAGTGATTTGTTTCATGAACTGATATGATTCTCTTACACAAACTCACAAAAATATTGTTTGTATATATTTGTTTACTACATTTCATTCAGAAATTCAAAATCCAAAATTTTTTTTGGAGTGTTTTAGCATAAAGTTTTGAAAAATACAAAAAGATTTTCGACAACTGATATTGAAGAGCAGATTTTCAAAATTCCAAGTGCTAAACATGATGAATTGGTTTAGGAGAATATATTGAAAATTTTGAATGTTATTTACAAATGTTTTGAAAGATTGTGTGCTTAGTTAATCAAGATCATTCATTTGAACTTGATGTAACTAGTATGTTTGTTGAATGAATGTTGTCTACCAGTAAGTTTGTTAAATTCAAGTGTAATAAATTTGTGAAACTTATATTGTGGTAGAGGATATGCAGGTTTAAGGAATTCCCACGGAAGCTAAATGACAAAGCTTGAACCAGACATCTCAAATTCTAGTATATTGAGAAGGGGAGTATGTGAAAGGGGGAGTCTGGATCAACGATTAAAGGGAAGAATGGAGTTTAAAGTTTGAAGATTGAAGATAAAGATTGATGAAAGTTTTTACAATGTTGGAGAAAAGACCAAGACTGAAGACTCAGGAGCTGAAGACTTCGTCAACATCCAAGGGGGAGTCTGTTAGTGCATGGAATGTCTGTTGACTTCGTCTGCATTAAGTCTTGTGTCTAGATAGGTTGAATGATCACACAACAGGGTCTTAATTAGGGTTTTTATGTGTTTATCAAGTAGATTTCGCTTGAGAGTGATTGTGGTTGGTTCAAGCGAAATCAACATAGATGATTTCGCTTGAAACCATCTCAAGCGAAATCTCAATCTTATATATAGGTGTGTGGTTCATTTGTCAAGGAACTTGGTCATTGTGTGAAACACGAAGTGCTGCCGGATTTGTATCAGAAAACGTTGTACAAGCACTCAAATCATTCAGAAAAGAAAGATTAAAAGGATTAGAGCTGTTATGACTTTATGTGCATTGATTCCGCCTTTACACATGAAGATGAACGTCCTTGACTGACGGTTTAAGGTCATAGAACGGTCCAACAGACATTCTCTCCAGTTGCCAAAATTGACACGATTAGAGTTCTTTTCTCTATAGCTGCAAACAAAGACTGGCCTCTCCACCAGTTTGATGTGAAGAATGCATTTCTTCATGGGAAACTAGAAGAAGAAGTCTACATGGAGGCCCCACCAGGGTTTACTGAGGGATTTAAGGAAAGAGAAGTCTGTCGATTGAAGAAATCCCTTTACGGATTGAAACTGTCTCCCCGTGCCTGGTTTGGAAGATTTACAATTGCAATGAAGAAATATGGTTACAAACAGAGCAATTCAGATCACACTCTGTTTCTCAAACACAAAACTGGTCGTGTGACTTGTCTGATTGTATATGTTGATAACATGATTATTACAGGAGACGATAAAGAGGAAATAGAGAAACTAAGAAAAAACTTATTCGCAGAGTTCGAAATGAAAGACTTGGGAAGATTAAAATACTTCCTTGGGATCGAAGTTCTGAGGTCCAAACGTGGGATTTTTATTTGTCAGAAAAGATATATTCTTGACCTACTAGCAGAGGTAGGAATGATTGACTGCAAACCAGCAGATACACCAATGATGGTGAATCATGGGCTTCGGATAGAGGAAGGGGCAGAGCTGACAGACAAAGAGAGGTACCAGCGATTAGTGGGAAAATTAATATATTTATCTCATACTCGACCAGATATAGCTTACGCAGTCGGAGTTGTTAGCCAGTTCATGCATCAACCGCAAGTTACACACTTGGAGGCTGTGTTAAGAATTATAAGGTACCTTAAAGGAACAACCGGACATGGAGTTCTCTTTAGACCTAATGGGAACTTGGAAACCATGTGTTATACGGATGCTGACTGGCAGGAGACAAAGGAGACCGGAGGTCAACGTCAGGATACTTTACGTTTATAGGAGGAAATTTGGTCACCTGGAGAAGTAAAAAACAAAAGGTAGTATCATTATCTAGTGCAGAAGCAGAGTTTCGAGGAGTGGCTTGAGGTTTAGCAGAAATCTTATGGATACGGAAGCTCATAACCGAAATTGGATTCCCACCAACTCAAACAAGCAAGATAATGTGTGACAATAAAGCTGCTATTCAGATATCAGAGAATCCTGTTCAACATGATCGAACTAAACATATAGAGGTTGACAGACATTTCATCAAAGAAAAACTTGAAGCTAATATCATTGAACTACCATTTGTCCGATCTGAAGACCAACTAGCGGATATTTTAACCAAGGCTATCGGAAGCAGAATTTTAAATAATTGCTTGGACAAGTTGAATTTTGGAAATCCCACTATTCAACTTGAGGGGGAGTGTTAGAAAAAATGGATGATTTAGAAGATTGTGGGATTAGTCAAAGATAGCAACATCATCTCCCAAAAGTAAAAGATTCGTACAGCTCATTCCGAGCCTAATTTCCAGCCAGAGACTTAAATTATTTCCTTCTCTATTGTCTTGTATTCTCTTATAAATTCTTGTGTTTTCCTTCCAATGTAATTACAATCGAATATCTCAATACAGTCAATCTCTTCTACCCCTTTTTTTCTGTTACTTGTCAACACAATTATATCCAGATTATCACTTTAGTCTTTATAAGCATATCAAAAACTTATCAGACTTTCAGTTATCACCTTCATCACTACCATGTTCACCAAGTGATAAATCTCCAACAAATTCACGGCGACATGACTTCCACCGCTGGCGATTCTCTTCCACCACACTGGTCTACAATCTCCGGCCATCAGGACAACCAAACCGATCAAAATCAGGTGACATTGCCGGAAATTGATAACCTAGGGTTTGGAAACGAAACAACGTCGGCGGAAAAGTTGAAATCGGAGGTGGCGGTTTCGCTAGATCGGAGTGGATTAATGAGAGAGGATGAAGAGGAAGTGAGTTGTGATTTGCCGCCAGGTTTATTGAGTTTGAATGTGAACGGACGACCGATATTTGAGCTTGTGACGGTTAGAGAGAATGGACGGTTTTCTTTATCTCGATAAGTAAAAGCCCTAATCTAATTTGGAGTAAACATACATAATTTTGTTGAATTTAGGAGTTCATGGATTAGGGCTAGTTTGGGATGGTTAGCTGGGGAAGATGAAAAGAACAGTCCATCTTTAGATAAAGGGAAAATATTTGTTGTTTGTTATACATACATATATATATATATATATATATATATATATATATATATATATATATGAGTAAACTGCAATTTTACCCCCTGAGGTTAGGGGTCATTCGCATGTCTACCCCCCTAAGGAAATAATTGCAATTTTACCCCCCGCTGTTCACTGTTATGTCGCAACCTTACCCCCCGGCGTCAAATTCAATGTTATCTTTAAACGATCAAAGGGCATAAAGGTAATTTCACCCTTTGGATCTTTATAATCCCCCTGTACTTCTCTTCCACCTACACCCTTACCCCCTAAGTTTCACTCACTCCACTTCTTCTTCTTCACCACCGGCGATCCACCTCCACCTCCACCTCCATTGCCGGCGACTGCACTTCCAGTTTCCCACCGGCTTCCACCTCCAGCTCCGGCGACCACAACTTCAACACCCACCGGCTTCCACTTCACAATGAGTGAATCGCAGAACCCCATGCTTCCACCTCCACCTCCGCCGATGCACCTGGCTGCCGGCGACAACCACCGATCCTCCCTGTTGTCTCTGATTTCAGGTATAAACATCGATCTTTCTGAACAAGTAAAAAACAGGGGGTTATTGAAACATCAATCTTTTTGTGTTTGCAGTGGACATGAGGATTTGTTTTTCAGTCCGATCGATTGTGGTTTCCGTGGTTGTGAAAATGCAGGGCCGCCCTTTCCCGCACTTCCAGTTTCCCCCGCAGCAGGAAATGGTTGTGTAGTTGATGTTTAATATATTAGGATCTTTTGGTTTAATACTGATCTAATTATATATATATATATATATATATATATTAGGATCTTTTGATTTAATATAATGTGCCTAGTTATGACCAATGTTTACAGGTAATGTGTTATTGATAAGCCTTTTTTATACTCTCATGATGGTATATTGGTGTTCTTGATACATGTTAGGATCAAAATGTGCCTAGTTATGATAGTTACATGATCATAGTTAATGATAGTTACATGTGCAGTTACATGATCATAGTTGATGACAGTTACATGTGCAGTTGGGATGTTTGATGTTTTGATCAAAATGTGCCTAGTTATGACAGTTACATGATCATAGTTGATGATAGTTACATGTGCAGTTACTGATCATAGTTGATGACAGTTACATGTGCATTTGGGATGTTTGATGTTTTGATCAAAATGTGCCTAGTTATGACAGTTACATGATCTTACATGATCAAAATGTGCAGTTATGAAAGTTTGATGTTTGATTAGGATATAAATTTTGTGCATTTGATCAACAATCTGTTTAAAGTCTTTCAACTCAATTTGTGCAGCAGTGAGTGTGCTTAATCAGTGGTTTGATACATTGTTAGTAGTCATAACAGATTCTATTGTGGTTAATAGTCACCACAGATTCTAGTGTGGTTAATAGTCATAACAGATTCTAGTGTGGTTAATAGTCACCACAGATTCTAGTGCGGTTAATAGTCATGGTCAGAGCAGCAGGTATGCTTGAGTATAGAACACATTGCAGCAGGTATACTTGATTGCAGCAGGTATGCTTGATTTTTGATCAGATACATTGAATGAAATTGTTAGTGCAGGTATGCTTTATTTTTTGAGTATAGAACACATTGCAGCAGGTATGCTTGATTTTTGAACAAGTATGCTTGTTAGGTTTCAGATTTAAGAAATAAAACAAAATCACAGTGAATTGATTCAGAATTAGGTGTTTATATGATCAAAATCAGATTACGTGTGAATTGATTCAGAATTAGGTTTCAGATCATAGAACAGGTTCAGATTTTTTATTATAGAATCATAGATCAGGTTTTTGATTTTGGCGGGAAGGGTTTTGGAAGTTGCAGGGGGTAATGTTGTGTCTTAACACAAAGTACAGGGGGTAATAACAAAGGACAAATTAGTAATTTACCAGTGGGGGGTAATTGTGCGACTTAACACGAAGGTTGGGGGTAAAATGGAAGGGTAATATAGTCATTTCAACTTAGAGTTAACAGATCTGTTATTGACTTTGACGCCGGGGGTAAGGTTGCGACATAACAGTGAACAGTGGGGGGTAAAATTGCAATTATTTCCTTAGGGGGGTAGACATGCCAATGACCCCTAACCTCAGGGGGAAAAATTGCAGTTTACTATATATATATATAATGTTTTTTTTTGAAATATTTTGTAAAGAATAAATTACAAGTTTTGTCCTTTAAATAAGTAAAAAGACTAAATTACCCATGTGTAATAAGATTTAACAGAAAAAATTAACTGGGTTAGGCTCAAAGGACGTAACGTGCAACAAAATTCTCTATAAAGGGCAAAACCTGTCAAAATTCGTTGAAAAAGACACCGCTCGAAAAGAGGTATATAGATAAAGGACAAAACTTGTAATTTTTCCTAATAATAATAATAATAACATTGATTGAACCCAAAGGTTTTTGATAACGTAAACAATCTCAGTTGACGATGTAGTCAACATCATCAATGAAAGTGTTATACAAATTTCATCTCAACATAGCACCATAAACACAAAGGATACACATTTTAATAAAAATGCAACAATATTTATAAAATGTTAATTAGCAAGATGTTTAGCAAGATATATTTGCATACACTTAAAGTCTCAACAAAGCGTCATAGACACAAACCAATCTTGCAAACAATTTAAGGACTTAAAGTCTCAATAAAGCATCATAGACATAAACCAATCTTACAAACAATTTAAGGTCTCAGCATAGCATCATGGACCAGAACCAAAGATTCAAATAGCCTCGGATTATAGATGAAAACCAACATTCCAAATCGTATGTGCAAACAGTTTATGGTCTCAACAAAGCATAATAGACCAGCATCATAAATCCAATCCGTTTCAGATCATCGAGGTAAAAGAACATTTAAAACAACCTCCTATTTTATGGTCCCAATACGCCTCAGTACACAACCATCCAACACCAATGAAACACATGCGATGTCATAAACAATACAAAATCGTCTCAGATGAGACATGGCTCACCATCATCAACGGAAATCTCCAAATAAATTGTCTTAGATGAGACTTAACTCACCATCAACGACTACAATTTCCAAACAGTCAACGATAAAAACAAAGCCACCGTCACAGACGATAAGCTTCAATACACAACCATGCAACAATATTCAAACACATGTAACAACAAAAACCACAAAAAGGTCTCAGATAAGATTAAACTCACCATCACCGATGAATAGCATGTGAATGCACCACAAAAAAAACTAAAAATCACACAAACCCAACATCAGATAAGTGTAAACTCGCATTGACAAACCAGTGGTTAAATCCAAATTATACCGAAAAAAATATCCAAAACACAAACATCTGGTAAATATCAGATAAACAACGTAACATCAATCAACGCTGAAAACCTTTGAAAGATAAAAAAAACAAGATGAACAACAATTGGGTGTTCATCTTGGCCATGGATTCATGAAAGAAAGGGAATTAAAGTAAAAGGAATAGAGAAGTACCTGAATCTCAAACGCCGGATATGAAGATATACTTGTGATTGTGGTGATCTTTAAAGAAAAAGGAGTTATCTCTATACCTATATATCGCAATGAGTAGTTACAGACCTTTAACGGCTAGTTTGAATTTTGCGTACAATATGACAGCTGTGATCACTATCACATCCGCCATATTGGGGGCAACTGTTAGGGCTTAGATTTTTGCTATTATGGTTCCCATATCCTGAGGCCTATTCTGGATAAATTATCCTTGATGTGTAACATGGGACCTCAGAGGATCAAGGATACTTAATAGTTACTATGATTACTACTGATTGTTCTCGATATTTCCTTATGTTTATATGCTCGGGAGTAACATGGTGGATTGAGTCTAAGCTGGAATCTCGCTAAGAATTCGTTATGGAAGCTGCATGTGTTTATTCCACAACAGTCACGGGGAGTGAACGGGGACTAGCATGATTTTCGCATTTCTTGTTAACTTTAATTTTAAAGGGGTTGATCATGTGTGATTAGGCACAATCTCACTTTCGCATACAATCGTTGTACTACACTTGATCAACATCCGAAGTTGTAATCATTTTTCATTGTTCAATATAGTTGGTGGTCGATAGTTTTCACCACCCGAGGTTTTTGTACCGGCTATCTACTAGTGATCAAGAGCTTTTCCTCGTATAAATCATCGTACATTAGCTTTATTTGTCGTACATTATCCGTTTCGTTCATTCAAGCACTCTACCCCACAAACAACTTTGGTTACATTATCCTTAAATAAATTTTTGACCAAAACATTAATATTAGTTTTAGTATTAATATTAATAATATAAATATAAATAATAATATTTTTTTTCCATTCCTTAAAGGAATGAAAAAAACACCCCTTACCAAGGAATAAAAATTGTTATATTTGGAAAGAGTTACATTCATTTGGAATTCCATTACTATATGATAACCAAACATGTTTCTTTTCATTTCATCAGAATAATCCATTCAATTCCACATTATACTCCTTAATACTGAACGCTACCATAGTTTTGGTAAGCTGAGGGGCTGTTTGACAACTTCTGAATGGTTAAGTGTTGAACTAGTAAGAGATCTGAACCATTAAGAGCCAGTATAATGCTTAACCGTTTAAAGACAAATATCTGACCAATTCAGATTAAAAGTTTTAACCATTCAGACTCAGTATAATGCTTAACCATTCAGGAAGTAAATGTCTGAACCATTCAGACATCTACAAGTGAAACAAACAGTCTTAGTCTGAATCATTATCTTTAAGAGTTGAACCAATAAAATGTCTGATGAACCGCAACATTAAAATTAAAATCTGGGTCATGCTTAAATCGGGTCCAAACAAAGGTCCGAGCTTCATCTTCTCTCCTCATCTTCTCACGCATCTAATTTGTTGGTGGTGTTCCAGGTTGGTCTTTTTTATTTATTTATTTATAAAAATCCCGTCATTCTAGGATCTTTGTAACTATGGTAAAATGAAATTAAGGTTTTCCCCCACTGATTTGGTGAAATGTTCTTCAAAGTTTGATGCTTTTTGGCAATTCATAAAGGGTGGTTCTGTTTTGATTAAGAAAGATACCGAGAATTGTAGATTAGCCATTTTAATTTGTGGGTTGAGTTGGGTGTAGGTCAGAATGCTGTTTTCATGCTTTGTTTGGATCTTTTGTAAGTTAATTTGGGTCATGTATCTAACTCTCTTTTGATCCTGTGCCATGATTGATTTGGAGGTTGATTTTGGTGTACCTCAGAATGTTAATCTGTATTATTGAGATTTTGTAGCTTAATTATGAGATTTCATCGGTTTGTTTATGAAATTCAGAGATAAATGAAAATTTTTAACAGGTCTAGGGTTGTTTTTCAGGTGTTGGGTTGGGTTAGGTGTTCGGGTATACTCGGCTTTGTTTATTCATACCCTATACCTGAATCGAGAATAATATGGGTAAACTGATTACAGTGATTACTCGATCTACCCGAATTGTATATGGGTTGGTAGGTTATTTTTGACAGATCTAAATGGACTTTGACCAGTTTGACCCGTCTGTTAAACCTCTCATTTTGACCCATTGCCCAATCCAATCGGCTTATCTTGCCATGTTTAGTTTAAAACATTCTGATTGCTTTCATCAAGAACTCTGAACTCTCAAAACTGTAGTTTCTCATCTCAATCTATCCTTGTTTTCAAACCCTTTCTGATCGCGAGTAGTTATTATTTTGATTTTTTCAGTTTTTTCTTCATTTTTTGCTGTCAGGGATCAAGTGAGTTGGTGCCAAGGATTAAGTTGGAGAATGCTTTGCTGTGGTTTCTTATTCTTACAGTTGGTTAAACAAGAAGTTTTCTGTTATGAGGTTGATTAACACTTGTGATCGGAATAAAAGATGGAGTTATTACATGGAAGCTTAATCCCTCATTTTAAAATTCGACGACCAATATCGGTTTTTTGTAAGCGGATCAAGAAACAAGATTCTCTTCTCATCGTAGATCTCTTTAGGTATGTGTGTTCCCATTTGTTATTTTAAATACACACACATATTTGAGAAACTTGAGAAGCATTTTGGACCACACATTTTCCTCGAGCCAGATTTTTTTTTTTTTACTTCTAATCGCATGTTTTTAAGAGGGTTATTTTTTTTTGCATATATACATATATGTATAGTGAAAGTGTAAAATACAATATTGCTTAACGTACGAGCGTACGATGTGAAATTACGAATGTTGTAAAATTCAAAACCCTAATCACGCATGTTGGAAAACCATAATCACGCATGTTATACTTATGTAATGAAGCATGTTATGGCTTTCAACATGCGTGATTATGTCTTTTCAACATGCGTGATTATGGTTTTTCAACATGCGTGATTAGGGTTTTGAGTTTCACAATGTGCGTAATTTCACAACGTACGCTCGTACGTTAAGGAATATTGTACGTTAACCGGCCTCTATATGTATATAGTCATTTTTTGGGGATTTTTTTTTTTAATTTTTGGGGAATTTGTTTTTTTGAAAAAAACCTTTTTTTGGCTGAGTTCTCACAACTCAAGGTGGTTCTCATTTTACCCTTTTCATATATATATATATATGTGTGTGTGTGTGTGTGTATTCATGCTGTCATGCATTAACATATGTTGAATCAAGGTTTTGATTGACAATCCAATGAATTTACATTAATCTTATTTATTCAAATTATTTCAGAGAAAATTTCCCAATTTCGTACACTCGATGTAGGACCCTGGAGACACATTGGGATAATACCCAAAGCATTCGGCAACTAATTGTTCCCAATAATGATGACTCAAAGCAGCCCGAGTTGATTTTCAATCGGCTACAACTCAGTGATGAGGAATATACTGATATGCGGTGTAGCTTTGGTCGTTACATTGCTCGCGAAGCAATATTAAATGAAGAATATTGGGTTGGTGTTTTTTTTTTTCATTTTTTGTCACCCGTTATTACCTAATATAGTCTCCTTTTCTTTTGAGTTAATTTCCTGAAAAAGATTAACGTGACAGATGGCAGCATGGCTGCGTGCAGAAGCCCATTGGGAAGCCGCAGCTTACAAGCGGTCAGTTGCTATATTACTTTCTTCACGAATAGCAGATATATAAACTTTTAAAATGCAAATTATTATGTAGATCATGACAATTTCAATTTGTAATGTTAGGCATGCTGAGAGTTTTAAAATGAAGTATGCTGATCAGGTAACAAATTAAATTAACCACACAATCAAATCTCACATTAACTGTTGCCCCCGTGATTTGTTTTGAAATCCCTATAAAAAATTAATGGCTGTTCGTCGGTTTGTTGTTGGTTGAGCAGGAGTTCAAAGCTTTGAAGAAAAGATGTTCAGGACAGGATGGGAACTTGTTGCAGTGTTTCTGTCTTGTTGCTGTAAGCCTCTGTACTGTAAATTAGCTGTACTCATATGTCCAACATTGATTCTCATTTCTTTGCATTATAGCGCACATTAAGTGTCCCCATTCGAAAAGCAGAACAATAGTTGTGTCACTTGATATGAATTTCGTATTATCTAAACTTAATTGGATTAATACTTTCTAATATACAAGGGGTCCAACAAATAACAAATATAAATGACGAATGCAAAACTTTATTCGGATTTATTTAATTTTAAAAGTATTGGCGTTCCGAGCTATAAGAGGACAAATTTTGGGAAAGGAAGGAGTGTGTGTTCCAGAGAGGGGGGGGGGGGGGGGGGGGGGTGTTGTAATAGATTATTTTGCCCATTTGAGACAACATGGTAGTAGTGAATGTTCCCCGTTATTTTAGGTTACATTGAGCGTTAGAAGCACATTATGGAACAGACTTGAGCAGGAAATCAACCCGACCCCGAGTGCATTGTAAGGGTCAAAAGTTAACATGTAATAACATTAAGGAAAATAATTTGAATTTATGTAATGTTGAACGCAATTTTGTCAAATCTCGTATTGTCTTGATTTTTTTTTTGTGAAATTCAGAAAGAAACTTATCACAACTGATGTAAGTGTGGGTGTGTGTTTTTTTCCTCATCAATTTATAACAGTTCACGTCATTATGCAAACCTCAAGAATTATCTACGTGTCACTTTGAATTTTATTTATTTTCTTTTTATTTTTTTATCTTTTTTGTGACATTACAGGTTAAAAAGGAAGTAAAAAATATGAAAAGAACGGTCTTAAACAGTATCGTTGGAACTATGGACTTGAGCATCCGTCAATATTTGCAAGGAGAAACATATCCTGGGGTAAATGTTCTCCTTTCATAATTCATACCAACAAAACGAGGCAACTAAAATAGTGGTCAACTTTACAATTAACAAAATAAAGTCAACTCTGTAGTACGTACTCACTTTGTTCCTCGAAAAATTTCGTATTGCAATGTTTGAGGAAAATCTCAAAGTTAAATTAAAAGAAAAAGGTTTCAAAGAAAATGGGTCAAAAATGTTGAATGTTGAGATTTGAGAAAAAGTGTATTAGTGTATGCATACATCCTCTTAATTAATTTTATTGAAAAAGAAAGATTATTGTTGATATAATTTAACGTTTTTAATCACCTTTTGACACTTAACTATTTGTAAAATAACTAAAAATGATTAACAAAGAATATTCTGGTCAAAATATTTGTGAAACACAATTTGTCTCAACAACTTTTGAAATGTAATCATATTTTATGTGAAGGTTGATTATGATTAGTTGCCAAAACACCTTACCTTCGTTTTACTGTTACTATTATCGTTATTGCTGTTTTTGTTTAATCTAATGCTCTATATCCGTATTATTGTCCCTTCATTAAAGGAGATACAAAAGCAGTCGTGTGTTTTGGCAAGTAAACAACCTTTTGATGCGCACAAGTATGCCTACATTTCAAACGTTGTTGTGGCCAAATACGCCCGCCGTCGTGGAATTGCAATTAACATGTTAGGCCTAGCTGCTCATATTGCTGCATCCGTTGGTTAGTTTTGCATCTTTTTTATTACTAGTTTCTTATGTTTTAACTTTTAATCCCTAATGCGTAAAGTACAAAAAATAGTTTACAAGAAAACAAGTCGAACGGTTGAATTTTAGTTCAACTGCATGTTTAATGCACAAGTCCTCCTCACATATTCTGTTGAAAAGGTTTCGTTACTGGAGTAATGTTTCTCTAATCACATTTGAAATGCCATTTGTCTATAAAACGTGGATTAAAAGCCCGCCTGACCCGTGTATTTATGCAACTTCTAGTTTTAACGTATCATAAGTTTACATTATATTTTATAGATTGTAACATGGCTTCTTTTTGTGATGCAAATAGGTATGAAGAAACTATATGTTCATGTAAACGCAGACAACAAGCCCGGCCAGGAATTGTACAAAAAGGGGGGCTTCAAGGTTTGTACCTAACCATTATTCTATGTAGAATTTTCTCTGTCTATATACATGTATAGATTTGAGATCAGAGCATATGATATCTTTGTCCCAAAGCCCCCCTCCGCATGAAACAAAAAAAATAAATAAAAAATATTAGGCCTTATGGGCCAAATACGTGTGATCCTAATAGAAGGTGATAGCACCTAGAAGGAATCAAACTATGACCTATTGGCACAAAGTACATAAGTTCCCGATAAGGGTGGTAAACGGGTTGTGTTCATAGGTTGAATCTGAGACGAACCCGGAAATTTAACATGAACCCAAACACTGACAACTTGAAAATCATGTTAGATAGGACCCCGACTCATGTATTCGTGAGTTGACACAGACTCAACCCTGTTAACCCAAACCTTTTTACATATTACTCGTATAAAATTACAATTTTACACCACAAAACTAAATGTCTATAAAATAGTTACAGTTTTGACATAAAATACCCAACCAGAGTCAGTTTTGACATAAAATAGTAAAATACCACTTAAAGAATTATAATAAATGAAGGTGTTATATATAAACCCGCTGATCCGATGGGCCGACCTGAGATCTGCCCGGCCCGTTTAGCTGTAAAGCGTCTGGTGTCTGGATTATAAACAAAACTGACCTGAACTTGTTTAGGCTAAACCCAAACCCACGAATTTTGTGTTAGGTTCGTATCAAGTCAGAAAGTCAAACCCTTCGTTTCCAGGTTATTTAGTATATGCCAAGCCCTTTGGGTCGTCAATGGGTGTGATTGTTTTAAGTTTTAACGACATGACCCATAAATCACATAGAACATTCAACATTGTCCTTGTGAATAGATAACCATCATGTTACAATGAGTGTAGGAAACGAGTCAGGTTTAAAACTCATCGAATTGAAATGAACCAAACGGTTTGAAAGTCAGCCAGAGATTCAAATGATTTCAACACCTTAAATTCATTTATTACAATAAATTAGATTTAAAAAAAAAAATTTAAGTGTAAGGTGTATTTGTTTCTTGTTAAGGTTGGCATTTTTTTGCAGTTTGTTACAAGTGATGCATCAAGCAACGGGCATCTACTAATGCGGATGGAACTGTAAGCCATGCTCTAACGTACTTTTGGGACTCCTGGGCGCAACTACATTGTAAATTTGTTTGTGAATGATGCAATTATATTATATGTGAATGTCTGTTCTTGTATTACAAAAACACAGAATACAAAAAAGGAACCATACGAGCTAAGAAAATACATACATCCTGGCTTATGTACGTGTTTGTATGCTGTATATCCCACATTTTAATCAAAGAAAAAACTGATAACATGAGTACACAGATGGATGTCTGCTTCCTGTAAGTTCTTTTTATGTGTTATATGTGTATCTTTATTAGATTATATACACAGTAAAAGAAGCACAATAGTTGGAAATAGTTGTTTCCTATTTGGGAATACACTCGGTCAAGTTTTACGATGCGGTGAAAATGCAAAAATTGGCAACACATGTAGGAATATTTTTTTTCCGGAAAGGTGGTAGTTTTGAATACTTGATGCATGGTCAAGTGTGACAAAGCTTATGAGTTATACAAACATTGCGCGGTTGTGGTCTGAATTTGGGGTTTGTGATGATGTTTGAATGAACAGTTGGGACTACTTTTTCAAGATTAAGACTATTGAAGGGTTGAGTAAGGTTTGGCGCATTGGGCTTGGGTGGATTACTGATTGTCATAAATGGGAGCCTTATGCCTGCTTAACCAAACCGGAACCAACCAAGGTTCCAATCTGGGTCTTGTTATAGACATGCCACATAGTTTATGAAATGGTGGTAATGTTAGCCAAATTGTTAGTTGTATTGGTGAACCTATTATGCTTGATGAGATGGGGTTGGGGTGCTAGCTTTTGCCAGAGTTTGGTAGA
Source organism: Helianthus tuberosus (assembly GCA_030545235.1). Lineage (NCBI taxonomy): Eukaryota > Viridiplantae > Streptophyta > Magnoliopsida > Asterales > Asteraceae > Helianthus > Helianthus tuberosus. The sequence continues at coordinate 72,182,825 of CM060433.1, forward strand.
GATCACAGCTGGGTCAAATTTAGCAGACCAGGTTAAATGAAATTTTCCTTCTTTGATTGGTTCTCATGCAGTGGCCTAGTTTCATTAGACTATGGGTCCGGTCCTAGGTACAACTCAGTTTATGATGCAAGGGCCGAGGAAGAAGAGGCGATACATCTCTGCTTCTTGATAGCTTTACGTCTCTATTTGATTGCTTTGCTTATTGCATAGTTTGATTGTATACTACTCTTTTGCTCGTGTTTAGATGGCACTACCCCAAAAAATATATGTATTTATTGTTGATGTAACTGTTATTTAATGGGTTTCCGATCTCCTTGAAGAGAACTTTGTGACGAGCCAAGAAGTGTCCAAAATAGAGCTAAAATTTATGAGATATCGATGCACAAAGTGGTGCAATTGAAATGATAAAGTTGTAAGAAATTGTGTGGCAACTTCTCTTGTAGAAGGATGGTAAAACCTCGCAAGGGTATATTGGTATTACATAAGTGAGCGCCTTCCACAGATATTACTTTCTTAGCAACAAGGAAGAAGTGGGGAGTCGCACCCTTCCGCTCACGCACATGTCGTTGGAGATGGGCATAATATGACACTTTGGTGGCGTACTTTACACTTCGCACACACGCACCACACACCAGAAACCAAGTTACATACCAAGTCAGGTGCATGCGTAATATTTTGATTAGCAGGAAGAAAATAAAGTACAACACATAACAGAGCTTTCATGGTCTTTCTGGCCAATTGTCCTTAAAGAATTCAATTATGGGACAATTTGATGTGTTACTGACAAGTTTTTTAAGGGGATATAAAGAATTACAAATAGATAATTTTACAACTTGCTTTTTTTTTCTTAAGTTGACTTCTTATCAAACAAACAATCGCAACATGTCTCTTCTATCTACAAGTGATATCGTCCAATAATACAAATGGTCTGACAAGAAACATAATATGCAGCATGGTTTTCTCCATCTATAAAAGCTCAAAATCGCGCAACGAGAATAAAAATTCCCGGAGTTTTTATGCGGGTTCTTGCATTTCCTCTTCTGTTTTCCAAACGACATTTTTGAGGCTACTGGAAAGTCTTTTGTAGAACTGCAGCAAAAAGAAACAAAAAGTTAAACAATAGGTAAGTCTAATGCTGTCATTTTTATACCATTTAGAGTTAATATAACAGTTTACTCACTTTACAATTGTATTAATTACTAGCCTCGACAGTTTACTCACTTTACAATTGTATTAATTACTAGCCTTGGTGATTTTGACCCGTTTACAGGTAAACGGGTCAGGGTATATTTAGCCTCTAACAAGTCAAATGAGTTAAAGTCTACAAAAGTAGTTAAAAATGGAAACGGGTCGAAAGTCGCCTAAAACGTAAATATAATGCATAAACCTCCTATTTTCTTTATTTATTTTAAAGGGGAGTAAACAAGCTCAAGCTCGATATCTAAATCTCAAACTCGATTCGTGAGTAAATTTTCAAGCTCAAAATCGGTTCGGGCTCAACCATTTAATATTTTGAACACACACACACACACACAGGGTAGGGATTCTAAGAGAAGTCCACCCTATTTGAGAAACTTGAGAAGCAATCTGGACCACACATTTTCCCTAAGCAAAAAATGCAAAAAAAGGTGAAAAAAATGCAAATTTTTTTTTTTTTTGGAAAAATCGCAGCTTTTTCTTTAAGGATTAAATTTTTTATTTTTTATTTTTAAATTTTTTATTTTTTGGGATTTATACACATGTGTATATTGTTAATCTTTTAACTATACATATATGTATATTGTCAATTATACATATATGTATATACATGTTTAAAATTGAAAAAATATGTGTTATAAATCCTAAACCTTATACCATAAACATTAAAGCTAAACCTTAATGCTAAACCCTAAACCCTAAAGCTAAACCCTAATTCTAAACCCTAATGCTAAACCCTAAAGCTAAACCCTAATTCTAAACCCTAAAGCTAAACCCTAAAGCTAAACTCTAAAGCTAAAACTAAACCCTAAAGCTAAACCCTTAATGCTAAACCCTAATGCAAACCCTAAAGATAAAGCTAAACCCAAAAGTTAAAGCTAAACCCTAATGCTAAACCCAAAAGCTAAACCCTAAATACTAATGCTAAACCCTAAAGCTAAACCCTAAACCCTAATGCTAAACCCTAAATAACACTTATTTTTCAATTTTAAACATGTATATACATATATGTATAGTTAGAAGATTAACAATATACACATGTTTATATAAATCCCAAAAAAAAAAAAAATTAAAAAAAAAAATTAAATCCTTAAAGAAAAAGCTGCGATTTTTCCAAAAAAAAAAAAAAATTGCATTTTTTTTTACATTTTTTTGCTTAGGGAAAATGTGTGGTCCAGAATGCTTCTCAAGTTTCTCAAATAGCCTACTACTTCTCACATGATCCTTATCCCACACACACACATATATATATATATATTGAGAAAGTGTACTGTACAATCTGGCTTAACGTATGATGCGTACGATTGCGAGGATTCCGCATGTTATAAACATCCAAACCCATAAAGCCGCATGTTTGAAAATCGTCAATCCGTATATTTATAACTAATCCCGCATGTTGAAACCAATTCCGCATGTTGAACATTAATCCACACGTTGAACCATAAATCCGCATGACTCAACATCCGCATGTTATATTTTCACATCGTACGTTAAGACCAATTGTACGTTAACTTAACCCCTATATATATTTAGATAAATATATTTTTCTATATGTATTATAATACTAGGTTAGAAACCTGTGTATTACACGGGTTGAATAAAGGAAATATGATTGCATATACATATAAGTACTTTATTTAATAAATCAAAAATATTGAAAAGGGAAAGGGGTGAAATAAGAGAAGCGGGAAAAAGAATCTTGGGATCACAAAATCGTGACACGTAGCACAACCAGTTACTTATTTATTGGGTATACATATATTATTTTGTCATAATTATACATATAATAATACTTATTACATGGGGAGTTATTTATTGGGTATATACATATATTATTTTTGTCATAATTATACATATAATTATACTTATTACATGGGGAGGGTTCAAGAGAAAACTCGTTTTATTGAGAAAACTAGAAAATTCCCCCCCAACCCTCCCCCCCCCCCCCCCCAAAAAAAAAAAAACCTTGAAAAACACACCATTTTTGGTTGCAAGTCTAGCATTTTTTTAGATACAAAAAAACCTAACCCCCCTCCTCCACACACACGCACACCTAAAAACTAAACCTCCCAAAAACTTAACCCTAAAAGCTAAACCCTAAACCTACACCCTAAGGCTAAGTAGTATTGCATATGTTCAATACTGTAATAGTAGCATTGATAAAAGTACGACACGTTAAATCTTTTTTTTTTCTTTTATGTCGAAAAAATATGTTCGAATATACTCAAATGAAAGATTAAAAAAAATTGCGATCTTGTGATGCAATTTTTAAAAAATAAGACAAAATGACAGCGCACGTCCTTTAGGTTTAACTAAAAGTACAGTGCACGTCCTTAACGTTTAAAAGTTGCACTGCAAATCCTTTAACTTCATTTTCGTTGCATTGCAAGTCCTTTATGGTAAACGGTGTTAATTTTAACGGTTAAATCCGCCATGTGCCTCCCACGTGAGGGGTAGATATGTCCTTTCCCTTCATTTTCCTCCTTTAAAACCCCAGTTACCAAAAACATTCAACATTTCTCTTCATCCCTTTCCTCTGTAATAACCATTACCCCAATACGTATTTCCCCTTCAACAAAAATTGGAACCCTAGCTCAGATAAATCTGTCCCGCACTTAAATCTGACCGAGTTGCACCAAACCCGAACTCGAATCATGACCGAACCCGTAACGAACTCAATCTGCTGTCGACTAATTTTTAACTCGCACCGGAGACCAAAATAACCACCACCTCAGCTGCTGTCGCAGGCGTGGCTCCGACCGTCGAAGCCACCGTCAACATCATCATCATCATCAATTATCATCATCAGTCATCGGAAAAGAAAGAAAAGAAAAGAATAAAAGCAAGAAATGCAATATTAAAGAGCTCACCAGAAAAAGTTAATCCGAACGACACCGGAGAAGTCTCTCTCCCTCATCTCGTTCTCTCTCTCTCTCTCTCTCTCTCTGCCTCTCTGATTTCGCCGCCGCGCCGCCACCAGTTTGTGGTGGCCGGCCGTTTTACTTGAAGGATAAGGTGGTTGTGAGGTGAGGGGGTGAGAGGGTATACAAAGAGAAGAGGGGTGTTTGTCGGAACAAAACGGCGTCGGAGGTCACCGATCTGGTGGCAGGATCTGGAAGACGAGAGGGAGAGTTGATGGGGGGTGCGGCTGGGTGGTGTTTGGGTGCCGGAAAAACGAGGGAGGGGGAGTTAGGGGAGTTGTGGGTGTTCGTCGCCGGCAAAACGAGGCGCCGAAGCTCGCCGGAGTGCGGCTCCGGTGGCCGGACACGGGAGAGATGACAGAGGGTGAGCGTGTGTGTGCGGGTGTCTGTGTTTGTGAAAAGTGAAGGAGATTAGGGTTTGTTTCTCCTTTGATAACTAGGGTAGGGAAAGGACAGATCTACCCCTCACGTGGGAGGCACATGGGAGATTTAACGGTTAAAATTAACACCGTTTACCATAAAGGACTTGCAATGCAACGAAAATAAAGTTAAAGGATTTGCAGTGCAACTTTTAAACGTTAAGGACGTGCACTGTACTTTTAGTTAAACCTAAAGGACGTGCACTGTCATTTTGTCAAAAAATAATAATAACAAATGAAGAAGATAAGAATGTTTGAAAAGTGATATATATATATATAGGATTAGGTTCAAGAGTGATATATATATATATATATTTCCAATTTTGCCCCTCCTTCATTAAAAGTCCCCTTCCCCCATTAATGAGGAGTTTTCGAGTTTTCTCCCTAAGTATGAGTTTTTAATTGAACCTCTCCCTTATTACATAATATATATTTATAAATGAAATAAAACTTAATATATGTATATATATATTGGCTCATATAGGCTCGCGGGCGTGGGCGCCTAATCAAGCTCGGTATCTAAATTTTTTATTATTTTTGCACAGACATCAACTCTTTTACACCCCTAATTTTTTATTATTATTTTTGCAGATAAATTACTTTCATCATATTTTACACCTCATATATGCATATATACAATTCGAAAGAACAAAACATAAAAAGCGTTTCGTGTTAGATTGACCATTTTGGGCCTGGTTGTCCGACCCGCCCAACCAAAGTTGACATAAATGACAAACGGAAACTGAACACACAAGAATATCATACCTTATGAAATTCCAAAGTATCTCCTTTTGCTTTTCTTATTTCAACCATGTGAAGTGATGGTGCTACTTGAAACACCTAGTAAAGGGTACAAAATTGTAAGATACTATGTAAAGTTAGTTTTAATATTATTTTTCGTCAAAATTAATCATATTCATTTGATTATGCATCACAACATGGTACCTCAGTAGCAATATTGAGGTTTCCTTTTCTCCCAGCTTTAATATTTTCAAGCCTTAACTGAGATGAGAAACAGAGAATTATTAGTTTATTACTCATCCAAAAACTTATCAATTTAAAGTATATATTAATGTAAACATTTAAACCTTATAGTTCTTCTTGTGCACATCAAAACCAAGAGGTTTTGCAGCTTCTTCGATTTTACTAACTATCTCATTTGCTGGGCATCTTGATGTGAATCTTGTCTCCCTTTTGAACGCCTGTATCCAAATTTATTTCCAAAATTTAATACAAGTTAAAATCAGTGATGATAAGTGATACAAAATAACAGTGAAATTCCAATGACCCACACTGAATTTTACTTTGATCATGACTGTATAGGCAATTTTAGCCAATTTACCTATGGATGGGTAGACTCGCTGATCCCTAACAGGTCAAGCGTCGCCCCGAAGTGTACTTTTGATGCATAAAGGTCCTACTGGAAATAATATAATTTTTCTATATTATAATAAACAATTTTTATTTACAAGTAGGGCTGTAAGTGAACCTAACGTTTAACGAACGGTTCGTGAACCGTTCGGCGGGAAGCTCATTTATGTTCGTTCGTTTAATAAATGAACACACACGAACAAGAAATTTCGTTCGATAAGTTACACAAACGAACATGAACAGAGGCTGCGTTCGTTCTTTATTTTCGTGAACGTTCAGTAATGTGTTCATTTATGTTCGCTCGTTTACGTTCATTTGTGTTCATTCATTTAAAGGTTTTTTTATGTGACATTTTTATTTTATCGGTTTTAGTTTATAAAAATTGGAAACCATAGCTATACTATACGCCTCTGCCAACATCCTTCATTTGACGTTTTCAATTTCAATTTTCGTTAAAGCTCAGCAAACTTCTTAATTTTTGTGTTAATTATGTTTATGATAGTTATGTCAACTATGTTTAGATAGTTATGTTAAGTACCTGTTTATTTTTTATAGATTCTTCGTATTCTGATGAAAAATGCAGATTTTATTTTAAAATTAATATATAACGTTCGTTTGTGTTCATTTATGTTCATGAACATTTGTTCATGTTCGTGTTCGTTCGTGTTCGTTTGTGTTCGGTAAATGTTCATGAACATGTTCGTTTCCCTAATGAATGACAAAAGGAATCTCGTTCGGTAAGCGTTCGTGAATCATTCATAAACATGTTCATTCCTTAATGAACGAACAAGGCCTTGTTTGTGTTCGTTCGGTTCGTTTACAACCCTATTTCCAAGCAAGTACTTTGTAGAGTATTCCATATTTGAGGGTTAACCTAGCCCAACCCATTTTGACTGGCATGCATGGCGCAAGAGTATATATATACACACAATCCTTCACAGAGTAAAAGATATAATAAACAATATTAATAAGTGGAAGGTTGTTGATATAAAAGAACAAAAGTATTAACCTGTTCCATCTCAAAAAGGTTGCCAAGGTTGAGCCCCTTAGACATAGAAATCAACTCAAAAGCATTCATGGCAGCTGGATGTTCTTCTTTCTTTTCTGTCACGTGATACTCCTGATGTAAAACAAATATATAAACTGTCAGAAACTTGGGCATTTTATAATACACACCGTAATCTTATTTGTAGCTTATACATTATGTAATAAAGATACTGAACTTTATATATACAATTCAAGCATAACAGAGCTCATAAAACCTTCATTAACATTACAACAAAAAGGTAAACTTTCTAGTTATTTATGTTAAATAAAAAAGAATTGTTGGCTCATTCACTTATAAACAAATTGATTTGGGTTGTTTTTAATTTCAAAAAGGTCAAATAAAAAATTGTTTAGCTAAAAGGGGAGTGTCTCTAACGGGTTATAAGTTCCCCGAAGTCAATTTTGCTGCACACAATCCCCTAAATCGTTTTTAGATGATTATTGTAATAATAATAACAGAATATTGTTTTTGTTTAAATTATTAACTTATTACTTTTTATAAAAATGGGCAAAAAAGTGTTTGAAGATTATATAGTATAATAAAGTTGATAAACTCACTTCTGAATCTTGAAAAGCTGCTTCCACATCATCAAAATTTGCCTCTCCCTTCTCAACAAATTCAGGTTGTTTAAAATCTTGTTTAAACCACTCATCATTCAAAAGCTCAGGTATTGTTATCCGCTGCCACAAAAAGAGGGCTTTGAGACGCACATATACATATTCCTAATTACGTAAGCTGATAAATAGTGAAATGCTGCAAAGGACTTGAGATACGGTTGTCAATGATCTAGTCACAATAGTAAATAATTGCATGATTATGGTCTTCATAATGCATATATCTTTTCTAGCTAATGCAGCAATTAGATACATAACAAGACATACACACACATATAAATATTGAGAAGAGAACCGCATAAGCAGTTATATGTAATGTAGTGGAGATACAGTGGGAAAGAGAAAGAGAGTGGTTACGTGATCACATAACTGCCTTATAAGAAAATGTCAACATTAGTACAAACACTTACGGTCATGGGGTTAGGATCCAATATGCGAGTTATCAATTTTCTGGCACTAAACGATATCCATGGAGGACAAGTAAACTCTGCAGCTGAAATCTGCACACAAAAACACCCAAAGTAATTCAAAGGGAGATTTGACAACAATGAATCAAATGTAATTCTCAATTTATATGATGCTCACTTTTTTATATAGGTTTATAAGATTAGAATCATCAAATGGCAAGTAACCTGCAAGCAGTACAAAGAGTATGACTCCGCACGACCATAAATCTGCAGTTGCCCCATCATATCCTCTATCATTCAGGACCTAAAAAAGATTAAATATCATCACTACATGAAAAAGAAGCACTAGATGATGACGAGTAAGCAATTTAGAGGTAGCAATTTTGACCCATATACAAACGGGTCGATTTGGGTTATGTTGTAAGCATAATGAGGAAAGAAGATAGAATTAACAGTTGTCTGCACCTCAGGAGCAACATAATTTGGAGTTCCACACGTTGTGTGAAGCAAGCCATCATCCTGTAAAATAAAACTTTAGTATTCAATAAAAGATTTAACACAAAGAACAATTAAAAGTTAAAATCTTTTTACTTACCCTAACTTGTCGAGAAAGGGCACTCAGTCCAAAGTCTGAAACTTTGAGGTTTCCGGAAGCATCCAGAAGCAAATTTTCCGGCTGCAGGAATGTTAGTAAGTAGTGAGACTATAAATACAGACCGATAAAAAAATCTGGTAATCACTCTCAGTCAAAGGAGAATCTTGAAAATAAAAGAGTGTTGACTACCTTTAGATCTCTATGATAGACACCCCTACTATGGCAATAATCAACAGCATTGATGAGCTGTTGAAAATACTTTCTGGCTTCATCTTCATGCATTCGTCCATGGTTCACCTTCATAATCAAATGGAAACTTCTGAGCATGAACATTCAAAATGATTAAAAATGAGACGATATATATAAGTATCAGAAAATTACAATTTTATCAAAAAGCTCTCCCCCTGTGACAAATTCAAGTACAATGAATATCTTGGTCTTGCTCCCCATAACCTGAAGAAACAAAACACTATTAAAAGAGACACATAACTTCTAATCACGTAAACCATTCATATTCTCTTCACTATTTTGGTCATTTTTTACATATTAGCCTCTTGGAGACCCTACATTTGACTAACCAATTTTGACCCATATGTACATGAAGCGTTGCCACAAGGGTCTGAGGTGTATTTCCCAATCACCTCGTGTGCCTTGCGCTTCAGAGTTCAGAAGAGTTTTCTTAAAATCAAGATTTAATGGAGAAAATGAAGTATCGAAATAAAGCTTAACATGAGTTGTATGTTATTTACAAAAAGATTAGAAGACCTCATATAAGCGGACCACATTGGGATGCTTTATCAACTTCATAGTTGCTATTTCCATTTTTATCTGCATCACCAAGATAGCACATAAAAGAATGAAAGTAAATCAACCAAGATCAATTCATCAGAATGGCACAATTGTAAATATTAGAAATTGTGAGAGTAGAAAGCAACCAACCAGTTCAGCCATTTTATGCTTCACAACTTTTTCTTTATCAAGGATCTTGAGAGCCACAGGCTCCCCTGTTTCAGAATTCCTAGCGAACTTCACTTTCGCAAAAGTCCCCTCACCGATTGTCCTTCCCACCTCGTATTTACCCACTCGACGCTTGATTTTGGGGGGATTCATCCTTGATTATCTGATATCAAAATATGATTATCGTATCAGGAGTTCATATGCTAATCAGACATGCAATTAACAGCAAAACAGTCTAAATAACCCTAGCAGAATCGTTGCTCTGCTTTGCAGATAAGTTCAAATAACTAAAAACAGTAAACCATAACTGATAACTTGAACTAAAAATCAATGAATTTCAATAATTCAACAAATTCGAAGCATAAAGAAAGTGGAAACAAGAAAATTAAGAGAGATTATGGTGAAATTGAGATAAAATCAATATCATGTAAAATATTCTCAATATCATAATTCTCGTATCGTGAGTTCATCAGATAATCAGACATGCAATTAACAGCTAAATCATCCAATAAATCCTATTAGAATCAGATGCATGCTTGGAGGATAACTCCAAATCACTAAAAACAGTAACCCTAACTGGCAATTCGAACTCAAATTCTCAAAATCAATGAATTTCGGTAGATCTAACAGATTTGCAGCATAAATAAAGTGAAAACGATACAAATGAATAATATTATAGGTGAAATTGAGATGGAACATAACATAACTCTCGTAGAAGGAGTTGTTCATATGCTAAATCATCCAAACAAACCTATCAAAATCAGTTACTCTGTTTCACACGTAAGTTCAAATCACTAAAACCAGAAACCCTAACTGTTAACTCGAACTCAAAATTAATAAATTTCAGTAGATCTAACAAATTTCAAGGTGAAAACGAGAGAACTGAGAGAGATTGTACCCTAGATTCAGTGAAATTGAGATAAAACAACACAGACGAAGAAGCTTTAAAAGATGATAGAAGTTCATATGATCATCAGGCATGCAATTAACGTTTAACAGCTAAATCGTCTAAACAAACTTATCAAAATCAGTCACTCTGTTTTGCACATAAGTTCAAATCACTAAAACCAGTAACCCTAACTGTTATTTCGAACTCAAAATCAACGAATTTCAGTAGATCCAACAAATTCGAAGCATAAATCAAGTGAAAACAACAGAATTGAGATGAAACATAACATAATTCTCGTATCAGAAACATCCAACTAACAGCTAAATCGTCTAAACAATCAGTTAATCTGTTTTGCAGATAAGTTCAATCACCAAAAACAGTAACCCTAACTCTTAACTCGAACTCAAAATCATTAAAATTCAAAACTGATAGCATAAACAAAGTGAAAACGAGAGAATCTACCGGTGAAATTGAGATGAAACAGTACAGAAGGTTTGGATGATGATGATAGTGAAGGAGAAGAAGAAGATGAAGGTTCGGAAGGATAATGGATGATGACCGAAAAGGGAAAAAGGGAAGAAGGGAAGAAGTAGTGAAGCATATCTTGTGATCCATGTGAGCATGATTATATAGACCAGTCACCAACACCCGCCACAGATTCAATGACACCCGCCACATGGGTCCCAAACCACTTTGTTTGCATGTGTACGGACGGATGTGCATAACCACCTTCAAATAATATAATACTAATAAAATAATAATAATAATAATAATAATAATAATAATAATAATAATAATAATAATAATAATAATAATAATAATAATAATAATAGTGCTGGTTTTTATAGATATATTAATTAATTGAATGGCTTGATTTGTAGATATTCTTTTGAGTAAACTTTCGTTTTGCTCCCTGTTGTTTGGTCATTTTAACGGTTTTACTCAAATAGTTTAAAAATAGCCATTTTCCTCCCTGATTTTTCTAACTTATTTTCATTTTTCTCCCAGCCTCTAACTCCATCAGGGAGGAAACTGGTGACAAACTCGAAAGAACAGGGAGGAAAATGGCTATTTTTAAACTATTGGAGCAAAACCGTTAAAATGACCAAACCACAGGGAGCAAAACGGAAGTTTACTCTATTCTTTTATTACTTTTATTGCGTTGCTCAAAAGAGGTACAGCGGTCGGTGATGGTTTATGCCCGTTTTGCAGAAGTGAAGATGAGTCGGTGAAGCACATTTTCACATCATGTTTGTTTGCGACGATTCTTTGGCAAAAGATCAGCAGATGGTGTCGGTTACAAAATATTTTTTGGTTTCTCCTTCAAAGATCTTTTGGAGTTCCACAATTACGTTTCGATGGGTCGATTGAGAAGAATGCATTGAAAGGTATCGTCATTGTTTCATATTGGAGCCTATGGAAAGCTAGGAATCAAGTGGTGTTTTCAGGTTCTCAAGTCAAGGTAGAAGATGTTTTTAGCGAATTGAGATCCTTAGGTTTCCTTTGGTTCAAAAGTCGATCGAAGTTTAATCATATTCTTTGGTCGGATTGATATAAATTTGTATTTATGTAGTTTATTCTTGTTTTGTGCTTGGCCCAGTTTTCGGGTCGGGGGCTTTTTTGTCATTTTATCTTCCACTTTTCCAATTCGTTGTCACAATACTGCTTCATTTTTGGTGATGGGTGTCGAGTGTTATATATATTAGGTGTATATTTTAAGCCCCTTTAACACTTTTTTAGTCAAGTTTTAAATTTATAAAACACGATATTTACTAACACTAGACACACATATGGGCAAGTGCACCCATCGTGAGCGTAGTATAGTGTTGGTAAGATACCGAGGTCGTCCAAGGACACAAGAGCTTTTAGTACCGGTTTATCCTCAACGTCTAATCAAATCAAGAAGTTTAGAAAAATGTTTTAAGCTAAAAAAAAAAACTAACTAAAATGCTGAAAATAAAAATAAAAGAAAAACATATAGACAAGATGAATCACTTGGTTCCGACTCGTGTATAGTGTAACCTTTGATTATTTCCGCACTTTTGCACTTATTTAAGAGATTATCTTAGTTATTGTAGTAGGCCCCTCTTTTGAAGGTGACGTTACCCTCAACCCAGTAGTTTGAGTCAGCAAGGATACAATCCTAAAGGGTCGGATCATTGAAAGATAATTAATTAAGTTATTAATGCAAATTATGGTAGGCCCCTCTTTTGGAGGTGACGTTACCCTCGACTAAGTAGTCTGAGTCAGTAGGGATACAGTCCTAAATAGCCGGGTTATAGTATTAATAGTAGTTAACTTATGAGGGGATCAAAGAGTTTGGACCCCCGCCATCCAATACCGTTAAGTATTGAAGGAGGTCCTACTAAATTTGACCCAGGTCCATTGCAGGACCTCTAAACGCTGAACAATGGCAAGACTCTTACCAAACCGTTCCCTTAACCCCCCGACCAGCTAGCCAACATACCTCCATATAGACCGTGGAGATATGAATGGTGAAAATCTTTTATTTTATATAGACAGTAAAATAATGCCAAGACACCACGGACAAACGATAAGGAAGAATCACCTTCAACATAAGAAACTAGTTATTAAAGTCATTAATACAAACCAAGTAAAAAGTGCAAAAAGATTAGAAATAAAAAGTATTACACTAGACACTTGTCTTCACCAAGTGATGTAAGAGACTTAGGCAAACATGGCCTTGATTGTCAAGAACTCTTACGATCAATCTTGGATCCCGAGACACAGTCCTAAATAGCCGGGTTATAGTATTAATAGTAGTTAACTTATGAGGGGATCAAAGAGTTTGGACCCCCGCCATCCAATACCGTTAAGTATTGAAGGAGGTCCTACTAAATTTGACCCAGGTCCATTGCAGGACCTCTAAACGCTGAACAATGGCAAGACTCTTACCAAACCGTTCCCTTAACCCCCGACCAGCTAGCCAACATACCTCCATATAGACCGTGGAGATATGAATGGTGAAAATCTTTTATTTTATATAGACAGTAAAATAATGCCAAGACACCACGGACAAACGATAAGGAAGAATCACCTTCAACATAAGAAACTAGTTATTAAAGTCATTAATACAAACCAAGTAAAAAGTGCGAAAAGATTAGAAATAAAAAGTATTACACTAGACACTTATCTTCACCAAGTGATGTAAGAGACTTAGGCAAACATGGCCTTGATTGTCAAGAACTCTTACGATCAATCTTGGATCCCGAGACGACTCACATACTCTATGATGGACAATGGATGATGGTGGTGGATGATGGTGTTATGGTGGTGGTGGGTGGTGGGTGAAGTGTGAGAGAGGTGGTGTGCCAAGGGATGGTTTGAGCTTGAGCCAAGCACTCTTATTTATAGGCTGAACAGAAACTCGGGCACGGCCCCGTGTCCAGTGGGCACGGCCCCGTGTCCACATCCTTCTCTTTCTTCATTTAATGCAGCTTGTCTTATTAGTTGACCACGCCCCCGTGTCCGCTGAGCACGACCCCGTGGTGCAGAAGAATCTTTGTACTATGAAGATTTGCCTGGATTGTGCGAATCTTATAGTTGACCAGGACCCCATGTCCGCTGAGCACGGCCCCATGGTGGGCAATAGAAGCTTCTACCACTTTGTCTTTTCTGCTGACACTTGGGCACGTCCCCGTGCTGGCTGAGCACGGGGCGTGTTCAGTCTTCTGTCTTCTTGTTTTGCTTGGGAAGATGCTGTCGTGGGGTCGGGCATGTTACGTCTTGTTCGTTTTCTTGTATTTATGTTAGATTTTGATGTCTTTTTGCTTATTTTGTTAATTTGAGCTCATTTAATCCTGAAAATAAAAAAGGAAGACAAAAGCACACTTTTTCCAACATTAGTACTAAAAAAGGGTTAGTTTTATGCCACAATTGATGTAATTTATATGTTGCATTTTGCATACATCATTTGGCATTTAAGATTTTTTTGGCGTTAACCAAATTCAATAATTACATGGTGTTTTACTTGTCTCATAGTATTAATCTTTTTTTTTCACATAGATAATATTTTGGCGTTTATGGCGTTTCCAAATCGTCAGCCATTGGAACCCCAAGGGACAGAATATCTCTCTGAATGGCTTCATCCATACTTGTGGCACCCGCGGAAAATCCACAGTCATCCTGAGTTAACGTCTTGCTGTTTTGGATTACTTGTCAAATTTCGGGACGAAATTTCATTCAAGTTGGGATGAAGTGACAATCCAAGATTTCGAGGTCTTTCCCATACACATCACTGATTTTATAATCCTGTTTTACGATTTGTTGAACGTGGTGCCTTGTGTAGTTAATTAGATGATCAATGTTTTATGTGATGTACAATATTTGATTGATATGTGTGAAGCATTATACATAGTTTATCTAATAATTAAAAACAATGTGTTTCGCCATAAGTTGACTTTGACGAAAGACGGGTCTTTCGTCACCCTTGGTCCCTACGAAAGATGGTCTTTCATCAATCATGTGTGTCACCGATAAGGGGCCTCGACCCAGAGAGGTTAGCGGCCCAACTCCTTTTATATTATAACCTTCCTGTAATCTATTGCCATAAGAACAAAACCTAAGGTTCCTTCTCCAGAAACTTTGTGCGATGGCAATCATTAGATCACGAAACCTTCTGTCTCGACTAACCTAAATCCTTCGGCATACGGTTAGTGTCCTCTCGTTATTGGTGTGCTATGATTTTGTGTTTACTTTGTTATGATTTCATGTGAATTAGGGTTCCGGTAATAGGTTGTTAGATTTAGAATGATTATAGGGTGTAGTGGTTTCAATGATTGGTATATTGTCATGTTTGTGTTATGATTCGTCCAGTTTGTATAATGAAATAACGGCATGATAGATTAACAGTTGATGATGTATGGTTTGTGATTGTTACGTGTTTATGCTCTATGAAACTGTTAGATGTGGAACACATTAGGATGCTTGATGGTTGCTTGTAACTAGGAAATTCACTAATGCAATGATCGATGTGGTGGAAACTGTTAGGTTGTTAACTGTTGTAAGGGATCTGAGAATTGAAACTGTTTCATCACTGGATGAGGGGCGACGAAAATAGACCTCGACGAAACTTGGGAAGTCTTTCGTCACTCCACATCTCGACGAAAGATAATGATCTTTCGTCATACTGTTCACGACGAATCATAGGGGTTTCGTCGGATAGTCTTTCGCCATATGGGACTTTCGTCGTGCATTAGAGCTGTTTCAATAACATGTTGAAATATACATGGTTGATGTATACTTATATTCATGGAATACTGATGTGACATGATGACCATATTAACTGAGGACGGACCTAGACTTGTGTAAACTAAACACTCTCCTATTATTATTATTATTATTATTATTATTATTATTATTATTATTATTATTATTATTGTGTTGGTAACAAGCACATGAGACGTGGACTTACTTGAGAAATAAGTATATGCTGCATGTTAACATTGATCATTGCGTGAATAGCAAACCTGTCTATTATGTGTATTACGTGATCTGTTTGGCTATGTAACTGATAACGTTTGGTAACCACGGTAGGGTTTGGGTTGACCAACTAGATGGGTAATTAAAACATACCGAGCAAATCAAAGGTGAGTTCACTACTCTTGAGCATGCGTCCCGGTGGTTGGGACAGTCAGTGGGTATCCCGGGGAGGGATAAGTCTTTTGGGTAAAACTGGAATGTTGGATAATACTCTCACCCTATCACTCTTAAGTCCCATATTTTTGTTACCGGAGAGGTAACGTGGTATTAGTTGGTAGCGCTACTTAGGTTTGGCACCCTCACCCCGTACCGGAGAGGACGGGTGTGAATTAATGACCCAGTCATGCCAAGTGTTATGATAGGAGCACTGGGGAACGGGCAAAACATACATCAGGAGCCGTCTTGTTCAGTAACGAGATATTATCAACATTACTTTCGGATTTGTTAACAAACTGGATTAAACACTTGGTAATTAACATTTTCGTAAAACTGTGAACTCACCAGCGTTGTCTGACACACTTGTTGCATGCTCGCAGGTCGTTAGGTACTTTGGATGGGAACTTGCTATCTGGATGGCTGGAGTGGTCATGGGCCGCACTGATTGGATTTGCAAGACTTATTTAATACTTTCACATACATTGGTTTTTGAAACGATTGAACAGTGTTTAACCATTTGCTTCCGCTGAACATGTTAAACTTGGATATGTTATGAATGTTTTATCTTATTGAATGGAAACTTTGTTTTATAATTTGATCTTAGTTCAATGTGATTGGTGGCTAGATCCTGGCACATCACATGCCTAGCGGGGTATCCGCATGTGGTATTTTGGGGGTGTGACAGTTTGGTATCAGAGCCACTGGTTATAGTGAACTAGGTTTTAAAACGTTTTTGTAAAACCAGACTATAACCGAACAGTTCAGAAAGCGACCATGACACTCAACTCCAGGTTGCAAGGTTCGTCTCTCGTTTACTTATTGCGTAGTATATTTAGTATACGCTTATGTACAATGTTGCATGCGATTGCACACACTTAGCATTCCAGACTGAATTGATGTGTATTTACTTGAGATATGTGATTGATAGAGTCACAGTGCGATATCCTGTTAGATTTTCGTGGTTTATGTTTGTTGTGGTCTGTCTTGTTGTGAGAATTTGAGGAACCTATTAGCATGAGTTGGGAGGAGCTGAGATAAACATGCAAATTGCATTATTATTGTCGGTGCACACATAATAATAATGTGGGGTGCATGCGAGTCCCAGTGAGATCTAACGAGTGTGAAATGGATTCCGCTTTGTTGTCTGATGTACCTTGTAATCTGTAGAAGTTGTTGTGAGTTTGACTTCTACCTTATCTCAACTCTTGACCTTTTCCCCTCTTCTTATATAGAATCATGAGTGGACGAGGTCACGGACGTGGTCACATTGCAATGACCCAGGCTGAGCTGACAAACTTGATTAACACTCGTGTGGTGGAGGCTTTGGCAGCCTATCAAGCTGGTACGATATGTGCCAATTACCCTTTATTCTTGTGTCGTGTACACAACTCTTACCCGTGTGTTGCATTTTCTTTCGTTCTTAGGTCAGCAAGCTAATCCGAATCAAAACAATCCACCTGCTTGTACGTTCAAGACGTTCATGGATTGTAAGCCACAGACCTTCAGTGGGACTGAAGGGGCTATGGGACATTTGCGTTGGTTTGAGAAGGCAGAATCGGTGTTTACGATGTGTAACTGTCATGCTGGGGACAGAGTGAAGTATGCTACAGGCACACTCGAGGATGGTGCCCTGACATGGTGGAATGCCCAGGTTCAGATGTTGGGTATTGAGATGGCGAATGCCACCACTTGGGACGATTTTAAGGAGTTGATGAGGGAGGAGTATTGTCCTCGTGATGAGATCCAGAAACTTGAGAACGAATATTATGATATGAAGATCGTGGGATCCGAGATTGAGGCATACGCGAAACGGTCTCATGAGTTGGCTAACATGTGCCCGAACTTGTCCCGACCTCCACACCGGAGAATTGAACTATTCATCAAGGGATTAGCCCCACCGGTGAAGGGTTTGGTTACTGCAGTGAACCTCAACAACTTAGCTCAGATTATCCGTTTGGCTCACAAGATCACAGATAAGGAGGTGGAGTGTGGCTCGCTACCACCGCGTGTTTCTGCCACTACTGCTGCTACAACCACAGCTGCTACGCCCGCTACTGATAGCAAGTGGAAATGGAATGATGTAGATAAGGTGACGAACTCGAATCAGTCACAGAAGCGGCCAAACAATAGAAACAATCGCAGTTTCAGTCAGTCCTCCGTTAATCAAAGCCAGGGCAACAGTTCGGGTCAGGGTTCTTACGCGGGAAAGCTACCAAAGTGCAATAAGTGCAACTATCACCATCGGGGACCGTGTACCCGAGTATGTCACGGGTGCAACAAAGTGGGGCATATGTCCAGGGATTGTAGGGTTTCACTTCCGAATCAGCAGCAGCAGCACACCCCGCAGCAGCAACAGCCTCAGCAGCAGGAAAGGTAACAACCCCAGCAAAACCGTGGAAATCGTAAGGGATGTTTTCAGTGTGGAGCTGAGGGTCACGTCAGGCGAGACTGCCCTCAACTAAATCAGAATGCTAGTGGCAACAACAATGGGAACAATAACAACGGAAACAACAACAATGGGGGCAATGGTGGAAATGGTGCGCACGGGAGGGTGTTCACTATTGGAGCTGGGGAAGCTCGTAACGATGGCAATGTTGTGACTGGTACATTTTCTGTGAACAATCTGATTGCTTCTGTTTTATTCGACTCTGGTGCCGATTGGAGTTATGTGTCGTTGGAGTTCAGTCGTCAGTTAGGATTGACTCCCACACCTCTTGTAAATAAGCATGTAGTAGAATTAGCTGATGGTAAATCCATTGAGGCTTCTCATATCCTTTTCGGTTGTAAACTTGGTCTCATGGGTCAAGTGTTCGACATTGACCTACTCCCCGTTACTCTTGGAAGTTTTGATGTGGTCGTTGGCATGGATTGGTTGTCTAAGCACCAAGCGGAAATTCTCTGTAAGGAGAAAATCGTGCGTATCCCTCTCCCTAGTGGGGAATCTTTATCGATTCAAGGTCATCGTAGTGGTGCCATGGTCGGCATCATCTCAGCTATGAAAGCCCATAAGTGTCTACGAAAGGGCTACCCTGCTATTCTAGCTCTTGTTACCGATTCACAAGCTGAAGGAAGTAAGATCGTGGATCTTTCAGTTGTACGTGAGTTTTCTGACGTGTTTCCTGAAGAGTTACCCGGTTTACCTCCGCATCGCCAGGTGGAATTCCAGATTGATCTTATGCCAGGAGCAGCTTCGATTGCCCGTGCTCCTAATCGTCTTGCACCAGGAGAGTTGCAAGAGCTATCAAATCAACTTCAAGAACTGTTGGATAGAGGTTTTATCCGACCTAGTTCTTCGCCTTGGGGAGCCCCAGTTTTGTTTGTAAAGAAGAAGGACGGATCTTTCCGTATGTGTTTAGATTATCGAGAACTCAACAAGGTAACAGTCAAGAACCGCTACCCTCTACCGCGTATCGACGACTTGTTTGACCAGTTGCAAGGGTCAAGTTTCCACTCGAAGATTGACTTAAGGTCGGGCTATCATCAGATGAGAGTCCGAGAGGAGGATGTCCCTAAGACAACTTTTCGAACACGATATGGCCACTATGAGTTTTTGGTTATGCCATTTGGGTTGACAAATGCACCAGCGGTCTTCATGGACCTCATGAACCGTGTATGCAAGCCGTACCTTGATGATTTCGCTATTGTGTTCATCGAAGACATTCTGATCTACTCAAAGAGCAAGGAGGATCACGAGCGACATTTGCGTCTTATTTTGGAACTCCTGAGGAAGGAGCAGCTCTATGAGAAGTTTTCTAAGTGTGACTTCTGGATACAAGAAGTGCACTTCCTTGGCCACATTGTTAATGAATCGGGGATACACGTGGATCCTGCTAAGGTGGATGTTATCAGAAATTGGGCAGCACCAAAGAATCCTTCGGAGGTGCGACAATTTCTTGGTCTCGCCGGGTATTATCAAAGATTTATCAAGGATTTCTTGAAGATCGCTCAACCTCTTACCTATTCGACACAGAAAGGCGTTGTGTATTCATGGGGAAACAAGCAGGAGGATGCGTTCCAACTTTTGAAACAGAAACTCTGCAGTTCACCAATCTTGTCTTTACCTGAAGGTACCGAGGATTTTGTGGTTTACTGTGATGCTTCTATTCAGGGTCTTGGTTGCGTGCTGATGCAACGTAACAATGTGATCGCTTATGCTTCTCGACAACTGAAGGTTCATGAGAATAATTACATGACTCACGACTTGGAGTTGGGGGCCGTGGTTTTCGCGTTGAAGATCTGGAGGCACTATCTGTACGGTACCAAATGCACCATCTACATCAATCACAGAAGCCTTCAGCATATCTTCGACCAGAGGGAATTGAATATGCGACAACGTCGCTGGGTAGAACTATTGAACGACTACGATTGTGCTATCAAGTATCACCCAGGTAAAGCTAACGTTGTAGCTGATGCCCTTAGCCGAAAGGAATCGAAACTGAAACGTGTTCGCGCCTTGCAGCTCACCATTCAATCTAACCTACCTGACCAGATCCGTTCGGCTTAGACCGAAGCGTTAAAGGAAGAAAACTATGAAGCTGAATATTTGCGGGGCATGGGTAAACGACTTATAGAGAGATCTGATGGTATTCTCTACTTCATGGAACGGATATGGATTCCTTTGTTTGGAAATATTTGGGAGCTTGTGATGGACAAAGCGCACAAGTCTCGATACTCTATTCACCCGGGTTCGGATAAGATGTATCAGGACCTCAAAGCCTTGTACTGGTGGCCGAAGATGAAAGCTAGCATCGCGATGTATGTAAGTAAGTGCTTGACTTGTGCGAAAGTCAAGGTAGAGTATCAGAAACCCTCAGGCCTGCTACAACAACCTGAAATACCCATGTGGAAATGGGAGCAGATTGAGATCCTTGGGTTTCCTTTGGTTCAAAAGTCGATCAAAGTTTAATCATATTCTTTGGTCGGATTGATGTAAATTTGTATTTATGTAGTTTATTCTTGTTTTGTGCTTATCCCGGTTTTTGGGTCGGGGGCTTTTTTGTCATTTTATCTTCCACTTTTCCAATTCGTTGTCACAATACTTCTTTATTTTTGGCATTTAAGATTTTTTTGGCGTTAACCAAATTCAATAATTACCTGGTGTTTTACTGGTCTCATAGTATTAATCTTTTTTTTTCACATAGATAATATTTTGGCGTTTATGGCATTTCCAAATCGTTGGCCATTGGAACCCCAAGGGACAGAATATCTCTCTGAATGGCTTCATCCATACTTGTGGCACCCGCAGAAAATCCACAGTCATCCTGAGTTAACGTCTTGCTGTTTTGGATTACTTGTCAAATTTCGGGACGAAATTTCATTCAAGTTGGGGATGATGTGTCAATCCAAGATTTCGAGGTCTTTCCCATACACATCACTGATTTTATAATCCTGTTTTACGATTTGTTGAACGTGGTGTCGTATGTAGTTAATTAGATGATTAATGTTTTATGTGATGTACAATATTTGATTGATATGTGTGAAGCATTATACATAGTTTATCTAATAATTAAAAACAAGGTGTTTCTCCAAAAGTTGACTTCGACGAAAGACGGGTCTTTCGTCACCCTTGGTCCCTACGAAAGATGGTATTTCGTCAATCATGTGTTTCCCCGATAAGGGGCCTCGGCCCAGAGAGGTTTGCGGCCCAACTCCTTTGATATTATAACCTTCCTGTAATCTATTGCCGTACTAACAAACCCTAAGGTTCCTTCTCCAGAAACTTTGTGCGACGGCAATCATTAGATCACGAAACCTTCTGTCTCGACTAACCTAAATCCTTCGGCATACGGTTAGTGTCCTCTCGTTATTGGTGTGCTATGATTTTGTGTTTACTTTGTTATGATTTCATGTGAATTAGGGTTTCGGTAATAGGCTGTTAGATTTAGAATGATTATAGGGTGTAGTGGTTTCAATGATTGGTATATTGTCATGTTTGTGTTATGATTCGTCCAGTTTGTATAATGAAATAACGGCATGATAGATTAACAGTTGATGATGTATGGTTCGTGATTGTTACGTGTTTATGCTCTATGAAACTGTTAGATGTGGAACACATTAGGATGCTTGATGGTTGCTTGTAACTAGGAAATTCACTAGTGCAATGATCGATGTGGTGGAAACTGTTAGGTTGTTAACTGTTGTTAGGGATCTGAGAATTGAAACTGTTTCATCACTGGATGAGGGGCGACGAAAATAGACCTCGACAAAACTTGGGAAGTCTTTCGTCACTCCACATCTCGACGAAAGATAATGATCTTTCGTCAGGCTGTTCACGACGAATCATAGGGGTTTCGTCGGACAGTCTTTCGCCATATGGGACTTTCTTCGTGCATTAGAACTGTTACAGTAACATGTTGAAATATACGTGGTTGATGTATACTTATATTCATGGAATACTGATGTGACATGATGACCATATTAAGTGAGGACGGACCTAGACTTGTGTAAACTAAACACTCTCCTATTATTATTATTATTATTATTGAAGGGGTAAGGTCTCAAAAACCTCATAATAAGTACTTGGGACCATACCACAACCTTATCTTTTAGCTCTCTTTTGACCTTGCACGGCCGCGCACTGGTCCTAGAAAGAAGGCTTAGGAGAAAGATAGCAGGCAACACCTGCGCGCCAAAGGGAAGTTAATAAACCTTTGCGCTTTCCTTCGTAATAAACAAAGGTTAAGAATCCTAGTTTAAATACTTCCGCTTAAATAGTACCCAGACTTGGATATTATTTACTTAACTAGTACACACGATAAGGAGTCACACTGGATTATAGCAATAACCTTCTAGAAGGCTCAATCGTGCACCACCAGACGGTTATAACCGTCTGGACACGTGTCATCATCTCAGGCCTCCCTGAAATCACAATGATGGCATGGAATTGGAGGAAAACCTCCACTTGCCCACTTTCCACGTGGCGATTCCCCAGCCGTGGATCTGAATAGCGATCCGTGTGCACTCACGTCAGATTAAGATGATTAACGGAAGGAAAAACAACCGCTCACGGGGTTAGCATCTTCCGTTAATATTTCATCAACAAGTTTTCCCGCCCAAACTCCCGGCTATAAATATAAGAGTAATTCAGGTATGAACTCCAAGTTACACACACTTCTTCAATACTTCTTCTTCTTCATAAACACATACTTATTCTCACGCCGGAGTCGGGTCACGGAGAAAACCTCCATTTTCCCCGTGACGAGGCTAACGGTGTTCTGTTTTGCAGTGTTCACCGGAGAAGAAGATCTGTACCATCAAATCAAACGAGAGAGAACCACCCTTTTTATGCAGAACATAACCCCTGGATAAATTGATTCCGATCTGTTTATCCAGTGTTTCTTCATTGGCGCCCACCGATTTCTCTGTTTTATTAGTTTTATCTCGTTTCGATTTGTTCTCCCTCATTCTCTGTTTTCACATGGCAGAGAATTCATCATTCCACCCATCAGGTCCTCGATCTGAATTCGAGGGTTTTGCAACCCAAGATACCCAGATCGACGGAATCATGGGAATCAACAAAAACAACAGTCATTCAGTAGAACAGGACTCTTCAGATCAACTCCTACAAAGAGCTCTGGAATACTGGTTCGACAGATTCCAGGTTGCTATAAACCAAATTTTCACACAGATTAGCAGATCTGAGTCGTTAAACATCAGATCTGATACTCTGAAAGAAAGCAAGGGTAAAATTGACACTGTAGTATTGGACCCACAGATACCTGGTCAATGGGACATCCAATCTAACAGCCATGCTAAGATAACCCAAAATTCAGAGGATACCAGCTGTCAGGCTGCCAAACCAAAGCAAATACACATTGTACAAGGAGGTCCTTCACGAAGGCCAAATAAACGAAACCATAATCAGCATTGGAGGGAAAAGCAAGTTGTGTTTCCTGTTGTCCCTGGAGGCCCTTAGGAAGAACGACCAGTAATTATTACTGGCATCTTCGGCCACTACAGAACGGATGATATGTTTATAGATCCAGGAAGCTCGATGGATATCATATACGAGCAGTGTTTCAAACAACTTGATCCAGAGGACAAAGCACGCCTAGAGCCGGTTGATTTCCCTCTCACCGGTTTTTGCAATGAAGCTGTATTTCCATTAGGGCAAATTGCATTTCCTGTGACTCTATCAGATGGTGAGCATTCACGCACAGTCAGAGTAAATTTCATGGTGATGCCAGCAACATCGCGCCACGATGTCTTGCTAGGGAGAAGGTCACAAAGAGAATTCAGCATGATCACTTCCATTCCACATGCTGCATGCGGGTTTCCAACAGAAACTCGAGTCGCAATTCTATACTTAAGCATGGAGGTCATGTACGTCGATGATGAACCACCAGCAATAGTGGCCAAGCCCTCAACACCAAATGAGCCGGAGAAATGGGTCCTAAACGAAGAATACCCAAAACAGACCATTTTACTAGGGCACGCCATTTCACCAACAATACGCATACAATTAAAGCAATTACTAACCAACAACAAGGACATATTCGCCTGGTGTCCAGCGGACATGACTGGAGTTCCGCGAGATATAGCGCAACATTGTCTGAATATCCGACCCTCTACAGAACCTGTCGCACAGGGAAGATGCAGTCTCAGCGCTGAAAAAGAAGAAGCTATGAACGAACAAGTAACAGAGTTACTCAAAGCCGGAATCTTGCGCGAAGTCCAGTACCACACCTGGGTCGCTAACCCAGTGATGGTTCAAAAACACAGTGGCGGATGGCGCATGTGCGTCGACTTCAAAGATTTAAATAAAGCCTACCCGAAAGATTGCTATGCGCTTCCTGAGATAGACAAAAAAGTTGACTCTCTAGCATCGTTTCGCTGGAAGTGTTTTCTTGACTGTTATAAGGGCTATCACCAGGTCCAAATGAAAGAGGAGGACGAGGACAAGACTGCCTTCTGCACGGACAAGGGCATCTTCTGCTACACAAAAATGCCCTTTGGCCTCCGCAACGCAGGAGCTACTTACCAGCGCTTAATGGATACAGTCTTCGGAGAAGACATTGGTAAAACAGTCGAGGTATACATGGATGACCTCGTCATCATGAGCCATGAAGAGGAAACAATGCTCACAAATATCAAGCGCACGTTTGATTCTTTGCGCAGCGTAAACTTAAAGCTCAATCCAACGAAGTGCTCCTTCGGGATGGAAGAAGGAAAATTTCTGGGTTTTATAGTGACAAGAGATGGTTTTAAAGTAAACCCGGAGAAAGTGCAAGCCATCCAGCTGATGCCATCACCTGCAACAATAAAAGAGATGCAGAGACTCGCAGGACGCTTAGCAGCCTTAAACAGATTTTTGGCAAATCATGCTGCAAAGTCTTATCCGTTCATCAGCACACTACGGAACTGCGCCAAGAAAACTCACTTCCAGTGGACACCAGAAGCGGAAGCAGCCTTCAAGCAAATGAAGGAGTGTTTAATTCAACTGCCAACACTAACAGAACCGTGAGAAAAAGAACCACTGATCTTATATTTATCCGCTGCAGAAGTAGCGGTCGGCGCAGTGTTAATGGTAGAACGAGAAAACATTCAAACTCCAATTTATTATATAAGTTAGATGCTCACTGGCCCGGAGACGCGCTACTCAATGATAGAAAAATTGGTCCTCGCCCTGGTACATGCTTCACGGCGCCTACGCCGGTATTTCTCTGGCCATGTCATCACAGTTCTTACCAATTACCACTTAGGGCAGATCCTATCCAAACCCGATGTTGCGGGAAGATTAGCTAAATGGGCTATTGAGCTCGGAGGATACAATATCCTATACAGACCGCGACCAGCAATTAAAGGGCAAGTTTTAGCAGATTTCGCCACAGAAGTCCCCATAGACAAAGTCCAAGAATGTGAAGCAATCCAGAACCCTGTTCCCGTTTTCGACGATAGGGTCTGGACTCTACACACAGACGGAGCTTCTAATGACGACGGAGCAGGCGCAGGTCTCCGATTGGTCAGCCCAGATGATCACGAACTTACATATGCAATACACCTGGATTTCCGAAGCACGAACAACGAAGCAGAATACGAAGCGTTTCTAGCAGGCCTTCGTTTAGCACTTAAGATGGGAGCGAAAAACCTCGAAGCTAACGTCGATTCAAAACTAGTGGCTGAGCAAGTTAATGGGCATTATGATGCGAAAGGTGAAGATATGGCGCTATATCTGGAACATGCGCGGATGTTAATCAGCCAATTCCAAACGTTCAAGGTAAATCATATAAACAGAAGCGAAAACAAGCACGCAGATGCACTAAGCAAATTGGCTGCCACTAGCTTCCGACACCTAGCAAAACGGGTGCGCATCGAGGTATTGTCCAATCCTTCTGTTCCCCTCAAACAAGTGAACGTCATAGAAATCGGCAACCCATCTTGGATGTCCCCGATTATCTTGTACCTACAACATGGAAAACTTTCGGAAGGAAAGGCAGAAGCTAGAAAAATCCAAAACAAGGCAATAAATTACGAGATGGCGGACGGGATCCTATACCGAAAGTCATTCATAGGACCGCTCCTGCGCTGTGTCGACAAGACAGACGCGCAATACTTAGTCAGGGAAATCCATGAAGGCTTATGTGGGATACACGCCGGACTGCGCATGGTAGTGGCAAAGATAATGAGCGCGGGCTACTATTGGCCAGGAATGCACGTAGACGCGGTAGAACTATTACGGAAATGCGCAGCTTGTCAGCTCCACGCACCGAAAACCCTCCGCTCAAAAAATTCGCTCGTTCCGATCACGTCCGCCTGGCCCTTCCAGCATTGGGGCATTGATCTTGTTGGCCCATTCCCTGACGCGCCAGGCACGGTAAAACTCATTATCGTAGCAGTCGACTATTTCACAAAGTGGGTCGAAGCCAAGGCATTAGCTTCAACCACATCAATGGTAATCCGCAAATTTATATGGGAACATATTATTTGCAGATTCGGACTACCATTGAGCATCATCTCCGACAATGGAACCAACTTCGCCTCGGAAGATCTTCAGAAGTGGTTCAAAGAAATGAAGATCGAGCAAAACTTTGCCTCTGTAGCGCACCCACAAGCAAATGGACAAGTTGAGAGTGTCAACAAACAGATTGTCGATGGCATAAAAGCACGACTCGGGACAGCGCGCAGAGGATGGGTTGATGAGCTCCCCAGTATCTTATGGGCCCATCGTACCATGCCAAAGACTAGCACGGGGGAAACCCCATTCAATCTTGTCTATGGATCAGAGGCGGTAATCCCAGCCGAAATTGGCCTTCCATCGCCGCGCATGCTCACCATGGAAAAGCAAAAGAACGAGCAGGAACGAAGAATGGATTTAGACCTTCTTGAAGAAAGGTGCGAAAACGCCGCCATCACTGAGGCAAGGTACAAATCCAAACTTGAAAAGTACTACAACGCGCACGTACGCGTATGTACTTTCGTTCCGGGAGACTTCGTCTTGCGCGACAATAAAGCTTCTAATGCGGAGAAACCAGGCAAACTAGCGCCAAAGTGGGAAGGACCATACATTATCAATGAGGTCCTAGGCAAAGGGGCATACACCCTAAAAAGAATCGACGGAACACCCGTCCCCCGCACCTGGAATGCGCAGCAGCTGCACAGGTGTTATATATAGCCGAGCTATTCCATCAGAGCAGATCTATACAGGCAATGTTTTTTTTATTATTGGCCCTGCGCCCTATTAATGCAAAAGTTATCCTTACACATATTATTGTTTGTTACAAATTGCATATAATTCTTTTGGTTTACACGAAAACAATATTGTAAACATTGTACGCCTTATGAACAGTCTAAACAAGCACAACCCTCACACGCATTTTAGACATACGTTCACACATGAGCACAATACCATTCTCATTCGCTCTACCTACTCAAAGCAATTAAACATATGCAACATATTGTAATCCAAACATAAAATGGTAAACCACCAAGGCATACATGCACAACAGTGCATCAAAAATATATATCATCAGTGCAGCAAAAGCACTTCAAACAACCATTTACAAAAAGAACACATCAGTGTTTCTTCAAAAAGGGGGGGGGGGGAGTACTAGTTACAAAATAAAACAAACTAGGAAAGCTGATCTAGCACCCCATATG
Organism: Helianthus tuberosus; assembly: GCA_030545235.1. NCBI lineage: Eukaryota > Viridiplantae > Streptophyta > Magnoliopsida > Asterales > Asteraceae > Helianthus > Helianthus tuberosus. Next base: position 72,210,997 of record CM060433.1, read on the forward strand.
GAGTATGGAGAACCTCACCATACTCAGACAAGGGATGGGGATCGACAATCCAAGGGTTGGCACCCCCCCACCATCTTCAGCACCACCTGCCGGAACTTCAGCCGGAATAACAACACGGCGACGTTGTTGGTAAACAATCGACGAACTCCCTCTCCGGTCAACCGGAAAGGACTGGGTGACAAGGTGTGCTGACAGCCGGGTAACCCCACCATTGTTGTCTTCAGCAAGACGAAGACGGATCCGCTCTTCTGAAATGTCCTGACGGTTTGCATCTTCATCCCTAACAGCAGGATCAGGCAACGATTTGGAAAGCAACAGCAAACCATCAGCGGCGTCAAGCACTTTCAACACCTTAGAAAGTCTTCTCCATCGAATCAGTCTCCTGTTCTCCATTTTTCCAAAATTAGGGAAAGAATATCACCCAAAGTGAATATATAGACCAAAGAAGAGAAGCGGTAACATCGAGATAAGAATTGTGATGATTAAGTGTCAAATCAACTGACGTCTCAATGGCGCTGCCACGGCAAATATCACATCCCATTTAAAACCCTCTGACAGGGCCCACACGCATTCCCAGGAACTACAGTTAAACCAGAAGACGAAGAGTCAGCACAAATTATAAGAAATGACGTCAGCTATCGTCAGCTCATAATTACACAAACCCTTCGCCCAAGATTGCAACAGTTCAGAATAAACAAAGGTATAAATATCTTTCCTCATAAACTGTTCATCTTACCCAAAGTCAAAAATTTTCAGAATCACCATAATAAGCAAAGTAAATCTTCTCATAGAAGATTCCCTACTTTCACGCCCAAAAACATTTCCCTCATATAGTCCAGTGCTCCACTTATTTGCATAAGAGCAACACTAGACTGGGGGGACTTGAAGGGGTAAGGTCCCAAAAACTTCGTAATAAGTACTTGGGACCATACCACAACCTTATCTTTTAACTCTCTTTTGACCTTGCGCGGCCGCGCACTGGTCCTATAAAGAAGGCTTAGGAGAAAGATAGCAGGCAACAACCTTCTGGAAGGCTCAATCGTGCACCACCAGATGGTTATAACCGTCTGGACACGTGTCATGATCTCAGGCCTCCCTAAAATCACAATGATGGCATGGAATTGGAGGAAAACCTCCACTTGCCCACTTTCCACGTGGCGATTCCCCAGTCGTGGATCTGAATAGCGATCCGTGTGCACTCAAGTCAGATTAAGATGATTAACGGGAGGAAAAACAACCGCTCACGGGGTTAGCATCTTCCGTTAATATTTCATCAACAAGTTTTCCCGCCCCAACTCGGGGCTATAAATATAAGAGTAATTCAGGTATGAACTCCAAGTTACACACACTTCGTCAATACTTCTTCTTCTTCTTCTTCTTCTTCTTCTTCATAAACACATACTTATTCTCACGCCGGAGTCGGGTCAAGGATAAAACCTCCATTTTCCCCGTGACGAGGCTAACGGTGTTCTGTTTTGCAGTGTTCACTGGAGAAGAAGATCTGTACCATCAAATCAAACGAGAGAGAACCACCCTTTTTATGCAGAACATAACCCCTGGATAAATTGATTCCGATCTGTTTATCCAGTGTTTCTTCAATTATTATTATTATTATTATTATTATTATTATTATTATTATTGTTGTTGTGTTGGTAACAAGCACATGAGACGTGGACTTACTTGAGAAATGAGTATATGCTGCATGTTAACATTGATCATTGCGTGAATAGCAAACCTGTCTATTATGTGTATTACGTGATCTGTTTGGCTATGTAACTGATAACGTTTGGTAACCATGGTAGGGTTTGGGTTGACCAACTGGACGGGTAATTAAAACATACCGATCAAATCAAAGGTGAGTTCACTACTCTTGAGCATGAGTCCTGGTGGTTAGGACAGTCAGTGGGTATCCCGGGGAGGGATAAGTCTTTTGGGTAAAAATGGAATGTTGGATAATACTCTCACCCTATCACTCTTAAGTCCCATCTTTTTGTTACCGGAGAGGTAACGGGGTATTAGTTGGTAGCGCTACTTAGGTTTGGCACCCTCACCCCGTACCGGAGAGGACGGGTGTGAACTAATGACCCAGTCATGCCCAGTGTTATGATAGGAGCATTGGGGAACGGGCAAAACATACATCAGGAGCCGTCTTGTTCAGTAACGAAATATTATCAACATTACTTTCGGATTTGTTAACAAACTGGATTAAACACTTGGTAATTAACGTTTTCGTAAAACTATGAACTCACCAGCGTTGTCTGACACACTTGTTGCATGCTCGTAGGTCGTTCGGTACTTTGGATGGGAACTTGCTATCTGGATGGCTAGAGTGGTCATGGGCCGCACTGATTGGATTTGCAATACTTATTTAATAATTTCACATACATTGGTTTTTGAAACGATTGAACAATGTTAACCATTTGCTTCCGCTGAACATGTTAAAGTTGGATATGTTATGAATGTTTTATCTTATTGAATGGAAACTTTGTTTTATAATTTGATCTTAGTTCAATGTGATTGGTGGCTAGATCCTGGTACGTCACACACCTAGCGGGGTATCCGCATGCGGTATTTTGGGGGTGTGACAATACTAAGTATGGCCAGGACTTTTTAGGATGAAACGTCTCCTCTCAAACCTCCATGCAATAACCTTAGCCAATTTTTTTAAGTTGTATGCCGTTTTGGACAATGTGTGGCATTTTAGATAATGTGTGGAGTTTTAAGTTTTGTTTACCTGTTCTACTTATATAATGACTCCCCCCCGCCATGTAGGATGTTGTCACACCCTGACTTTTGCGGAAGTGTGTGCATGTGAATTGATCAGTTTCATTGCATTCAATTATAATAAACAACTACATGATTAAAATGTGATGTTTATCCATTCATAAGTTTTAAAAAAAAATATTACAAACACAAGTTGTTAAGTTTCAACCAACAAACTTCATGTTAAGTTACAAACCATCCAAAAGAGATTAAGTTCCATACATGGACTTTTAACAAAAGACTAGTAAACCAAGGCTTTGTTTCATATATCTTATCCAGGATAAGATATACAAATCAAACCCTTCAAAATAGGATGACATCTATTCTTATAAATCACTTCATGAAATCATTTCCAACGCCGCAAGATCCATTTAGTTTCATGAAATACATGTAATTTGAAAACATCAACAAAAGTTTAGCGAGTTCATGTGTTTGTATGTGAGCTCGTATAAACTTGTAAACATTTGAGAGTATTCCTTTGATAACCGGTATGTAAAGCGTCTATGAACAGATCATTAATGTTTTGCAAGGATATTAATATGTGTGGTGCGTAGGAAGTGCTCAAACCTAGCGAATTTCCTCCGGTCCATCCGGCGGGAACGACATAGTCACCACATGCGGCCACACAACCATGAGTGGGGCTCGCTACACCCGATAGATCTACCTGCCCCTCGGTCTTAACTAGATTAATGGCACTTAGGAGAGATACTACCCATCCACATGATCTAACAGTTCATTCCTTAGCTAAACCATACCATTGAAACATGTATTTCACCCCCGAAAGTTATAAATAAGAAAACAATTATGAGAAAACGGGGACATGAACTCACTAGTTTACGTCAGCTGCCTCGTGTACCCAAAGTCTCTCTATCCACGGGTCGTACCACTACCTACACACGTGCTATGTTTTATTAAACGTTTAGGTCGTGCAACGACTCTTAGCCTTAGTTATCTATTAAGATTTATTTTGGAATCTTGGTATACTTTGAGTTACACGCCCTCATTATAGCTTATAGGGTTCTTTCAATTGATGATGAGAGATTCAATCGGCCGTTTCACTTGATTATGCCCCTTCAATGTCTGGTGCTTATTTTCAATTGACTTCAATGAGCCAATTTTGTAACTGACCGCCCTTTAATTGACATTGATGACCGCCCCTTCAATGACCATAATTAAATAAATGATACGTTAACTTCATAAAGGTTTTTGCCCTCTAAATCATTACAATTTGATATCCAAGTAAAAATACCATTTTATCCTTTATAAAGTTAATTAAGTTGTTGTACCATAAGCATACAATATTGTAATTACTTAAATTTTACCGTCATCCTTCTGAAATGCTTTATAATATAGTATAGATTATATAATTCCAAATTATATAAATATTAGTTAAAATAAGGATATTTTAACTTAAACTATTTCCATCAAATTATTTGGAATATTATTAAAAATAGTATATTTTTAACTTGTTTCATCATATGGTTCTCACATATATATTTTTAAGTATAAGTATACTTGTATGTTATCTTGTATTCTCATATTTGTGTATGCGTATTTCACCAAGTGTTGGTGGTGTATGTGGGTATGTAATAAACGTATAAGAATACGTATTTTCTTGTATTTATTAAGTATTCTTTACTTAATTTATGCATAATTTTCCGGAATATTATTTTTGTACAATTAAAAATCACCAACTTTATATTCTTAAAATATATATATTTTAAGAGAATTTTATAGAAAAATATTTATAAATTTTATTTGATAAAATATGTATACTTCCACATATATCTTAAAAATAATATATATTTTTAAGATTAAAGTTAGGAAAATATATATTATCTTCCACTTCAAAATAATATATTTTCTATTTTGACAAAATATGATATATTTTATAATAGTTGTAAAAATCCATACTTTGCCGTTTCTTCGGTTTCAAAAATACCGTTTACCTCATTTGCCAAGATATGAATTTATTTCCGGAATGTGTGTGTGTATATATATATATAGTCCAAAGTGTCCGTTGTCCGAATTGTCCAATATTTGGGTATAAGTTATATATTTATTTTCTTGTGATTTTTTTAATATTTCATATTACAATTTTTAGTATTTTGGTGTGATATATTATTTTCAAGGTTCCTATTTTTTAGTATAACTAATACAAGCAATATACATGTAACACATAATCTTGTGACTTCTAAATATATATTTTCCTAAATATATAGTTATTCATTTTTATTATTAAAAATCAACCTCTAATACTTGAAATTTTTATAACAAAAATTATGGCAAATTTTATATTTAAAACCATAATAAAAAATTACTTGTAAACACTTGTTTAGAAATATTTTTCTAAGTGTTGAATTTTTACAAAAAAATTGCCATAGTTTCCCTTGAAAATGGAGGTTTCCATGCTTATTAGCATATCATTTTCTTTTAAAAAATTCATCATCAATCATCAACAATTATCCTACAACTTACCATAAGCCATACATGCACTTCTACAAGATGGTATGAACTTGAAGTTTTATAAAATCTTGTAGTATTTTAACATAATGTTTAACATGATTTACTAACACTAAATCCATGGTTTTTATTTCATAAAATTCATTCTTACAAAATTTCCATCTTCACAACTTGTAACTCACTTTTACAAAAATTCATCTTCTTGGATTTTTCATGTTTTCCATACTTTACTAGTTCCAATTTAACACATAAAATATGTTTATTTTCTTTTAAAAACCAAGTTTTGTAAATCATGAAGTAAACATTAGTTTTCTTGAAACTTTTATTTTTGAAATCTTATATTTTTAAGACTTGCAACTTGTAGGAATCATCATCCTACACAAAATCAAGTTCATCTTCAAGTTCACACTTAACATAAAGGATGATCAACATAGTTCTTTCAAGATTCATCCTCATACTTGCTAGATCATGTTTTAAATCATCATCTAGCAAGCTTTTATGTGGTGATCTACACCATACATCCAAGAAATCAACAAACAAGTTCATCACATACACTTAAACAACTTAGATCTTCATGATTTCAAGCTTTATTCTTATGTTCATGTTCTTGTTTTGATGTGATCTTTAGATTATCTTGTTACTACATACTTTAACTACTAAAATCAAGTGTAAAAGCAAGATCAAGAGAGCTTACTACTAGAACAAGGGCTAGGGAAGAACAAGATGCAAGATGAAGAAGAAAAGAGGTGGGTAAAGGCTCCTTGAGATGGTCCTTCAAGTTCCTTTGCTTGAAACCTTCCTAACTATGCTTGAATCACCTTAGAGACACATTAGATTGTATGGAAATGAGCTAGAAATGAAGATGATGATGAGGGTGTTTGGGGCCGTGAGTATGGAGAGGGAGAGAGGAAGTGTTGGTGAGTTTGAATTGTGAAAATGATAAGTGTTTAGTGTTTAAAGGTTTATAAGAACTCACTTCCAACAATCTATTATTCATTGGTTCATATGCTTAATATGTTCTTAACAAATCACATAAAATAATCAAAAGAATGGTGGGGTGTGGGCCCGTATGTTGACCGTCTAGAAGGGGGGGGGGGTCTTGGTTTGATTTCAAGTATTAGTTACAAGTTAGTTAAGATCTAAGTGTTCTAGTTAGAGATTTAAATGTGTTGAGGGGTTTTGAGATATAATATGATGTTTAGTGGTAATAACTAGCTTCATGATATTAAAACAATGTTTCTAGTTCAATTTTGGTGTTTCGGGTAGTGTCCGGTTGTTCGTTTGGTTACCGGTTTGTTAAGGTGCTAAATTGCGCAGTTTAGTGTTGTTGGACCGTGTCGTGACCCTAAACGATCAGTCAAGGTAGTTCATCATCACGTATAAAGGCGGAATCAGAATACGCAACGTAACAACAGCTATTCCTTTCAATTCCTGCTTTATAAATGCTTTCTGATACAAAATTGACAGAGTTTTAACACCTAAGCAATGACCTGATTTCGCTCCAATGTCCTTATGAAGTCACACATGTGATGTATATATAGTTGGACTGATTTCGCTTATATGACATGTCCATATAAGCGAAATCACTTGTAACTGATTTCGCTCATATGGCATGATCATATAAGCGAAATCCCATGTTGACATATCAGCGAAATCCCATAGTGACATAAGAGCGAAATCACTTCTAAACAATGTACATAAAAGCGAAATTAACATTATAAACCCTAATCTTGACTTTCAAGCTCCTATCTTGATATATCTTGACTTAAGACTTGATGTAGATGAAGTCAACAGACATTCTATGCATCAACAGACTCCCCCTTGGATGTTGACGTAATCTTCAGCTCCTGAGTCTTCAGTCTTAGTCTTAGTCTCTAACTCTCTGTCTTCTCATCATAAGCACTCTAACTTCACAAACTTCATAAACACAACCTGTCTCTAACTTCTATCTTCCCTTTGACTGTTGATCCAGACTCTCCCTTTCACAGACTCCCCCTCTCAATATGCTAGAATCTGAGATATCTGGTTCAAGCTTTGACAATTAGCTTCCATTGGGAATAATGAAGTTCAAACCTGTTACTCAACCAATAAACATTACAATTCTATCTTTCAAACATAACTCACAAACTTAATCAGTTTTAATAATCCACTCAAGTATTCAGATCCAAGTTAATGATCCTGATCACTTGATTAATCTACCAAGTCCAATTTAATGACCTTGGTTGATCATTTGACGAATCAAACTGATTTAAAAACAACAATTTCAAACATTTTCTGAAAATAACAAGTATCAAATTAATGAACTTGTTTTTGACTTTCCAAACAATCAAACTTCATTAAAATAAGCTCTCCTCATTCTTTAGTCCAGAATCTCCTGCATCTGCTTCAAACATCTGAGAATCCAACAATCAACTCTCCACTTTGATTTGTCGGAAAATAAAGCAGAAAATAAAATCTTTTTGGATTTTATAAAGTGTTCTAAACTAAGAAATGAAATACGGAAAACTTATATTGCAGAAAGTAAATCAAATTAAACTATATACAAACAAATTTTTGGCGAGCGTGTCAAGGAATCATATCAGCTTATCAGACAAATTACAAGTACCGTTAAGCTTCATTTCATACTCAGACTTAAACAATTCACATCGATTGTCGATATACTGATCCATCTTAAATTCCCACACAAATTTCAATTTACTCAGGATACGATTTAGATGAATTAAGAACTTAGATCATTCATGTGTCCCACCTCTTGAATATACTCCCGTATCCAGAATCCCAATAATCAGTCTTACAGGTGAGAATACTACAATGATATCTGTATATAAATTAGGTATGCGAGGGCCGAGGGATCTCAGGTCGATACTTCCGTATACGCAGAGAGATATCAGCTTCGACTTTTCGGTGTGTCCCCTTTAGAGGATCTTTTTGCTTACAACTGCAGCGACTATCAATTTTATTGTTTCATCGGCATGCTGAGGGTTTAATGCTGTGTTTCAAGCATTACAGCAAGTATTATCCAAGGACTAGGTCAGAACCACCGCTCAGCAGAAGTCCCGGAATAATACCCCAGACATCATTGAGTATAAAGACCTAGTATATCAGATTACGAGACCTTTCAAACGAGATTTCAGGGGTTACCTATATATCCAAGTAGTGTTCCCCACGAATTCACAAGTTTGAAATTTAGGTTTATATCCCGAATAAATCTACTAAATGTGCGAAAACCTATCGACACATCATTAGTAAGACTGTTTAACTCTTTTATACTTTACAAATCTTTAGCATACTATAATCGTCTAGCCGATGTACTATCATTTTCCCTATATACACAAGCTCTTTTTCAGATTTTATCATGTTTTTGTATTTTTGCATTTTTTACTGTTTTTGTATTTTCTGAAAACATAACTATGTACAAACATCTACTCCCCCTAAATACCAAAACAAGTAAAAATTCGACAAACCATTGCAGATTGTTTCTCGTCTTCATCCGCAACAGTACTCTCATCAACGCCAATTATGCCATCCGACACTGAAAGAAGCTTCATACCATTTAGTTTTAACAAATATTTAAACCGATTTTTATCAAAAGCTTTGGTATGTAAATCAGCTTTCTGTTCGTCAGTGTCGATTTTCTCAATTCGTATTAACTTTTTCTCAAAGCAATCACGAATAAAGTGATGACGAAATTATATGTGTTTAGTTTTAGCGTGATGTACTGGATTCTTTGTTATATTTATTGCGGCCTCATTATCAACAAAAAGAGGTGTGTTAAGAAACTGCAAACCGTAGTCGCGCATCTGTTGCTGTATCCACAGGATCTGAGAGCAGCAACTGCTAGCAGAAACATACTCCGCTTCACAAGTAGATAACGCCACAGACGTTTGTTTCTTACACTGCCAGGTAACCAATCTAGGACCAAAGAACTGGCATCCTGCAGTTGTTGATTTTGAATTGACTTTGCAGCATCCGAAATCCGAATCAGAATACCCTTCGAGCGTAAAGTCGCCTTTCCTAGGATACCACAACCCCAATGAAGGAGTTCCTTTCAGGTAGCGCAATATCCTCTTCACAATTATCATATGCGATGCTCTTGGGTTAGACTGAAATCTTGCTGCGAGGCACGTTGGGTACATGATATCAGGACGTGAAGCAGTTAGGTACATTAAAGAACCTATCATGGATCGGTAAAACGTTTCATCAGCCCTGTCTCCGGTGAGATCTGGGTGAATCCCATGATTTGTTGCAAGTGGGGTAGCAGCTGGAGTAGAACTTGACATCCCAAATTTCTCTAGAATATCATGAACATACTTTGACTGATGAATAAAAATTCCCTCAGGAAGTTGTTCAACTTGTAAACCCAGAAAGAATTTCATCTCCCCCATTGATGACATTTCAAACTTCTGCTTCATCACTGATTCAAAATCTTTGCATAGATTTTCATTTGTCGACCCAAAGATTATATCGTCCACATAAATCTGAACTATCAGAAGATGACCATCGACCTCTTTAGTGAAGAGAGTGGCATCCACTTTTCCACGAATGAACTTGTTGGCTAGTAGGTGTTGAGACAAAGTCTCGTACCAGGCTCTCGGGGCCTGGTGTAAACCATACAGCGCTTTATCCAATAAGTAGACCTTGTTTTTGTGGATTGGATCGGTGAAGCCCGGTGGCTGACCGACATAAACCTCCTCTTTAACCTTCCCGTAGAGAAAAGCCGATTTAACATCCAACGGATATACTTTGAAGTTCTTCCAAGACGCAAATGCAAGGAAAATTCTGATTGCCTCTAGTCGTGCTACAGGAGCATAGACTTCGGTAAAATCAATTCCCTCCTGTTGACTAAATCCCTGAACAACTAGTCGAGCTTTGTTCCGTACAACAACTCCTCTATCGTCCCTCTTGCACTTGAACACCCACTTGGTGTTAATCTTTCTCTGACCATCCGGCAAATCAACTAACTTCCACACTCCCAATTTCTCGAATTGACTAAGTTCCTCCTGCATTGCATTGAGCCAAGAGTCTTCAGTAAGCGCCTCTTTGTAAGTTCTTGGCTCAACCTGAGAGATAAAACAACTCAATGAGAATTCAGTTTGCAAAGGAGAAACTTTTGTATAAAAACATGTAAGCCCTTTATCAATCTGTCTTCGAGTGCGAACGCCTGTCTGCAATTCTCCTATGATCAACTCCTCTGGATGAAATGAAAAAGTTCGCGGCATCACTTCATTTGGAACATCTACATTTCCCTCCAGATTAGTAACATTCTGTTCTGCATCTTGTTCACCAACTTGGTTTGTTTGACTTGAAATCTGAATTTGCTCCCCCTCAGAATCTGAATCACCATGATCAAAGACTGGCATGTTTTCAGCTTCTAGATTATCATTCTGAACCGACTGATTATCCTGAGCAACTTCATTCTGTTGGACATCATCATGTTCACCAACATTACTTGGACCTGCTTCATCGTCATTTGAAGTTTCCCGTGGTCTCCTCGAATACTCAGCTGGGAACCTTAGTTGCGACTCATATTCACGCAAAATATCCAACTCATCAAAGAAATCTTCATCATCCTCTGATTCTTCTCTCATGTCAAACGAATCCCAAAGTTTGTCATAATGATAACGCCATGAATCACCAGGATTCTGCGGCGGCGTAGTATACCCTTGACATTCAACATTTGCAGCTTCAATAATCCGCTTCTCACTTGGAACGAAGACACGTCGCATCGGATTTGCATAACCAACAAAAACACCCTCAATGCTCTTCGGACCAAACTTTCCATGAGGCTCTATAACCGTACAGGGTGACCCAAATGGTTCTAGATACTTCAAATTCGGTTTGCGGTTATTGATTAGCTCAAAGCATGTTTTGTTGAACTTCTTAACAGTAAGAACCCTGTTGAGCGTATAGCATGCGGCGGAAACAGCTTCAGCCCAAAAATTTATTGGTAACTTTGAATCTGCGAGCATAGTTCTAGCCGTCTCGATTAGTGTCCGGTTTTTGCGTTCTGCGACTCCATTCTGCTGCGGAGTGTACGGAGCACTAAACTCATGCAAAATACCTCTTTCATCACAAAATTCTTCCATCTTGCTGTTCTTGAATTCAGTACCATTATCACTTCGAATTCTCTTGATACGCCTTTGGTACAAATTCTCAATCTTCCTGAACAGCCCCATCAAACTGTCAAATGTTTCATCTTTCGTCTTCAAGAAAGAAACCCACGAAAATCTGGAATAATCATCAGCAACGACCAAACAATAGTAATCTCCTGTAATACTTTTGACATTCACAGGACCAAACAAATCCATGTGAAGTCTTTCCAGCGGTCTCGAAACTGAATTGACTTGTTTTGTAGGGTGTGACTTTTTCTTCTGCTTGCCTTTGATGCAGCTAATGCACTCCCCTTCCAGATGAAAACCTTTGATATTAACATCCAATACCAAATCATTGTGCACCAAGTGATTCATCTTCCTTAGGTGTATATGCCCCATCTTTCGGTGCCACAATCTTGATTCTTTCTCAGTTGCTCTAGACACAAAACAATGTGCTTGACCAGTAGTTGTAGTTGCTACACTCATATCTAACACATATAAATCATTCACTCTAGGTGCCTTCATGATAATCCATTCTTCAGGAACAACAAAAACTGGTTTCAAGATCAAACATTCTTTATCAGTGAAGTGAGTAGTATACATGTTGTCACAAATCTGAGACATACTAAGCAGATTGTTCTCTAGCTCAATGATGTAGTTAACTCTCTCAAACGTCACAATCCCATTGGATAACGTTCCTTCACCAACAATTCGACCACCTTCATGACCTGCAAATCCCACATAACCACCATTAATATTTCTCACATCATACAGCAACACGGTCTTTCCTGTCATATGTCGAGATGCCCCACTATCCATGATCCATCTTGAAATAGCTCTTGGAAGATCCTGCACAAAACAAACTATGACTTAAACAACTTCAAGAAAGATGCCGATTCATGCTTCGCGATCCAGGAAGCTCCGGCCAATCAAACTACTTAGTTGAACATGGTGTCCACCCAGGCCTCATCAGCCTTAGGTGTAACCTTGACTCTCGCAATTTGAATTTTGAAATTTTCAGCCTTCAAAGGTGGAAAATTTGCATCATAATCAACCGAAATTGATTCTTCAGCCTTTTTCACTTCAGAAGTTGAAATTTTCATATCTGGTTTTGGTTTCCAAACTTGTTGAGATAATGCAACCCGCTTGTAAAATTTGTCATTTTTAGTTACCATTTTCTTTATGGGTTCATTTTTCACTTGGATGTTGTCATTTTTCTCATTCTTTTTCTCAACAACGATTGGTGCTTTACCCTTCACATCAACTTTCTTCTGTTGAGTCTTCACAGTTTCAGTCTTAGGCTTCACATTGGTACACTTTCGTGCAATGTGACCAACTTGGTTACATCTGAAACATGTTCGAGTATCAATAACTCGACTTGTGCCTTCAGACTGATACTGTGAAGTTCTTTTCTCAAAGAACTCTTCATTCGATTTTGAAAAAATTTCTTTCTCTTCATCAGCAAGTGAACTTGAACTGTTCACAAACACCTTCTTTTCAGCAAACCTCTTGTTTTGAACATTTCTTCTCTGATAATTCCAACCACCCTGATAACCACCCGACCAATTGTTTCGATTATTATTATAAAAACGTGATGGATTAACAGATTTCTTGTAGTACGATTTATCTTTCTCAAAACTCATTTTTCTCTTTGTTTGATTGAACTTGTTCACTTCTGACAACTCAACTTCAACCAACTTGAAAACATTTGTCAATTTGTTCATATTAACATTCTCAATCAGAAACTCAAAATCCGAATACAACTTATCAGATCCAGCCATCTTGTACATCACAAGACCTGATTCATCACTTAAGTTGTTTTTGGATTTTGATTTCTGAATGTACTTATCCAAGAAACACCCATCTTCCTCAGTAGTGTCACTATCCATTGTTAACACATTTTCAACAACACCTTTTACAATATCATTTTGGACACTATCGTCATTGGAAGTTGTGAACGTGACATCAATGTTCTCTGGAAGTTTAACTTCACTTTCTTCCTCAATTTCAACCAACCCAGACTGCTTTTTAGTGTAATTATCAAGAACAGGTGGTGGAACTCGATGAAACCCCACCCCAGTTCCATCACAATACACATCTTCGCCCGCTTTGTCTTTCCCGATGGGTTTGGGAATAATATGTTGCAATACAAAGCTTGCGGAGTTGTAACTGTTAAGCTTCAACTGGATTCGCTCATTTTCGATTACAACCTCTTGAACTTTAAGTTTCAATTTAGCGATTTCATCCAGTTGTTGGTTGATTGATTCTTCTTTGACTCTAAGCACTGCTTTCAAATGTTCATTTTCTTTAAAAGTTTTACCATTTCGATCATCACAATCTTTCATTGTGCTTTTGAGTTTTTCAAATTTTTCAGAAATCTGACGGTTTTCAAGAATCAACTTTTCATTTTCTTGTTTAATTTTGTCATGATCAATTTTATCAGTTTCAATTTGAGCAGTTAATTCTCTTATCCGTTCAGTTGAAGCTTTAACTGTTTTGTCACGACCAAGAATCTGATTCTCAACGCTTCTGACCTTTGCTGTCAGATCTTTAATTTTCTCACCGTTGAGATACGTGACAGTATTACAAAATTTGCACTCTTTGTTGCAATTTTTGCAATCAGCATTTCCTTCAATCTTTTTACCTGACGCATTTGTTGACGAGTTTGGACTGACCTGGCTTTTTGACTCAGACACGGAGTTAGAGTCTACCTCAAGTGCTTTAGCAGCCAGCACTTTGTCAGCCATTTTTCCCAGATTCTCTGCAGTCAACTCCTGCGTTGTATCGATAACTCCAGTATCAATCTTCTTTGATTTTTCGATCTCTTCTTTCTCTTTCATCTCTTTTTCTTCTTTTTCTTTCTTCGCTTCCTCTTTCATTTTCTCAGTTGGAGTTCCCCACCATTTGTGTTGCCAATACTCATCATCATCTTTCATTTCCTTGATTTAGGCTTCCAGATCGAGAGTTTTGTGATCGATTGCAATATTTCCATACTCATCAAGATAACACTCCCTGTCTGGATCCCATCTTTTTGCTCTCTTTGCTTCCAAATAGATACCAGAAAGTCTAATCATTTTGTTTTCCGAAATCATCTTTCTGTATCTATACTTCTGCTCTTCAGTTCTATCATCTTTCCATGGAATAGGTTCATTTTTCTCCATGAATGCGTAACCAACCGCATCTTCTTCCGGTAGAACCTCTTGACTCCAATCATACCCCTCATCATCGTAAATCACCGCAAGAGCTCTAGATTTCTCTCTGTTGTCTTTAACCTGCTTCAATCTAGGTGGCTCGGATTTATTCTGGTGATAAATTTCCTTCTTGTAGTAATCATCTCTGAAAGGATTCTCTGACTCATCAGCATAAGCGTTTCGGCATTCTCGCTTGAAATGACCCTTCTGCTTACACTTGAAGCAAGTCACCTTCGATTTATCAAACCCCAGCTTGGTAGATGCACCACCAATTGTTTTTCTTCCGGTAATTTCCATAAAACGCTGTGCTCGGCGAACAACACTTGCCATAGCCCAACGAATATCGATCAGTTCCATTTCCTCCGGATCAATCCGATCGTAATCTTCTTTCGTCAGATTTGTGTTGCCTATCTTCCCAGCTACTAACCCTTCATACGATTCCAACACCGATGCTAGAAAGATCATCTGCTGCTTGGCCGACTCCTCATCAAAATTCTGAGCATTCTTCAAATCTATAGCGATGTTACATTGAAAACGATTCTTTGCATCAGAATGACTTTCAGATGATGAAGATCCACTGTGATAACCACTATGACTTCCACTGCTTTGACCACTTTGACTTTCTTTGCTTGCTTTGGACACATTCTCAGCAGAAAATGCAGTCTTTGGAGAAGTTGCTTTTGGCATCATGCTCTTTGGATAATACAAATCCAGATTCTGTTGGTAAGATGAGTGATTGACTTTATACGTCTTCTTCAATTCCAGTTCGTGACTTTCAAGTCTCTCAATCACCAAATCTGGTTTCAAATTTTCAGGAGCAATAGTGTTCTTCAACATCAGTGCATAATATCTCCAATCCATCTCTTCTGGTAATGAATCGAACAGTTTGTCAACAAGTTCTTCATCAGAATATCTGATATCATGTCTTGCTAATTCCAGCTTCAGATAACCGAACCTTTCTATCATTTTACAAACTGACTCATTCTTAAGACAACCAAACATATCAAACTCTTTCCTAAGAAGTTTCTTTTTGTTTTTCACAATTTCAGTACTTCCTAAACATTTCTTTTTCTAACTTTGCCCAAAGATCTTTTGCGTTCGAATAATCGATCAATGAAATTATGTTTTCTCGGACGGATTGAAACAACAAAGCCACACATTTTTGTTATGCTACAAATGATTCAATCTCATCGGTAGATGTTAAGGCTTCACCATTCTTGTTTCCGTGTTCATAACCATTCTTCAGACTTTTCCAACTTGGAAATGCAAATGCCATCATCCAATCTTCAAACTTTCTGGACCAACGACTGTACTCCTCGATAGCCATTAGTTTTGGAGGTTTATTGAACGTTCCGAAAGCACTTTCCGATTCCCGAGCTTCCTTTTTCTTCTCTTTTGGTGGGTTCTCGTTCACATTGCTAGACGAAGAATCATCGTTTCCAGAATTTCCAGCGAACGCGTACATATCGCTAAACGGGTTCATGAAAAGATCATCCATCGTAAATGTACCTGCAAAATCAGAAATCACTTAGTAAAATTTTTCGAAAATTTTTAAAACCTTGACAAATAAGCGAAATCAGTCTGAATGACTGATAAGCGAAATCAATCAATGTGATTGACACAAGAGCGAAATCAGTTGTGTGACAGATAAGCGAAATCACAATATGTGTCACAAAAGCGAAATCACTTTTTTCCGTATAAGCGAAATCAGGAGACTGTCCTTATGAGTGAAATTACTAAGTCTGAATAAGCGAAATCACTTATGTCCGAAAGAGCGAAATCACTTATGTCCAAATAAGCGAAATCAGGAGACTGTCCTTATGAGCGAAATTACTAAGTCTGAATAAGCGAAATCATACTTTTAACATTCGATGTTCACAAAAGCAGAATCACGTTTTTACCCATTTTTAAGCCAAATTTCAACCTGAAACTTTTAAGGAATGATCTACACTTAATTCCGATCACAATGATATGTAATATGTTCAATTTTGACCACTAATTTGTTCCAGAACTGAAACTGAAATTCCTGTTCGTGAACTGATCGAGTTTTTGTAAAAATCGATTGAGTTTTACTTTGTTTTAAGAACTGATACTATTACGGATTGTTTAAAAGATAATTTCGCTCAATATACTTGAAATTCAAATCATTCTGTCCGTAGGAACTAGTTTAATTCGGAAAAATAAAAGAGAAAGTGAGTAGAAATGAGAGAATAACGTCGAATCAGCTGTAGTAGTATGAACTCCTCGTCCTGAAGCTCTGATACCACTTGTTGGACCGTGTCGTGACCCTAAACGATCAGTCAAGGTAGTTCATCATCACGTATAAAGGCGGAATCAGAATACGCAACGTAACAACAACTATTCCTTTCAATTCCTGCTTTATAAATGCTTTCTGATACAAAATTGACAGAGTTTTAACACCTAAGCAATGACCTGATTTCGCTCCAATGTCCTTATGAAGTCACACATGTGATGTATATATAGTTGGACTGATTTCGCTTATATGACATGTCCATATAAGCGAAATCACTTGTAACTGATTTCGCTCATATGGCATGATCATATAAGCGAAATCCCATGTTGACATATCAGCGAAATCCCATAGTGACATAAGAGCGAAATCACTTCTAAACAATGTACATAAAAGCGAAATTAACATTATAAACCCTAATCTTGACTTTCAAGCTCCTATCTTGATATATCTTGACTTAAGACTTGATGTAGATGAAGTTAACAGACATTCTATGCATCAACAAGTGTGCTATGAGATACCTTTTATGACAGTTTTCATTCCCGACACTTTACAGGTTATTCTGAACAATTAAACCTTATTTCTGCACAATATTTTGGTGTTAAAGTGCTGAATTTTGTTGATTTCTGCAGAATTATGCATTTAGGGTGTGTTTCGTGTACTTTTTAGTGCTTAAATCGTCACTCGGAAGGCAGTTTTATAACCCTTACTTTCCTACATGGAATTCTAGTGTAAACTTTGGTTCCGGGACTCATTCTGTGTCCTAATAACATGTCTATCTGAGTACTGAACTCATGTCAGTACTTCTAGTTTATCTGATTATTGTGCTAGTTTCGTTCTGTGCACTAATTTAATTGTTTCAATTTGCATTCAACAATCATAAGTAACATGCAACATGCAATGTATTTGTGAGTTCTTTGAAAGTAAATCATGGAATCATTCATATCATTAGTTCATCATACACAACCATATATCATAAGTTACTGTTCACATTGTACGGAAATACATGGAAAAGTGTCAGTTGTCACAGATGCAGTCCTATAACGTGACAGTTAATTATGGCGTTTTTGAAAAGGTAAATAAATTAAAGTACCCAGGAGTGGCTTTTTAATATAATAAATGTTAGCAATAAAGTTTCCGTCGTTTTCAGTTTTACTGCTGGTAGTTACTGTTTGTTCTTAGATTCAATGGCGTTTAGACAAGATGGCTCATTCTTCTATTATTGTTTATATATTTTTAGTGTTTGTGGTATCTTGGCGTTTTACAAGCATTTTTAAGAGAAATAATGTATTTTTTCATAGTGGAAAATTATATTACAACCACAGGGGAAAAAATAGAAGCTAAAAAAATAAATTAAAAATCCTAATCGGATCTCTCTTCACAATCTTCACTGTCAATCAGTCTCTTTCTTCTTTAAAACTACAAGAACTGTCACCAAATATATGGTGTTTTGTTTTTGGTCTGATTATTTGTTTGTTCGTTTGTTGAAGTGGCTTTGTGGATGTTGGGGACATAGATCGATGTCGTGTGAGTGGGTTTTTTCGCTTTGCTCTTCAACTTTATCTTCATCTTTATAATCATCCCACTCTTCAGTGTCATTGATCTCTTCTCCTCATCCAAGCCTTCTTCAAGAACAAAGAACACAAAATGACATATGACTGTCATTAGTCTCTTTTTCTTGAAGATTTGTCCATCTCATGCAGCAAAATATTACTGAGTTACTTCCCTTACCTAGCAATCCTTTCAGTGAAACTTCACGCAGAACAATACTGAATATCCAAGAAAGCATGTTAGGCATCTTTGATTTTTTTAATTTTTTTGCGTTTTACAGTGAGTGGTATTTAGGAACATTGGCGTTTGTTTTTTTTGTGTGATCAAATGGAAGTTGTTGAGATGTATCATTTTATAGGATGTCTTTGGCGCGTAGTTTAGGCGGAATATTATTATAATAAAGTATTCGTCGTTTCAGTTACTGTTTGTAATTACTGTTTTTGCTAAGCTTTATCTCTGAAGTTTGTAACACATCCCATATTTCAAGTTTGGCGTTTTATATTTTAATATAATAAATGTTATTAATAAAAAAGTTTCCATCGCTTTAGTTTACTGTTTTGCAGTTACAGTTTGTGTTAACTTCATTTGTTTATCGTTTCAGTTTACTCTCTGTAGTTACTGTTTCTAGTTACCTTTTCGAGATTTTGGCGTTTTGTATTTTTAATGAGGTTTTAGATAAAGATGGCACTTTGTTCTATTCTCTTGTACCTTGTTTTTTATACTTTTTTTTGAGTTTTTTTATAATACTTGTCCAAAGTAATTTTATTATAGGTTGGGAGTTTTGGGCGTTTTATGGCATGATGACGTTTTCACAAGCAATTGTCTGTGTGGCGTTTTTATTATATATGGCGTTTTTATTATATAACAATCAACTGAAAAAGAAAAAAAAATAGAAACAATTGATATTCCAAATCTTCACTATCACTGGTCTCTTTCTTCTTTTGAAACATCTTCACTGGCGGTTTGACTTTGGTATGATTCATTTTGTTTTTTTCTTGTTGAAGTAGCTTTTTTGTCGTCGTTTGGAAACACAAATGACTTGAGTTTTTTGTTTGAAGTTCATCTTTATCTTCATCTTTATCTTCAACTCACTCATCAGTGTCATCTGTCTCTTCATGCCATTCAAATATTCATCAAGAACAAAGCACAGAAAATGACATAAGTCTGATATCAGCCTTTTTTCCTTGAAGATTTGTCCATCTCATGCAGCAAAATGTTATTGAGTCACACCCCTCAGCTAACAATCCATTCGGCGAAACTTTGCGTAGAACTATATTGAATATCCAAGGAATGATGTTTGCCATTTTTGATTTTTTTAACTTTTTGGTGTTTTACCTAGAAAAAGAACGCCACTATATAAAAGTACCTTAAACCTCTAAATTTGGTCATGCTAAACTCAATAATGTTTTGCTATATGAGATGGACAACAATGTTAATACTCAGTTAAGAAAGATGTCTAACAATGTTGTCCACCCCATTCAGTTAAACTTTATTGAGAACAAAACTGAATCTCCAAGAAATGACGTTTTTGCAATTTTGTGGTTTTTGTATGTTTTGGCGTTTATAAATTTGATGGAAGTTGAGGATAAAGTCAATAAGATTTTACTCAATGAGATGGACAATATCCTCACTTAAGGATTTTGTCCATCACATTGAGCGAAACCTTACCGACAACCAAACTGAATTTCAAAGAAACGTTTGTTTATTGGAATCTTTGATGTTTGGGTTTTTTGGCGTTTTGGGTTTGGTGTGTTTAATGGAAGGTTTGAGATGTTGTATATATAGGATGTTTTTGGCGGTTGTTTTATTATAATAAATGCTAGTAATTAAGTCCCGTCGTTTTAGTTACTGTTTGTTCAGCTTTATCGTTTAAAAATAAAGTTTGACGTTTTATATTTAATGGCATTTAGATTAGGAATGATGTTTGCTTTGTATTTTAAGGCGGAAAGTTAATGGCGTTTTATTCATGATTTGGCGTTTTCGGTAGAGAAGTCAAAAGACCCTTTTACCCTTAATGAAGCGCATCCCACATAATAAAATTGATGTTATTTACGAAAATGCCACCGCCCAATCTAGTCCATGGATTGTTTTGATCTGACGATCCATAAGCGTTCTCACCGTTCTCGCACTTTCCCCCGTTTTCTCTAAATCCCGGGGGAAAGTGTGAGAACGGTGAGAACGCTTACGGATCGCCAGATCAAAAAATCCATGGACTAGATTGGGCAGTGGCGTTTTTGTAAATAACATCAATTTTATTATGCGGGACGCGCTTCATTAAGGGTAAAAGGGTATTTTACCGCTCAAATTCAAAACGCCTACAAATGATAACACGCCATAAAAAAACGTCATTAAAAACAAAACGCCAAAAATTAGTCATAAAACGCGTTGGATATTACAGGAAGAGGAAACAACACTGTAACTAAATTTCAGTTATTAACATTTATTAGAAGAAATTCCCTCCTAAATTACGCGCCAAAAACATCATTATATAAATGACGTAAAACATCGCTTCCATAATCACTTCAATCTATCCATTTCTGCAAAAACATCTTTAACCAAAAACGCCAATTTAACCAAAACGCCAAAAATGGCAACAATCGTTTGGTGGAGATACACTCTGGCAATTAGGCGATTCATCCTGCGTTTTGACAATAGAAGGGGGGTGTATGTTAGGACGATTAAGGCAATTTTGAAGATGGAAGAAGAGGTACAGAGGGGTATCCTATCCCTTGGCATCGCTCTGGACAACAAATGCCATGAAACACATATGCTTATGAAAGCATTAACCAGGAAATTTGGGCCAATCAAAGCAGATGTAAAGCCGGACCCTTTCATGACATCATGGCGTTATGAAGATGAAACAAACATGGTGACCGTTATATACGACAACGGAGAGCAGGAAGTCTACTGGCTTGAAAACATCATGACAAAGTAGGGGCTTGGTTTCATGGAAGAATTGCATAACACCACTTGTTTGAACACATAAATAGACTCAAAATTGGAGTTAATGCAAGACATGTTCAAGTGGAGAATTCAGAATCTTCAAGAACAAGAAGCCGATGAAGGTGAAGGTGATGACATGAATGAAGATTCAGATGAAGACTCCGATGAAGAAGATGACGCAAGTGATGGATACTTTTCGAATAAAGTACCTTCTGACGAAGGGTTTTATTTATTTTTTCTTTTTTTTCTTCTGTATAATCTTTTTTTAAGATAATTAAATGATATATTTCTCTATTTATTTGCAAAACGCCAAAAAATATTTTTCCGACTTAATATTTTGTCATCTTGGTCTACATAACGCTATTTAAAAAAAACGTCGAACTTTAGAAGATGGGGCGTCTATCACCTATAAACTGATAAAGCTGATCAAAACAGTAAATACAAAACAGTAACTGAAAAGACGGTTACTTTATTACTATCATTTATTACAAAAAAATCCCGCCTAAACTACGCGCCAAAAAACTCGTATAAGAGAGGGGTCTATACACAATGAATTGATCACACATAGAAAAACAAACGCCATATTCTCTATAAACCACTCACTTTAAAACGCCAAAAAATGTTAGTTAAAATAACCACAGATGGCAAAGCTTTCACTGAATGGATTATTCTTCTAAGGGGGTTATCTCAATAATCTTTTGCTGAATGAGATGAACAAATATTCAAGAAAAAGAGACTGATAACAGTGATACGCCATCATGTGAGCTTTGTTCTTAATGAATATTGGCATGGAATAAAAGGATCAACACAAGTGTAAAATGCTATTTTGGACTCCACTATTATAAATAGCATCAAGCAAGAGTTGATCTTCAATGACATGCCACCAAACAAGAATACCACACCAAAAAAACAGGATGCCACTAAGCAGCTTCGTCTAAAAAAGACGGTGTTTATGTAGGAAACTTGACATCTAGCTAAGGTATTCAAATGTTCAAAACGCCAAAAACAAATTCAAGAAGAAGAGCCTGATGACAGTGAAGATTTGGAAGAGAAATTAGATTACCATTTTTAATTTTTTTCTTTTTAATTTTATATTGTTTTGTTATCAAATTATTTGTTGTTTTGATATCTAATTCTTTACAAATAAAATACATTATTATATAAAACGCCAAAAACTACAAACACCAAAAACTATAAACACCAAATTGCTAGTAGTATGAAAACTGTGAGAACGGGTGCTGGCATAGCACCTTGTCAAATGTATTAAACGCCAAAAAATTCACTAAACGGCATTAAAAACATTTGGCCTTATTGTAATCTTATGAAAATATTAATCACTCGTAGTGAATTATTATACAACGCCACAAAACGCCAAAAAAATTGACCAGAAAACGCTATAACGCCAAAAAGTTATCTATGTGACACAAAAACAATTAATTCAACACCAAAAAGTTTAATAAATACAACTAACCCCAAAATAATCTTAGACGCCAGAAAATGTTATAGCGCGTTGGGAAAATAAAAGAAGATTGAAAAGACAAAAAAAACCCCTCACACCCTGATCATATCCCGCGCCACGTGTTTGGCCAGAATGCGTTATCACCGTTCTCACACTTTTGGGCATTTTCTCCTGATCTCGTTTATATATATATATATATGTATATACATGTATATGTATATATATAGGGTTAGATTAACGTACAATAGCTCTTATCGTACAATATGTATGCGATCATCTCAGCCGTATGATCTGGTGCGAATTCACTCTTGAACATGCGATTTGTGCTGAAAAACCAACATGCGAAATTGCTGTATATACCAACATGCGATTTCATCATATTTACCAATATGCGAAATTGCTACAAAAAAACCAACATGCGATTTCATGAAAAATACCAACATGCGATTTCACAATATCGTACGAGTGTACGATAAGCTCTAATTGTACGTTACACTTTGTGCATATATATACATGACAAGGATCCGTTAGGAACCACCTTTTATTGTGAAAACATCGAGAAACGATGTGAACACAACCAAAAATACATAAAACGATGTGAAAACATCTCACACCCTGATCATATCCCGCGCCACGTGTTTGGCCAGAATGCGTTATCACCGTTCTCACACTTTTGGGCATTTTCTCCTGATCTCGTTTATATATATATATATATATATGTATATATGTATATATATATGTATATATATGTATATGTATATATATGTATATACATGTATATGTATATATATAGGGTTAGATTAACGTACAATAGCTCTTATCGTACAATATGTATGCGATCATCTCAGCCGTACGATCTGGTGCGAATTCACTCTTGAACATGCGATTTGTGCTGAAAAACCAACATGCGAAATTGCTGTATATACCAACATGCGATTTCATCATATTTACCAATATGCGAAATTGCTACAAAAAAACCAACATGCGATTTCATGAAAAATACCAACATGCGATTTCACAATATCGTACGAGTGTACGATAAGCTCTAATTGTACGTTACACTTTGTGTATATATATACATGACAAGGATCCGTTAGGAACCACCTTTTATTGTGAAAACATCGAGAAACGATGTGAACACAACCAAAAATACATAAAAAATCTAAAACACACACAAATTTTTTTAACAAAAATTGCTAATTTTTTTGGAACTAAAACTAGCGATTTTTGTTAAAAAATATTATTTTTTGTGTGTGCTTTTTTAGATTGTTTTAGATTTTTAGGTTTTTTAGGGGTTTAGCTTTATGGTTTGTTTTTAGCATTTAGCTTGGTGGGGGTGGGGGGTTAGGTTTTTGGGGGGTTGAGGGGAGGTGGTTAGGGGTTTTTTTTTTAGGTTTTTGGAGGGGTTTAGTTTTTAGCATTTAGCTTGGGGGGGGGGGGGGGTTAGGTTTTTCTTGGTTTCTGGTGGTGTAGTGGGTTTATTTTGTTGTGTTCACATTGGTTCTGGCAGTTCTCGCAATAAAGGTGGTTCTCGCATGAACCCTACCATATATATATATATAGGAGAAGGATCCGTTAGGAACCACCCTTTATTGCGAGAACCAGTGTGAACACAAACAATAGTACCTAAAAAAACTAACAAACACCCAAATTTTTTTTACTATTTCTTTTTTGGAAAAATCGCTATATTTCCTTAATAATATAAAAAAATTTCAAGTAACAGTTATCCATGCACATGTGCATATGTATAATTTATTTGACAAATTTCGTAATTCATTACAAATATTAGACAATTGTACTTTCATTTACACTACCACGTGTAATACACTACTTTTTACGTTAACAATATTAGAAATACACATGTGCGTCTATAAGTATCAACATGAAATAAGGTGTTTTGGTAACTACTTTGAATACACTTTCTCTTTCATCTATCATTCCATCCACAATACACAAACATGCACATGTGCATATGTATCATTCTTTGACAAATTCCGTAATTCATTACAAATATTAGAAAATTGCACTTTCATTTACACTACCATATATAATACACTACTTTTTACATTACCAATATTAGAAATGCACATGTGCATCTATATTTATCAACATGAAATAAGGTGTTTTGGTACACTACATTGAATACACTTTCCTTTTCATCTATCATACAATCCATAATAGACTACCATTATCTCCTAACATCCATAATACAATACCATTACCTCCTACCATCCATAATACAATACCATTACCAATATTTTCACTTTATTACATGTATATCAACACCATTTATACCATCCAATCAACATATTACATCATAAAGTAACAACTATAGCCAAACCATCTACCACTAGATATAACTAACCAAAAAACATGTATATGGGCCTATTTATCCATTCAAAATCACAAACTTTTTGTACCAAAACACGTTATATCATGGTTATACCTAATGATGCACATGTGCATTTTGAATATTGGTAATGTAAAAAGTATTGTATTACGGATGGTATTGTAAATTAAAGTGCAATTGTCTATTACTGATAACGTATTACGGAATTTGTTTAAGTAATGATACATATGCACATGTGCATGGATAACTGTTACTCCGAAAAAAAAAAGTTTTTTTTAGGGGAACGAAACTAGGAGGATGAACCACCTAGTTAGAATGTAACTAAAACATAACTTAAGAATGAGTTCTAGCCATCTAAAATAAGTGTTCATACTTGAGGGGCTAAATATGGAAGAAAGGAAAGATAATTTTATAAAAAAACAAATAAAAACACACCGCACACACATTAGTGTGTGTGAGTGTGTCGCCTAAAGCACAAGAATTCCTTCACAAAATCAAGAAATTTGAAAGGGAAATCATGACCAAATTCACTACATGAACACCAAAAATCGTTCATCTAAGTTGGTCTAATAAGTGGTAAGTCGAATTTTACGATTTGATGATCTTTTATAAGTGGGTTATAATCAAACAGTGAGATTGAGTATACACATTTGATAGAATCATTATGTAGAATATGAATTATGATTAAAATTTTGATTATCTTGAAGATTCAAAGTGAAACCCACTTATAATAGTAATATGGTGAAGTATGATAGTCATGTAGGTGCAAATTCATGTAATGTTGATGTGAAAATTTGTATGTAGTAGCTCATTAGTTAGATAATTTGATTGCAAGATGATGATTGTGTGAATTTGATTGATTATGATAGTTCATGTCATGAAATAGGAAGAATATGCATAGAATACTTGTTAGGATACGCCTGGTTTTAACGTAGGTTCATTAATGCTAAAGGCATCCCTACTAATGCTAAAGGTGTCTGTTCCTTCTTAGGACACGCCAAAGGCATCCGTTCCTTCTTAGGACACGCTAAAGGCATCCGTTCCTTCTTTGGACACGCCATGTTTTAACGTAGGTTCATTAAGGGGTTTAGTGTCATAACGAAGCCTTTATGTAACTTACTTTTGAAAGATGTTCCTTTTGAATTTAATGATGAATGTGTCAAAGCGTTTAATGTGTTAAAGGAACAATTGGTACAAGCCCCGATCTTGCAATAATCCGATTAGACAAAACCTTTTGAAATTATGTGTGATGCAAGTGATTTTGCTATCAGGGCTGTACTGGGTCAAAGAGTAGATAAGAAACCAGTGGTTGTTGTAACACCTCGTAAAATCATGTCCAATAATATATTGACACGTGTCCCTAATCCTAATTATGTCAAAAGTTGGTTAAGAGGGACCATTTTTGTCAAAAACGAAAACTATGTTTATGAAAGGACTAAAAATGTCAACATGCTGAAACTAAGCCTCTGAGTGATCGTATACGGTGTCCGTATTCTCATATGAGCCACATGTTGGACGTGAGGAGCCGTCTACATAATTGTTTGGAAAGTTGCGTAAGCGTCAACATGTTAATTCTTACCTCTGAGTGACCTTTTAACGAACCGAGAGTTTTATGATGCTTAGTCATACTCTTGGGTGTGCCTAATATTGGCCAATAAGGGTTTTTGGGATAATCATAATAAAAATATGCATTACTCGAGCTTAAGGACTATTTACGACAAACTACGAAAGTCTATCGATTCTCGTAGCGATTACACTCCGGAACAAGGTCATAAGCTAGACATACCCTAAATACCCTTAACATAGCTTAGAAATAAGTTTTGGAGGGTTCGGTGTGTGAAAATATGCTTATTTGATCACAGGGACTAAAAGCGTCAAAACTACGAAAGTATGCATATTCGCGCATATTCTGCGTTCCAACCATATCCGTACATCCAAAAATTTTTGTAATCATTAAAATATTACATTTTAGTGATGGGAATGCAAAAATACCATTCGTTGCGTAATTTGGATTGTTTTCGCGTCCGTTCGAACGTTCGTCGTAATTAAGCGAAAAACGCGATGGTACGACCGAACGAACTGAAATCCATGACATTTTTGAGCATAATTCAAGTTAAATATACTTTAACTTCCTTACGGAGCTTAAAAATGGGGTTAACGGGTGTTAGAAGTGCCAAAACGTGACAATACAAGTCTAGGGGCTAGATCTGCCAAAAATGGGAAGTTTGCCCCTGCCAGGTCCATACGGACCGTAAAGGAAAACCCCATACGGTCCGTAAGGGGTCCCCAGCAACAAAAAAATTGTGTGCAGTCCAAGTATACAGCCATAACTCACATAATTCAAACCTAGGGGCTTGTAATGATCCTAAGAGCCCTCTAACACCTGGAATGATCCTAGAAACCATCCAACAACTATAAATAGGTGTGATTTTTCATTGAGAACTTGCACCTTTCATTCATTCTTCCTCTATCTCTCAACATGGGAGCTCCTGAGCAATTGGGAGCATACCTCTGAGTATTCTTCAGTCCCTAGGACCACTTGTGAGTGTTCCTTTCATGGCTAGTTATTTTATTTGGCTTTTAAAGCCGAAAAGTCTAGCGTTTACGATAAACGCTTTGACTTTTAGTTAGACCTTAAATGGTCAAGCCATTATTCGCAACGTACATGGCTACATGATCGTATTTAGGTAGGTGTTAATCCCTCAAAAGGGCACCCCCTAAGAATCACGTTTGCTTGGTCAATTGACGAGTCAACGTATTGACATTTTAAAAAGTCAACGTGTCAGGTTTTAAAATAATTGTGATCTGAGTTTAAGAGTGTTCTAAAATATGTTTTATCACTTAAACAACTTAATAATAATTATTAGAACATGTGTAAACATGTTCGGCTCGTCAATTCCAGTCTTAGGGTCGGTTCGCAACCGAAAGTCGCGTAGTTTGACTTCTACATTGACTTTTGGTTATAAACCGAATTAGACTAGTATGCTACTGATTTAAAGTTCTGTTATGATCGTAAAATGATGTAGCATAACCCTATAAGGTTATATTACATGATCATATTAGTAATCTCAGTTTTATGCAAGTTTCCGTATTTGTGCCATACTTTGACCTTTATGCGCTTTTTAGCAAAAATAAGGTTTTAGACACAAATAAGCTTGCAAATGATTTAAGTCTTGATATGTTAACATGTTTAACATATTTTGATGTTACAAATCTGATCATAAACTGAGTTTGCATATAAGGTCGTAAATTGTGCTGTAAAGTGACCAAAATGCCCTTTAGGCGCATAGATCGGTTTTAAGCATAATTCCTTATACCAAACTCATTGCCTACTGATCTAATATCATAAGTAGGATATTTTGGGATATCAATTCAGATTATAAACTGAGTTTATGCCCAAGTGCTTATATTATGTTCTTAAATGACGATAATGCCCTTATAACACACAAAATGGTTTTAAAGCATGATTTTCATACAAAACCTTTTTCCTACTGATATGTTATATTAAATAACATATTTGGGTCATATAAACCTGATCATACCATCAGTTTTCCTTAAACATCGCACATATCGTCATTTAACGACTTTAACGCCGTTCGGCGCATAATATGGTTTTAAAACCATATTTAGCAATCAAGACTTGTTACCTACTAATTTTATAAATCATTTTAAATATGTTTGCAGTAGGTACATATTGTAAACTCAGAATCCCAATTTAAGCTTTCGAAACTATGTGTGAAATGACCAAAATGCCCCTAAGGTGCATAGTTTGGTCTTAAACTATAAAACACACATATGTTTGCTATCCTACTGATATTATATCATAAATAAAGTGTTTTCACAGAATGTTTATGGTCTTAACATCAGTTTATACGCAAGTCTCTTTTATACGTCGCTAAATGACCAAAACGCCCTTATGAGGCATTGTTTGATTTTAAAACCTTAACGGGCATACAAGTTGATATTATACTGATATTATACCTTGTTTAAAGTATATTGGCATACGGAACTTTTTCATGACTCATCCGGTTACTGTAAGACCCGGCTTAAATAACGAGATTAATAATAAAAGGTAAGCATTTAGTACTGAAATATCGAGTTTACAAAAACTTTCATGATCTTAAGACCATATATGATCTGAATATTCAAGTTAAAAGCAAATTATCCATTAAACATACAAAACATAACTTCAGGTGTCTACTAGACAACGTTTGAAAACATAGTTCAAGTATCTACATATTACTAAAACAAAATAGATCAAGTGCGAAAGCTTTGTTGAGTGCGTTCGGTTCTAGACATTTGCTTGATCACCATCGGGACTTCATCCGACATCACCTACGGTCAAAATCATGAAAATAATTAGTTTTGACACCTTAAATAAAAGTCTAGTTAGGTTCCATGCTCAAAACAATGCAAAAACAACAATTTCCATACGTTTGGGACGGTCGCGCTACGCGACGAAGACCACCACCGGTGGTCGCGTGACGCCACCACCCATCGCGTCGCGTGACGGGTTCTACGTTTGGCCGTGGCGTAGTGCTACGGTCTGATTTTGACAGATTGTTTGTTGGTTGGAGCTGCAATTCAGCCCAACACTCCTTTTCTCAATTCCAAACTTTAAATCGACATAACTTTTGACTCGGGCGTCCGTTTTAGCCGATTCTTATTCCTACGTGACCGTAATTTAATTATGGACGCGTTTATCAACACGATTTACATAAAAATATCATTTCAAGAGCATTTGGATTTTAATGCATCTCTTGTTTATTTGACCCATTTATTTACAAGTTCCCTAACTTGTATTATTGACATCTCTAATTTCAAACCATATCACCCGTTTCCATGTCTACCAATTATGGCTTTTCGCTCCCCTCCCGAGAGTGCTTATGCAATAACTATCATGATTAATTCCAAGGATTTAATCATGCTTTTCGGAATCGATTGACAAACAAATGTTCCGAACTATAATGCCTCTACAAGGGCACATGCTTTTACAACGAATTAGCGTGTCCGTTACACGGCCTACGCTTAATATATGACCAATTCCAAGTGATGATTATTAATTTTATGTTTATAACCCAACTTGTTTTGTCACGTTTGGATGCCGAATGTATGTCACCATTGCTAGACACATCCAAACTCTATTTCTAACACATGTTTTGACCCGTTTTGCTTGTCTAAGGCACTTTGTCACTCCCGTGACTTAACGGGTTTTCCTTGTTTACCAAATTATCGATATAACAAAGTA